>JASPKZ010009836.1:0-417195 GCA_030220185.1 Diploptera punctata | reverse complement strand
AAACATACTACTCGCCTCGGCCCTGGGGTCGACTCACTCTCTAACTAAAATAAGTAAATCGCCCTCGGCCCTGGGGTCGACTCACTATCACAAATAAGTACTCACTCGGCCCTGGGGCCGAATCAATCTCTAACTTAAAATAGTATCGCCTCGGCCCTGGGGTCGACTCAACTTCTACTAATAAGTACTGCCTCGGCCCCTGGGGTCGACTCACTCTCTAACGAAAATAGTATCGCCTGGCCCTGGGGTCGGACTCACTCTCTAACTAAAAGAAGTACTCGCTCGGCCCTGGGGGTCGACTCACTCTAGAACTAAAAATAAGTACCGCCTCGGCCCTGGGTCGACTCACTCTTAACTAAACTAAGTACTCGCCCGGCCCTGGGGTGACTCACCTCTAACTAACATAAGACTCGCTCGCCCTGGGCGACTCACTCTTAACTAAATAAGTCCTCACCTCGGCCCTGGGGTTCGGACTCACTCTCTAACTAAAATAAGTATCGCCTCGGCCCTGGGTCTACCACTCTCTAATAAAATAAGTACTCGCCCGCCCTGGGTCGACTCACTCTCTAACTAAAATAAGACTCGCTCGGGCCTTGGGTCGACCCACTCTTAACTAAAATAAGTACTCGCCTCGGTCTGGGGTCAACTCACTCCTAACTAAAATAATACTCGCCTCGGCCTGGGGTCGACTCACTCTCTACTAAAATAGTACTCGCCTCGGCCCTGGGTCGACTCACTCTCTAACTAAAATAAGTACTGCTCGGCCCGGGGCGACTCATCTCTACTAAATAAGTACTCGCCTCGGCCCTGGGGTTCGACTCACTCTCTAACTAACTAAGTACTCGCTCGGCCCTGGGTCGACTCACTCTCTAACTAAATAAGTACTCGCTCGGCCCTGGGGTCGACTCACTCTCTAACTAAATAAGTACTCGCCTCGGCCTGGGGTCGACTCACTCTCTAAAAAATGAGTATCGCCTCGGTCATGGGGTCGACTCACTCTCAACTAAAATGAGTCTCGCCTCGGTCCTGGTCGACTCACTCTCTAACTAGAAATAAGTACTCGCCTCGGCCCTTGGGTGGACTCACTCTCTAACTAAAATAAGTACTCGCCTCGGCCCTGGGGTTCGACTCACTCTCTAACTAAAATAATTTATCGCCTCGGCCCTGGGGTCGACTCACTCTCTAACTAAAATAAGTACTCGCCTCGGCCCTGGGGTCGACTCACTCTCTAACTAAAATAAGTACTCGCCTCGGTCCTGGGGTCGACTCACTCTCTAACTAAAATAAGTACTCGCCTCGGCCCTGGGGTCGACTCACTCTCTAACTAAAATAAGTACTCGCCTCGGCCCTGGGGTCGACTCACTCTCTAACTAAAATAAGTACTCGCCTCGGCCCTGGGGTCGACTCACTCTCTAACTAAAATAAGTACTCGCCTCGGCCCTGGGGCCGACTCACTCTCTAACTAAAATAAGTACTCGCCTCGGCCCTGGGGTCGACTCACTCTCTAACTAAAATAAGTACTCGCCTCGGCCCTGGGGTCGACTCACTCTCTAACTAAAATAAGTACTCGCCTCGGCCCTGGGGTCGACTCACTCTCTAACTAAAATAAGTACTCGCCTCGGCCCTGGGGTCGACTCACTCTCTAACTAAAATAAGTACTCGCCTCGGCCCTGGGGTCGACTCACTCTCTAACTAAAATAAGTTACTCGCCTCGGCCCTGGGGTCGACTCACTCTCTAACTAAAATAAGTACTCGCCTCGGCCCTGGGGTCGACTCACTCTCTAACTAAAATAAGTACTCGCCTCGGCCCTGGGGTCGACTCACTCCTCTAACTAAAATAAGTACTCGCCTCGGCCCTGGGGTCGACTCACTCTCTAACTAAAATAAGTACTCGCCTCGGCCCTGGGGTCGACTCACTCTCTAACTAAAATAAGTACTCGCCTCGGTCCTGGGGTCGACTCACTCTCTAACTAACATAAGTACTCGCCTCGGCCCTGGGGTCGACTCACTCTCTAACTAAAATAAGTACTCACCTCGGCCCTGGGGTCGACTCACTCTCTAACTAAAATAAGTACTCGCCTCGGCCCTAGGGTCGACTCACTCTTCTAACTAAAATAAGTACTCGCCTCGGCCCTGGGGTCGACTCACTCTCTAACTAAAATAAGTACTCGCCTCGGCCCTGGGGTTCGACTCACTCTCTAACTAAATATAAGTACTCGCCTCGGCCCTGGGGTCGACTCACTCTCTAACTAAAATAAGTACTCGCCTCGGTCCTGGGGTCGACTCACTTCTCTAACTAAAATAAGTACTCACCTCGGCCCTGGGGTCGACTCACTCTCTAACTAAAATAAGTACTCGCCTCGGCCCTGGGGTCGACTCACTCTCTAACTAAAATAAGTACTCGCCTCGGCCCTGGGGTTCGACTCACTCTCTAACTAAAATAAGTACTCGCCTCGGCCCTGGGGTCGACTTCACTCTCTAACTAAAATAAGTACTCGCCTCGGCCCTGGGGTCGACTCACTCTCTAACTAAAATAAGTACTCGCCTCGGCCCTGGGGTCGACTCACTCTCTAACTAAAATAAGTACTCGCCTCGGCCCTGGGGTCGACTCACTCTCTAACTAAAATAAGTACTCGCCTCGGCCTGGGGTCGACTCACTCTCTAACTAAAATAAGTACTCGCCTCGGCCCTGGGGGTCGACTCACTCTCTAACTAAAATAAGTACTCGCCTCGGCCCTGGGGCCGACTCACTCTCTAACTAAAATAAGTACTCGCCTCGGCCCTGGGGTCGACTCACTCTCTAACTAAAATAAGTACTCGCCTCGGCCCTGGGGTCGACCTCACTCTCTAACTAAAATAAGTACTCGCCTCGGCCCTGGGGTCGACTCACTCTCTAACTAAAATAAGTACTCGCCTCGGCCCTGGGGTCGGACTCACTCTCTAACTAAAATAAGTACTCGCCTCGGTCCTGGGGTCGACTCACTCTCTAACTAAAATAAGTACTCGCCTCGGCCCTGGGGTCGACTCACTCTCTAACTAAAATAAGTACTCACCTCGGCACTGGGGTCGACTCACTCTCTAACTAAAATAAGTACTCGCCTCGGCCCTGGGGTCGACTCACTCTCTAACTAAAATAAGTACTCGCCTCGGCCCTGGGGTCGACTCACTCTCTAACTAAAATAAGTACTCGCCTCGGCCCTGGGGTCGACTCACTCTCTAACTAAAATAAGTACTCGCCTCGGCCCTGGGGTCGACTCACTCTCTAACTAAAATAAGTACTCGCCTCGGTCCTGGGTCGACTCACTCTCTAACTAAAATAAGTACTCACCTCGGCCCTGGGGTCGACTCACTCTCTAACTAAAATAAGTACTCGCCTCGGCCCTGGGGTTTCGACTCACTCTCTAACTAAAATAAGTACTCGCCTCGGCCCTGGGTGTCGACTCACTCTCTAACTAAAATAAGTACTCGCCTCGGCCCTGGGGTCGACTCACTCTCTAACTAAAATAAGTACTCGCCTCGGCCCTGGGGTCGACTCACTCTCTAACTAAAATAAGTACTCGCCTCGGCCCTGGGGTCGACTCACTCTCTAACTAAAATAAGTACTCGCCTCGGCCCTGGGGTCGACTCACTCTCTAACTAAAATAAGTACTCGCCTCGGCCCTGGGGGTCGACTCACTCTCTAACTAAAATAAGTACTCGCCTCGGCCCTGGGGTCGACTCACTCTCTAACTAAAATAAGTACTCGCCTCGGCCCTGGGGTCGACTCACTCTCTAACTAAAATAAGTACTCGCCTCGGCCCTGGGGTCGACTCACTCTCTAACTAAAATAAGTACTCGCCTCGGCCCTGGGGGTCGACTCACTCTCTAACTAAAATAAGTACTCGCCTCGGCCCTGGGGTCGACTCACTCTCTAACTAAAATAAGTACTCGCCTCGGCCCTGGGGTCGACTCACTCTCTAACTAAAATAAGTACTCGCCTCGGTCCTGGGGTCGACTCACTCTCTAACTACAAATAAGTACTCGCCTCGGCCCTGGGGTCGACTCACTCTCTAACTAAAATAAGTACTCGCCTCGGTCCTGGGGTCGACTCACTCTCTAACTAAAATAAGTACTCGCCTCGGCCCTGGGGTCGACTCACTCTCTAACTAAAATAAGTACTCGCCTCGGCCCTGGGGTTCGACTCACTCTCTAACTAAAATAAGTACTCGCCTCGGCCCTGGGGTTCGACTCACTCTCTAACTAAAAATAAGTACTCGCCTCGGCCCTGGGGTCGACTCACTCTCTAACTAAAATAAGTACTCGCCTCGGCCCTGGGGTCGACTCACTCTCTAACTAAAATAAGTACTCGCCTCGGCCCTGGGGTCGACTCACTCTCTTAACTAAAATAAGTACTCGCCTCGGCCCTGGGGTCGACTCACTCTCTAACTAAAATAAGTACTCGCCTCGGCCCTGGGGTCGACTCACTCTCTAACTAAAATAAGTACTCGCCTCGGCCCTGGGGTCGACTCACTCTCTAACTAAAATAAGTACTCGCCTCGGCCCTGGGGTCGACTCACTCTCTAACTAAAATAAGTACTCGCCTCGGCCCTGGGGTCGACTCACTCTCTAACTAAAATAAGTACTCGCCTCGGCCCTGGGGTCGACTCACTCTCTAACTAAAATAAGTACTCGCCTCGGCCCTGGGGTCGACTCACTCTCTAACTAAATAAGTACTCGCCTCGGCCCTGGGGTCGACTCACTCTCTAACTAAAATAAGTACTCGCCTCGGCCCTGGGGTCGACTCACTCTCTAACTAAAATAAGTACTCGCCTCGGCCCTGGGGTCGACTCACTCTCTAACTAAAATAAGTACTCGCCTCGGCCCTGGGGTCGACTCACTCTCTAACTAAAATAAGTACTCGCCTCGGCCCTGGGGTCGACTCACTCTCTAACTAAAATAAGTACTCGCCTCGGCCCTGGGGTCGACTCACTCTCTAACTAAAATAAGTACTCGCCTCGGCCCTGGGGTCGACTCACTCTCTAACTAAAATAAGTACTCGCCTCGGCCCTGGGGTCGACTCACTCTCTAACTAAAATAAGTACTCGCCTCGGCCCTGGGGTCGACTCACTCTCTAACTAAAATAAGTACTCGCCTCGGCCCTGGGGTCGACTCACTCTCTAACTAAAATAAGTACTCGCCTCGGCCCTGGGGTCGACTCACTCTCTAACTAAAATAAGTACTCGCCTCGGCCCTGGGGTCGACTCACTCTCTAACTAAAATAAGTACTCGCCTCGGCCCTGGGGTCGACTCACTCTCTAACTAAAATAAGTACTCGCCTCGGCCCTGGGGTCGACTCACTCTCTAACTAAAATAAGTACTCGCCTCGGCCCTGGGGTCGACTCACTCTCTAACTAAAATAAGTACTCGCCTCGGCCCTGGGGTCGACTCACTCTCTAACTAAAATAAGTACTCGCCTCGGCCCTGGGGTCGACTCACTCTCTAACTAAAATAAGTACTCGCCTCGGCCCTGGGGTCGACTCACTCTCTAACTAAAATAAGTACTCGCCTCGGCCCTGGGGTCGACTCACTCTCTAACTAAAATAAGTACTCGCCTCGGCCCTGGGGTCGACTCACTCTCTAACTAAAATAAGTACTCGCCTCGGCCCTGGGGTCGACTCACTCTCTAACTAAAATAAGTACTCGCCTCGGCCCTGGGGTCGACTCACTCTCTAACTAAAATAAGTACTCGCCTCGGCCCTGGGGTCGACTCACTCTCTAACTAAAATAAGTACTCGCCTCGGCCCTGGGGTCGACTCACTCTCTAACTAAAATAAGTACTCGCCTCGGCCCTGGGGTCGACTCACTCTCTAACTAAAATAAGTACTCGCCTCGGCCCTGGGGTCGACTCACTCTCTAACTAAAATAAGTACTCGCCTCGGCCCTGGGGTCGACTCACTCTCTAACTAAAAAAAGTACTCGCCTCGGCCCTGGGGCCGACTCACTCTCTAACTAAAATAAGTACTCGCCTCGGCCCTGGGGTCGACTCACTCTCTAACTAAAATAAGTACTCGCCTCGGCCCTGGGGGTCGACTCACTCTCTAACTAAAATAAGTACTCGCCTCGGCCCTGGGGTCGACTCACTCTCTAACTAAAATAAGTACTCGCCTCGGCCCTGGGGTCGACTCACTCTCTAAACTAAAATAAGTACTCGCCTCGGTCCTGGGGTCGACTCACTCTCTAACTAAAATAAGTACTCGCCTCGGCCCTGGGGTCGACTCACTCTCTAACTAAAATAAGTACTCACCTCGGCACTGGGGTCGACTCACTCTCTAACTAAAATAAGTACTCGCCTCGGCCCTGGGGTCGACTCACTCTCTAACTAAAATAAGTACTCGCCTCGGCCCTGGGGTCGACTCACTCTCTAACTAAAATAAGTACTCGCCTCGGCCCTGGGGTCGACTCACTCTCTAACTAAAATAAGTACTCGCCTCGGCCCTGGGGTCGACTCACTCTCTAACTAAAATAAGTACTCGCCTCGGTCCTGGGGTCGACTCACTCTCTAACTAATGTTCAATATAGTACTCACATCGGTGCCTAGGGTTGTCGACTCCAATCTTCTAACTACTATAAATATAAGTACTACGCCACGGCCCTGGAGGTCGACTCACTCTCTAACTAAAAAGAAGTACTCGCCTCGGCCCTGGGGTTCGACTAACTCTCTCAACTAAAATAAGTACTCGCCTCGGCCCCGGGGTCGACTCACTCTCTAACTCAAATAAGTACTCGCCTACGGCACTGGCGTCGAACTCACTCTCTAACTCAAAATAAGTACTCGCCTCGGCCCTGGGGTCGACTCACTCTCTAACTAAAATAAGTACTCGCCTCGGCCCTGGGGTCGACTCACTCTCTAACTAAAATAAGTACTCGCCTCGGCCCTGGGGTCGACTCACTCTCTAACTAAAATAAGTACTCGCCTCGGCCCTGGGGTCGACTCACTCTCTAACTAAAATAAGTACTCGCCTCGGCCCTGGGGTCGACTCACTCTCTAACTAAAATAAGTACTCGCCTCGGCCCTGGGGTCGACTCACTCTCTAACTAAAATAAGTACTCGCCTCGGCCCTGGGGTCGACTCACTCTCTAACTAAAATAAGTACTCGCCTCGGCCCTGGGGTCGACTCACTCTCTAACTAAAATAAGTACTCGCCTCGGCCCTGGGGTCGACTCACTCTCTAACTAAAATAAGTACTCGCCTCGGCCCTGGGGTCGACTCACTCTCTAACTAAAATAAGTACTCGCCTCGGCCCTGGGGTCGACTCACTCTCTAACTAAAATAAGTACTCGCCTCGGCCCTGGGGTCGACTCACTCTCTAACTAAAATAAGTACTCGCCTCGGCCCTGGGGTCGACTCACTCTCTAACTAAAATAAGTACTCGCCTCGGCCCTGGGGTCGACTCACTCTCTAACTAAAATAAGTACTCGCCTCGGTCCTGGGTCGACTCACTCTCTAACTAAAATAAGTACTCGCCTCGGCCCTGGGGTCGACTCACTCTCTAACTAAAATAAGTACTCGCCTCGGCCCTGGGGTCGACTCACTCTCTAACTAAAATAAGTACTCGCCTCGGCCCTGGGGTCGACTCACTCTCTAACTAAAATAAGTACTCGCCTCGGCCCTGGGGTCGACTCACTCTCTAACTAAAATAAGTACTCGCCTCGGCCCTGGGGTCGACTCACTCTCTAACTAAAATAAGTACTCGCCTCGGCCCTGGGGTCGACTCACTCTCTAACTAAAATAAGTACTCGCCTCGGCCCTGGGGTCGACTCACTCTCTAACTAAAATAAGTACTCGCCTCGGCCCTGGGGTCGACTCACTCTCTAACTAAAATAAGTACTCGCCTCGGCCCTGGGGTCGACTCACTCTCTAACTAAAATAAGTATTCGCCTCGGCCCTGGGGTCGACTCACTCTCTAACTAAAATAAGTACTCGCCTCGGCCCTTGGGGTCGACTCACTCTCTAACTAAAATAAGTATTCGCCTCGGCCCTGGGGTCGACTCACTCTCTAACTAAAATAAGTACTCACCTCGGCCCTGGGGTCGACTCACTCTCTAACTAAAATAAGTACTCGCCTCGGCCCTGGGGTCGACTCACTCTCTAACTAAAATAAGTACTCGCCTCGGCCCTGGGGTCGACTCACTCTCTAACTAAAAATAAGTACTCGCCTCGGCCCTGGGGTCGACTCACTCTCTAACTAAAATAAGTACTCGCCTCGGCCCTGGGGTCGACTCACTCTCTAACTAAAATAAGTACTCGCCTCGGCCCTGGGGTCGACTCACTCTCTAACTAAAATAAGTACTCGCCTCGGCCCTGGGGTCGACTCACTCTCTAACTAAAATAAGTACTCGCCTCGGCCCTGGGGTCGACTCACTCTCTAACTAAAATAAGTACTCGCCTCGGCCCTGGGGTCGACTCACTCTAACTAAAATAAGTACTCGCCTCGGCCCTGGGGTCGACTCACTCTCTAACTAAAATAAGTACTCGCCTCGGCCCTGGGGTCGACTCACTCTCTAACTAAAATAAGTACTCGCCTCGGCCCTGGGGTCGACTCACTCTCTAACTAAAATAAGTACTCGCCTCGGCCCTGGGGTCGACTCACTCTCTAACTAAAATAAGTACTCGCCTCGGTCCTGGGGTCGACTCACTCTCTAACTAAAATAAGTACTCGCCTCGGCCCTGGGGTCGACTCACTCTCTAACTAAAATAAGTACTCGCCTCGGCCCTGGGGTCGACTCACTCTCTAACTAAAATAAGTACTCGCCTCGGCCCTGGGGTCGACTCACTCTCTAACTAAAATAAGTACTCGCCTGGTCCTGGGGTCGACTCACTCTCTAACTAAAATAAGTACTCGCCTCGGCCCTGGGGTCGACTCACTCTCTAACTAAAATAAGTACTCGCCTCGGCCCTGGGGTCGACTCACTCTCTAACTAAAATAAGTACTCGCCTCGGCCCTGGGGTCGACTCACTCTCTAACTAAAATAAGTACTCGCCTCGGCCCTGGGGTCGACTCACTCTCTAACTAAAATAAGTACTCGCCTCGGCCCTGGGGTCGACTCACTCTCTAACTAAAATAAGTACTCGCCTCGGCCCTGGGGTCGACTCACTCTCTAACTAAAATAAGTACTCGCCTCGGCCCTGGGGGTCGACTCACTCTCTAACTAAAATAAGTACTCGCCTCGGCCCTGGGGTCGACTCACTCTCTAACTAAAATAAGTACTCGCCTCGGCCCTGGGGTCGACTCACTCTCTAACTAAAATAAGTACTCGCCTCGGCCCTGGGGTCGACTCACTCTCTAAACTAAAATAAGTACTCGCCTCGGCCCTGGGTCGACTCACTCTCTAACTAAAATAAGTACTCGCCTCGGCCCTGGGGTCGACTCACTCTCTAACTAAAATAAGTACTCGCTCGGCCCTGGGGTCGACTCACTCTCTAACTAAAATAAGTACTCGCCTGGTCCTGGGGTCGACTCACTCTCTAACTAAAATAAGTACTCGCCTCGGCCCTGGGGTCGACTCACTCTCTAACTAAAATAAGTACTCGCCTCGGCCCTGGGGTCGACTCACTCTCTAACTAAAATAAGTACTCGCCTCGGCCCTGGGGTCGACTCACTCTCTAACTAAAATAAGTACTCGCCTCGGCCCTGGGGTCGACTCACTCTCTAACTAAAATAAGTACTCGCCTCGGCCTGGGGTCGACTCACTCTCTAACTAAAATAAGTACTCGCCTCGGCCCTGGGGTCGACTCACTCTCTAACTAAAATAAGTACTCGCCTCGGCCCTGGGGTCGACTCACTCTCTAACTAAAATAAGTACTCGCCTCGGCCCTGGGGTCGACTCACTCTCTAACTAAAATAAGTACTCGCCTCGGCCCTGGGGTCGACTCACTCTCTAACTAAAATAAGTACTCGCCTCGGCCCTGGGGTCGACTCACTCTCTAACTAAAATAAGTACTCGCCTCGGCCCTGGGGTCGACTCACTCTCTAACTAAAATAAGTACTCGCCTCGGCCCTGGGGTCGACTCACTCTCTAACTAAAATAAGTACTCGCCTCGGCCCTGGGGTCGACTCACTCTCTAACTAAAATAAGTACTCGCCTCGGCCCTGGGGTCGACTCACTCTCTAACTAAAATAAGTACTCGCCTCGGCCCTGGGGTCGACTCACTCTCTAACTAAAATAAGTACTCGCCTCGGCCCTGGGGTCGACTCACTCTCTAACTAAAATAAGTACTCGCCTCGGCCCTGGGGTCGACTCACTCTCTAACTAAAATAAGTACTCGCCTCGGCCCTGGGGTCGACTCACTCTCTAACTAAAATAAGTACTCGCCTCGGTCCTGGGGTCGACTCACTCTCTAACTAAAATAAGTACTCGCCTCGGCCCTGGGGTCGACTCACTCTCTAACTAAAATAAGTACTCGCCTCGGCCCTGGGGTCGACTCACTCTCTAACTAAAATAAGTACTCGCCTCGGCCCTGGGGTCGACTCACTCTCTAACTAAAATAAGTACTCGCCTCGGCCCTGGGGTCGACTCACTCTCTAACTAAAATAAGTACTCGCCTCGGCCCTGGGGTCGACTCACTCTCTAACTAAAATAAGTACTCGCCTCGGCCCTGGGGTCGACTCACTCTCTAACTAAAATAAGTACTCGCCTCGGTCCTGGGTCGACTCACTCTCTAACTAAAATAAGTACTCGCCTCGGCCCTGGGGTCGACTCACTCTCTAACTAAAATAAGTACTCGCCTGGTCCTGGGGTCGACTCACTCTCTAACTAAAATAAGTACTCGCCTCGGCCCTGGGGTCGACTCACTCTCTAACTAAAATAAGTACTCGCCTGGTCCTGGGGTCGACTCACTCTCTAACTAAAATAAGTACTCGCCTCGGCCCTGGGGTCGACTCACTCTCTAACTAAAATAAGTACTCGCCTCGGCCCTGGGGTCGACTCACTCTCTAACTAAAATAAGTACTCGCCTCGGCCCTGGGGTCGACTCACTCTCTAACTAAAATAAGTACTCGCCTCGGCCCTGGGGTCGACTCACTCTCTAACTAAAATAAGTACTCGCCTCGGCCCTGGGGTCGACTCACTCTCTAACTAAAATAAGTACTCGCCTCGGCCCTGGGGTCGACTCACTCTCTAACTAAAATAAGTACTCGCCTCGGCCCTGGGGTCGACTCACTCTCTAACTAAAATAAGTACTCGCCTCGGCCCTGGGGTCGACTCACTCTCTAACTAAAATAAGTACTCGCCTCGGCCCTGGGGTCGACTCACTCTCTAACTAAAATGAGTACCACGCGTATGTTCTCGGGGGAAAGACGGCCTTTACTCAGGGATGACGACCCGTCTGACATATTGTGTCCATTATCTAGAAAGATTGGAACCTAAACCTCCTACTCTCCAAAGACTTTCTAAGGCTTGTAGTGAGATCACTTTATATGAAAACTGAATGAGAAGTTGCTATAGAAATAACCTAAAAAACTCTATATTAACAATATGCAACGTTAGAAAATAGGTCTTAATTATGGGTGCAATAGTAGAGCCAACTTATGGGAATACGCTAAAAAGTAAATTAATAACCCATATAAGCCTTTGACTAAAGGCTAATCAAACTAACTAACATACTTGTAAAATTCATTACGAAACGCCTTTGCTATCACTATGTAAAAATTAAAAATAATATAAAATTGGTACCTGAGATCTCAGTCATCCTCAACTGTATAATGTAAAATATTAAATTCCACTTTTCGTCTATTTATTTTCGTATACTTTGACATTTTACAACATTATCAAGTTGAGGATGACTGAAATCTCAGGTACCAATTTTATATTTAAAAAAATAACTAAAACGACTCACCAAAACCTTAAATTAACAATTTTGCATAACATATGTTTTATTGTTAAGTATTGTTATGCATGGGGGAAAAATTAAAGTAATTGAAGCAAGGAGATGCACCATCACCTCAATTATCTAATTTTGTACTAGAGCATACCATCAGATCTTTAGAGGATAAAGAAGGACTACAACTCATTGGTATTAATAAGCTGTTAATTTATGCTGACTATTTAACTCATGCCCCAAATGGGAGTCAATGACCAATCACGTTTCAATGATTTCTGTTTTACAACCAATCAGAGTCGTGTTTCACCAAATATTTATCAGTGTTATAATTACCATATTAAAGAAAGCTCCTCCTTATAATACTGCGATCCTTTGGCAATAAATAGTATGATCTGGTTGCAGTGCTAAACAAAAGAAGCAGTAGAAGCGTACCTATCGTTTCTCATTTGTTTTCAAACATCACCGTTTACAATAAATATATAAATATTTTAAAATAACTATGGTTAAATAATGATTTGTGAGTAAACAGCTTAATTTTATTCGTTAAATAGTCCTAACAAATGCCACTCTTGATTTTCAAATTCTCTAGATAAATTCACTCCTCACTTCGTGAGTCGTGAATTTATCGATAATTTGGAAATCACTCGTGGCATTACTTATGAGGATGTAGTATTATTGGCCGATAGCGAGGAGATACTAAAGGACAACACGCACACAATATTGAGTAACTCTAAGAAATTAGGACTGGAATATCAATAAAACTAAATATATGGTCACACGTAGAAATACATTATATAATGGAAATTGACAGCTAATGACAAATGAGGAAAATTTTGAGGAAGTGGCTGAATTTAAATACCTAGCAACAATAATCACAAATAAGAATGAGATGCACAAAGAAATTAAACATAGGCCTAGGCTCAATTCTGGAAATGCCTGCTATTATGCATTACAGAGACTTTTGATGTCCCAACTCCTTTAAAAAAACGTTAAATTGAAAATATATAAAACTATTATTCTACCAGTTATATTATATGGATGCGAAACATGGACTCTTACTTTAAGGGAGGAAAGGATATTACGAGTATTTGAGAATAAAGTACTTAGGAAACTTTTTGGACCAAAGAGAGATTAACAGACAGGTGAATGGAAAAGACTACATAACAATTAACTACATGGTCTTTATAGGAAGCCAGATATAATAAGAACAGTTAAGTCTCGTAGATTGCGATGGGCAGGACATGTGGCACGTATGGAG
Organism: Diploptera punctata; assembly: GCA_030220185.1. Classification (NCBI taxonomy): domain Eukaryota; kingdom Metazoa; phylum Arthropoda; class Insecta; order Blattodea; family Blaberidae; genus Diploptera; species Diploptera punctata. Next base: position 404,077 of record JASPKZ010009836.1, on the reverse strand, counting down.
AATGAAAACTGTGCATGGAAGCTTCTTATAGGAAAACCGGAGGGAAAACGCCCAGTTGGTAGGCCAAGAATGAAGTGGGAGAATAACATTAACTATGATTTGAGGGAAGTAGATTATACAGGGAATGATTGGAAATCATTAGCTCAGGATAGGGATATATGGAGAGCTTATGTCCGCGCGGCCATGGCCTACGGGTTCGATAGTGCCAGTGAGTAAGTAAGTATACGGCTAAAACATGAATAAGTACGTTGGCAAATATGTGGGTAGCGCGAGAAGTATCGATATAGTTAGTCGTTTTCAAAGATTCATAGACTGTTACTTGCACTAGAATAGCCAAACTTTACTTTAGCCTGAGAGGCTAAATATTCTTTAGTAAAGAGTCTAGGGTAACTGTTTTACTGGTTGAAAAGTGGTTCTCACCTTGATGAGGCTGGCTGCGATGCTGGAACAGGGGGAAACCACGGTTTTCAGACAGCGGTCGTGCACCACGAAGTTACACACTGCAATAAGAATACAACACTATAATAATATATTACAATTAATAACTTATTTAATTAGCCTACAGTTCATATGATAATTGTTTCAAAACGTGTTGTCTTTTCTCCATTAAAATTTAGTTTGAATCATTTTCACAATTATAAGAGTGCCTTGTACCATATTTCATGATAATACTGGATCATATAATAATTATGTCCTAAAATCTATCTTTCTCTCTTATTCTTAGCTTAGCCTCTTCCTTTTAAGTAATTTTATGTACCCCATTACACCCGGGTCTTACAGTGACACGACTTGTTGAGAGAGGACGTTTAAACTTTTGAACACATGCATAATATTAAGATTAACAAATATTTTGTTTTGTTTTGTTTTAAATATTGTACAAACGTAAAATTAGTTTTCTACATCTCATTATTTTTCTTCGTTTTATATATACATTAGACAGGGACAATTTAATATGTCTTGCTTGTATACATTTTATTATTAGTTTTAGTCTTAATTTTAACTAACATTAACTAGTTGCATTATAGATCGTAATATAATAGATATTATCTTTTTGATCAAATTTTTATTTAGTATTTAATAGTAGAGTTCATAGTGATTGTTATATTCTGATGTAATATATGTTTGCCCTGGTGAGTGGAAGAGAAGGCCACATGGCCTTAACTCCACCAGGCTAAATAAATAAATCTAAATCTAAATAAATCTATTTTTTTTAACCACACAAGGCCGAATCGGGGCCGCCTCTGAGATAAAGGAACATTTCAGACAAGACAAATCTTTCACTTACACATCCATACAAACAAGGCGATTATGATGGCCAAATTGTTTTATGGGACTATTTCGAAAAATGATTTTCGGGACTATTTGGAATCTAAAATTTCCCGACAATTGTCTTACAGATGAGGGAAAACCTCGAAAAATAACTCACTCAGAAAACTTGTCCGACTGGGGATCGCACCCGAGATCCACTGTTTAGTAGGCAACGACGTTACCCGAAGACCACAGCGATAATATACGTATATACTTAAAACTTTAGTCCAGTCCTGACGTAGGGAACTGAAATTTGGATCTTAAATGTAGAATTAAGTAATGAACTACCTTTATTCGAGAGTAAAGTTTTAAAAAAAAGTCCTTGGAGCTGTTTTTGCTGTTCTAATAAGGGAACTGTCAACCATTGCATAGCGAAACCTACCTTGAAATTTCTCTCAGAGAAGCGCCGTAATGCATCAAGGCCATGCATAAAAATATATGCCGCTTTTAACAGCAATATACTTAAATCGAAGCCATAACCCAGTAATGATAACCCACTGTGTGAAGCAAATGGCTCCCTGCTTAAATAGAGCAGAATGCATTGAGGCGGAGTATGCGCGGATAGCAGGTTGTGATGGTTATCCAATGAACCAAATCAGGAGTTGTATTACTTCTCTGTAGTTTAAATGAGAGATTTGGCGCTGGATTTTAGTGCCTTGCAGTTAAAAGCGGTAGATATCTTTTTTTCGGACACGCTTTGGTACATCACAACGCTTCTCTAGGGAAAAAAAGTCAAAGTAGGTTTTGGCATGCAATGGTTGACAGTTCCCTTGTAAGTAGAGAAGGAAGCATAATAATTAACTTATGAAAATATAAGTAGGTTATAATGATCTGGATAAAGTTACATACCGTACATAAAAATTAATAGTCTCAAATGTATTGGCTACATTAGCAAGATGGTTAAAAACATATTTTGTTATTCACAACTGGAAAGGGAATGGACAAGAGAAAGGCCCAGAAATCGATGGTGGGATTCGGTATGAATGATGTAAAAATGTAAGATCAAGCAATGGGAGCAATTATTGAAGGACAGAGCAAGCTGGAACAGGATTATTAAGGAGGCGATGGTTCATATTGGGCAATACGACGAGAAATAAGACCGTTATAACTTATGTTTTTTTTTTTTTACATGAGCATGGTGAAGAATAACATTGTCTTCTTGAAGAATATGACTTTCAAAAACTAAGAAACTGTGTTTTCATGATTTCATTAATTATCTCTCTTCTTATAATTAGTGCAAGATACTGAAAAATGACCATGAAACTACAATTCTGTTAATTATGCATTTTTATAACATTTCTAAGCAGCGCTAATACATGTTGTGTTATTTAATGAATTTCATAAACTGCTTTAAAATAACACATATATTTTATTTCTTAAAAAGGACCAATAATAAAAATGTTTAATAAATGTATTGGACCAAAACATATCAAATCCATTGCGTTGTTTCACAAAGTATTAAGTAAAAAATTTAAGAGCAAATTGTGTCCCAATAAGATATAAATTCACATCAGATTTTTCAATAATGGTTCCAGCAACCAATATTAATGTGTTTAATTCTGATTTTTCAATGCAGCCTACTAAAAAAATAAATGTTTTCTTGCAATTCAGTCCGGCTTAATCAAGTGAGATTGCTGAGAAAGATCTTTTTACGTGGTGGGTTTCCAGCCCGACGCACAACCTGGGGAACCAGAGGATCTCTTTTAGGGTCCCTTTTCCTTAGAAGGTTGCCTTCTCCTCGGCTGACGAAAATCCTCTTCCCGGGTTTATTTTCGGAGTTTCTTTTATATAAATAGGAAAACGCAGAAATTTCAACATATTTGTGGATCAATCAGACGAACACTGAGGAACAAAGTTAGAAAGGAAACGCAGCTAAGATTTTACTCAACGATGGCACTACCAGTGGCTTAGTTGCTAAAGGAAAAAGAAAAAAAGTAAAATTCAGGCAGCGGAAACGAGTTTCCTACGGGCTGTGAAAGGTTGTACAAGAGAAGATCATATAAAACATGAGAATATTAGAGAGAAACTAAAAGTAAAAATTTATGAGACGTACTACAGATTACTCAAGAACAGACCATAAAAGGAATTCTGAGATTCTCAGAGAATTAAAAACAGAATCAGTCATGGAATATGAACAAAAATACAGAAACAACTGGAAATCTCATGTAAGAAGAATGAGCAGAACAAGAATACCACGTCATATCTTAAATTACCAGCCACCAGGCAAGAGATATTTGGGCAGACCCTTCAAACGTTGGATTGAGACCGTAACAGACCACTAGATCTATCACACGAAAGGAAGAAGAAGAAGAAGAAGAAAAAGAAGAACTAAAAGTACAACCACTTCTTCAACAAAAAGAAGAACATAGGAATAATTGGATAGATCATCTGCAAAGAATGACAGAGGATAGGACACCAAAGATGGCACTGATATATAATCCTGGAGGACGAAGATCTGCAGGAAGACCAAGAAAACGCTGGTCCGAACAGATGTGAGATCGGAACAAAGACCTAATCCGTGAAAGAAGAAGATGATGATGATGATGACGTTTTCCTTACATCCTGCAAAATTTTAAATTAAAACTTAAACATGTTTTGTAACAATAATCGTCGTATATCACTTTATATTTTATAAACAAACCTCCCCTTTTTAATAATAATATAATTGCGCACAATCGTGCAAAATTAATTAATTGGCGTATTGCGCTAATGACATTGTCACTTTGGAACACAATTCCAGATCATATCTTGTACACTTTAGTCCGCACAGTAACCTCCTTTTTGAGGTTAAATTTACGTGCCCTACACTCTCCGGGCCCTATAGGAACACGACTATCTGGAAAGGATTTTTAACTCTGTAGCATATACTACTTTTTTTTTTGCCACACAAGGAAATGGATGACCTCCCCAGTTGAGTGATCGGATCAATTCCAAGGTCACCACTGAGACAATACCAACATACAGGACAAGACACGTAATTGATTCATACATTATATATATATATATATATATATATATATATATATATATATATATATATATATATATTAATTTAAATAAATACATAAAATAGCTTTATTTTACCTGGCAGAGTTAAGGCCTTAAGGCCTTGTCTGCCACTCAACCAGGTTTTAAAAAATACAAAATACAAAAAAAAATAGTCTTACAACTACATAAACAATTACATATTATAAAAACAATACAATAGAATCAATATTTATAATCTATTTTGATTTACTCTCAATTTAACGAATTAAATATATAATATGCACATGGTATAAAGAACGAGAAAAAATCATTATTGACATAGTATAAATTTAAATAAATAAAGAGAAATTAATTATTAGACAATAGGTAACTGTATAAGCGTGGCTTAAAGGTGCCAAGTGTGCAGCAACCCCTGATATCTTGAGGAAGGAAATTCCAGTAGCGGACAGGTTTTAAATGTATAAAACATCTTCTTGTGCCCAATATTAAGTTTTGATTCTCTTCCTCCATTCATCTCTATCCTTCCAATCACCATCCTGCAGTCCCCTGACCTTCATCAAATTCTTAATTCCCTCTATCCATGTTTTCTTAGGTCTCGCTCTTCTTTTCCTCCGATTTGGTATCCACTCCAAACTCCTAACTGGCAATCTATCTTCATTCATTCTCTTCAAGTGTCCAAACCACCGTAATTGTTTATTATTGCATAATTGTTTCGTTGAAGTCCATTAAACGTATTAAATTATGCATATATGATATGGGTGATTGTATGAAGGTCATATAATGTTCGGGGGCTTATAGGGACACGATCTATCCGGAAAGATTTTAGCTCTGGATCATGTAACTGTATTCTTTCGACCACAGAAGACATGGAAGACCTCCACGGTTAAGCGACCTGATCAATTCTGAGGTTACTACCGAGACAACACCAACATACATGGCAAGACACATAACTGATTCCTAAGTAGGTTTACATACTGAACAGGCGTAAATAATATGATGTTTATGTTAGCCAGATGATGTTCGGGGTCTATTTGGCCCTTAAAACTTCCTTTACGGGAAATGTCTTATATGTGAGAAAAAAACACTGGGCATATAGGCCTATTAAGTAGGGAAATTGTCCGGCCGGGATAAGAACCCAAGCCCACTGCTTCTGATGCAATGGCTTTACAACTTCATTACAGATATATATATATATATATACATAACATTATATATAAGTTAGAATGTCGTCTATGCTTGTACATCCTCACTATGGACAAGGGTGCTCCATTGAGGTAGTTACTTGACAAGGATAATTTATCAATACTTTTGAAATTTATATAAATCCGTTATATACGGTAACCTATACAACAACATCAGTACCAGTTAAAACGCAGAAGACGAAACATTGTTTTTTAAAGGCCTCCATATCGGAATAACTTGATGAAGTTAATCATTTAGTTGAGGATGACTGACTTACCAGGTACCAATTTTATAATTAATATCTTAAGGATAGTTTAGTTATGCTTATTTCCCTACAGATGCCAGCGAGTAACAAGTGGTTAACTCATCGCCTCTAAAAGACAATTATAGAAGGCAACTAAGGTATTACTTGAATGGAAAAGGACGATTAAATTTAGCTCAGAAACTCTAATTTAGGCATAACTTTTTTATAAGCCCAAACATCTTCGGACTTGGGATCCACGGTTTGAATTTCCTCTTGGACGACTTGGTCCTTGGATTTTTTCATCTTAAAAATCCATCGACTTCGGCCGGATTTGAACCTGCAGCTCTCTAGACCAAAGACAAGGAAACTTCACCTCCAGACCACCGAGGCCAATTAAGTTCCATTCATCCAATGGCTGATTGACTCAAATTCGAGCTTTGGCCTCCCTTAACTTCTGCCTCCAATCATTTCTATTTTTGCGCAGCAAGCCTCCAGTTGCGACATCTAAGTAGGTTTGCAGCATCTTCCTTAATACCATCCTCCCATCGTTTTCTTTTCGGTCTTCCAACTCGTCTATTCCCCATAAAACTTGCTGTAAGCACCATTTTTGTGGCTCGGTCTGTTGAGAGCCTTTGTACATGGCCAGCCCATTCCAATTTCTTTAACTTAATAAAATTGACAAGTTCAGGTTCATTGTATTTGTCATACAGTTCTTTGTTGTATCGTATTCGGCCAATTAAGTTAGAATATAGAAAAGTACATATTCACATCCATACATGTTTATAGTAGACTGAATAACTAGAACTTTATGAAATCTCTGTTCAGTTTCAACGTAAATCAAATTTTACAGTCCTTAAACAATCTAGAACAACCCTACCAACCTAGAGAATATATGTAGCTTAAGAATGTGTTTTAAAAATTACTCTTTTTTTTAAGGAGAAAAAAATCAACGCATTCGCAAATTTACCAAAATCTACAACCGAACCTAGATGGCGTAAAGTTTGAGACTATATTCAAGAGGTCCTGAGTTTAAATCCTGAGAGTAGCCACCTGTATTTTTTTTACTTTTTATTTTTTTTTTAATTTTACTCATTCGACAAGTTAAAAAACTCGATTATAATGTTTCATTAACACTTTCTTGTCATGATTGATCGTCAATTCAACTTACATTTTTTTTATTTATCCTCAACATCCAGGATCAATTGCGTCTATAAACTTACTTACTTACTTACTCACTGGCACTATCGAACCCATAGGTTCATGGCCGCGCGGACATAAGCTCTCCATACATCCCTATTCTGAGCTAATGCTTTCCAATCATTCCCTGTATAATCTACTTCCCTCAAATCATAGTTAATGTTGTTCTCCCACCTCATTCTTGGTCTACCAACTGGGCGTTTTCCTTCTGGCTTTCCTACAAGAAGTTTCCATGCATGTCTTTCATTCCCCATATGCGCAACATGTCCTGCCCATCGCAGTCTACGAGACTTAACTGTTCTTATTATATCTGGCTTCCTATAAAGACCATGTAGTTCATTGTTATGTAGTCTTCTCCATTCACCTGTCTGTTCATCTCTCTTTGGTCCAAAAAGTTTCCTAAGAACTTTATTCTCAAATACTCGTAATCTCCTTTCCTCCCTTAAAGTAAGAGTCCATGTTTCGCACCCATATAATATAACTGGTAGAATAATAGTTTTATATATTTTCAGTTTAACGTTTTTTGAAAGGAGTTGGGACATCAAAAGTCTCTGCAATGCATAATAGCACGCATTTCCAGAATTGAGCCTATGTTTAATTTCTTTATGCATCTCATTCCTATTTGTGATTATTGTTCCTAGGTATTTGAATTCAGCCACTTCCTCAAAATTTCCCTCATTTGTCATTAGCTGTCCATTTCCATTATATAATGTATTTCTACGTGTGACCATATATTTAGTTTTATTGATATTTACTTCCAGTCCTAATTTCTTAGTGTTACTCAATAGTGTGTGCGTGTTGTCCTTCAGTATCTCCTCGCTATCGGTCAATAATACTACATCATCAGCATAAACTAACAGCTTATTAATACCATTGAGTTGTAAGCCTTCCTTATTCTCTAAAGATTTAATGGCATGCTCTAGTACAAAATTAAATAGTAGAGGAGATAGTGCATCTCCTTGCTTCAACCCATTCTGGATTTCAAAAGTATCCGAAAACTGTTTGCCTACACGCACCCTACTCTTTGTGCCATTTAGACACATTCGTATAAGTCTAACTAACTTTTTAGGAATTCCGAACTCCAGCAGGATACTATATAACTTCTCCCTTTTAATTGAATCATATGCTTTTTTGAAGTCTACATATAGTTGATGTACAGTACCATTATATTCCCATTTCTTTTCTAAAATCTGTCTTATACTAAAAATCTGATCTGTTGTAGACCTGTTTCTTCTAAATGCACATTGTTGATCTCCTAGGATGTCATCGATATAGGGAGTAAGTCTGCTTACTAATATATTTGTAAGAATTTTGTACGAAGTTGAAAGTAATGAGATGCCCCTGTAGTTGTTGCAATCAGTTTTATCTCCTTTCTTATAAATTGGTACGATAATTGATTCCATCCATTCATCTGGAAGAGCTTCTTTTTCCCAAATCATACTAAGCAACCAGCGTATCTTGTCCATCAATTTTTCTCCACCTGATTTTATCAGTTCTGCTGGGATCTCATCTGAACCTGATGCTTTATACATCTTCAATTTTTCAATCGCCATTTCAACCTCTAATGCATTTGGTTCTGCAACTAGCATTTCTGCTGTCTGTAAATTATCCTCCTCAATGTCCTGTTCTGTATGTACATTTAATAGCTGATTAAAGTAACTTTTCCATCTATTATTGCGTCTATAAAGGTTATTTTAAATTAATTTTTAATAATGATATGAAATTGTGAGTATGATGTAATGGATTCCGATAATGAAATTCCAACCCATAATTTACCTTGACGATTTAGGAAAACCAGGAAGAAACCACAGGTTGGTTGTTACCGGGACTTGAACTCGGGATCTTCCGAATACGAGTCTCAAACACTACCGCTTGAGCCAATTCGCTCTTGTTCATGTTTCATTAAAACTGAATTCGCGTAACATACACACAACAGTAGGCATAGCCTATATTGCCTGCTGATATGCTATCAAAGATCCTCAAAATATCAAAGATTATATATATATATATATATATAAATCAACAAAAAAAGATTGCATACCTGGAATGATGAATTAAAAGAAAATCGTAGAGAAAAAAAAAACAAATATACCTACAGTCAAGACAAATATAGATGATCATATTAACTGTAAAATATTACGAGCTGAAGTCAGGAAGTTCACTAGAAAAGTTCGTAGAGAAGATTGGGATAAAATCGTTAAATCACTAGAAAGGGACATAACAGGGCTACAAAGAATCTGATTTAAGATTTTAAGAAATCTACGCATCGGAGAACATGATCATTTACGAATAAATACAACAACTAAGGAATGGACTGATTAAGGCATTATGGCATAATAGTGCATTACAAGTAGAAGAAGAAAAAGAAGAAGCAGAAGAAGGAGAAATATGTTACAATGAATCGATATCACATCCCACACATTTAAAAGCACAAGAACAACTTTACAAAGTGTTGGAAAAATCCAAAAACTGAAAGAGCCCAGGTACAGATAATTTAAAAGTAGATCTGTTTAAATATGGATTATTTATAAAACATTTATTACAGTTATTTAATAACATGTCAATCTAAAAAAATTCCTCAAAAATGGCAGACAGGCATAGTTGTAAATATACATAAAAAGGGCTAAAAAAATAAGTGTGAAAATTATAGAGGGATAACACTATTATGCACGCATCTAAATTATATGGAGATATATAAAAAAACAGATTGAATTAACAATATGCTGGAACATTATTAAATGAAGAACAATATTTACATTAAACCAAATTATTGAGAAAATAAGAGAATTTAACCTCTCGACATTCGAACAGAGAAGACTACATAATAATGAGCTACATGATATTTATGGGAAACTAAGTCTCGTAAACTGCGATGTGGCACGAATGGGGAATGAATGAGGGGCATGGAAACTCCTTGTAGGAAAATCAGAGGGTAAGCGCCCAGTATGTAAGCCAAGAATGAGGTGGGAGAAAAACATTAACCATGATTTGATGGTAGTAACTTACACAGGGAATGATTGGAAAATTTTAGCTTTGGATAGGGATGTATAGAGCTTTTATGTCCGCGCGGTCATGAACCTAAGGGTTTCGATAGTTCCAGTAAGTTAGTTAGTTAGATGGATGGTCGGCATCGGGATTAGAATACGCACATCGCGAATACGAGCCAACTCGCTCGGTAAAATTAATTTATCGAGAATGAAATAACAGCACTCAATGATACGTTTTCATCACAAGGAAAAAAATGCTTAAAATTCCGCTGATAGGCCTGACCTATCCAACGAAGAAAGGTCATGCGGAAATCACCCAGATTAGAATTCCACAAATATCCACAGCACGACAGCCTATACGTTTATCAAGACTCGAAAAATTATACAATAATTCTGGATAACACAGAATACTCCATTGCTGGATAATTAATAATAATAATAATAATAATAATAATAATAATAATAATAATAATAATAATAGATTGACTCTATATACTAGGTGACAGAGGAGTAATGGACATTATTTCTAAGTCATTCCTATTTGCCATTGGAGGTTTACTTAGCCATCTTAAAAATAATATCCGCAAATTTCTTGGGATATAGTCATGAATTATATGACTTATATGGTGATACTGACATAGATAGAACAATAAAATCTTCAAGGTTGAGATGGCTGGGCCATTACATCGACTGGAATAAACAGGCATTGCTCTTAAGAATCACATTCTTAAAACAGAGGGAAAAAAGAAAAGTTGGAAGACCTCTTACCAGATGGCTAGACAGCGTGGAAAAGGATCTGAAGGTTATGGGAGTTCAGAGATGGAGAAGGAAGGCAGAAGATAGAAATGGATGGAGGTGCATAGTTGGGGCGGTCAAGGCCTGCAATTTATAGCACCAAACATGATGAAATTTCTTGGGAGCAATATGCTAGAAGCCGGAAAGTAGCGGGTTCGATTCTTGACCATAGTGTCAGTATTTTTAAACTGGAAGCATGGTCCTCTAACGAAAATGAATACCAGACTATGTTTTGGGGGTAAAGACGGATGTCACGCAGGGCTGATAAACTGGCTGACTGCTCTTGCCGATTGTCTATAAAGGTAGAAGCTTTAACCTCATATTACCCCACATGCCTCCTAAGGCCTGTAGTGGATCAATTTACCATCCCAGGTTGAGGAAATCCGCTATAATGTCTGGGGGACTCGGGATGCTGACAACATGTCACCCCTATAGGATAAACGTCCGCCTCTATGATTAACACATGTGAAAGTGAGGTTATAAGCCGATTGGTAGGCTGAATGCCTCATAGACTTATCGCGCTGTGGAGTTTAATTTACATTTCTTGGGGATAAAGTAGGCTAGAGAGATGGGCAGTTTATTCCTTCTCGTCCTAATTTAAACAATGCATTTTCTTACAACTAAACAATACTGGCCATTTGAGATGGTGGAGTTTTAATATTACAATACCTTGACTAAGAAACAAGGGAAATAGGGTAATGGGAATTTCGGTGAAGTAGGGAAAGTTCCCTCTAACCAAATCCACTCTCCTCACTTACTTTGGTACCGTATATGGAAAGCATAGGGAAGCTACGAATTTACACATTTCTTTACTAACTTACAGTAAAAGTCCTATATTTAGGTATAAAGTAAATAATTTTAATTGAATTAGTTGTATATTAACACTTTCTCTATAATACAATTAATGATAATTTTTGAGTTTAATATATTTAAAAATATTTCCATTTTGAGTTTTACAAAGAAATATATATTATAATTCTTTGTAAAACTCAAAATGTGTTTTGAAAAAAATTAACACTTAAATTGACAATGTATCCTAAAATACATTGGTTTATTTTCTTTTATATTTTTAATTAAACAATAAAAAACGGACGAGTAGGAATTGCTTAAATTTGTGTCAATATAGGCCTACAATAATAACTTACAGTTACATACGATTTTGTTCTCAATGTGATCCGACATAGTTTAATATCTGGCTCGAGAAATATTGGTAGGATTAAACATTTTTAAAAAGTAGTTTTATTTTTATTGAAATTCTGTTGAATATGTTTATCCAGCAACATAGTAAAATTATTCGATATAACTACTAAGCCCATGTACGAGTATTTGGCTTAATGATTAAGTGTGTCACAATTTATTTATATGAAATAAAATTGGCGAATTAACCCTATACCAAATATTTATGATAAAAAAGTTCGTCACATAGGAACTGCTTAAACTAAGTGAATTTCTCAGTAGTCGAATTTACGGTCCGATTTTAATAGTTTACGAAATATGGCATTCTTCATCATCATCAACAACAAGGATTAGGCCCAATGGCCTGTTCCGATCTCATTATAGGTCGAATTGGTCCTTCCATCTCTTCAATGGTCTTCCCAACGTTCTTCTCTCTTTTGGTTTATAATTATACATTCTTCTTGGTATGCGCTGTTCATTCATTCGTGATACATGCTGAAGATAAGCATTTTGGTAATATGTTATTCTTTCACAGAGATTAAATATATTAAGTTCTGTTCTTATATCTTCGTTTTTCTTTTTATCGGTCCTTTGGTATCCTGCTATTGCTCTCAACATCTTCATTTCAGCAGCCTCTCTCTATTTGTTTACTATCTGCCTTTGTTAATGTCCAGGTTTCACATCCATATATAAGAGATGGAACTGCCAATACTTTGTAAAACTTCAAAATAGTTTCTTTTCTAGTCTTATTCAATAAAGTGCGTTTAATTGTGCCACATAGATAATTGAATCATTGTATTTTAGTGTATGACATTCTTTAATACTTAAATCGTACATGCCACATTTTATTGTAAGAAATTATGACCCTAGAGAGTTGTAAATGTTCCCACTAAAAATTCAGTTTTCAGGTTAACCTCCACTTCTAATGGTTCAAATTTGTTGATTAATGAACGCGATCTTACTTTTCTCAATCAAATGCTACGAGCGAAAAATGTTAATTGCGAAAAAAATGGCCGCCGCTAGAACGATATTTAAATTTCCGCTTTCAGGTAAATCCCCACTTTTAATGGTCCGATTTCGCTGATTTTCGGATAATGCCTTTTTAATCTTGCTTAAATGTCATCCCGAGTTTCGTTATGAAAAAATAAAATAAAATAGCTGCCTCTAGAGCAAATTTTAAATGTTTGCTTCAGATTAACCCTCACTTCTAATGGTTCGATTTTGCTGGTTAACAAATTAGATCTTACTTTTATTAATTGATTGTTATCAAAGAGTAGGGTGCGTGTAGGCAAACAGTTTTCAGACACTTTTGAAATCCAGAATGGGTTGAAGAAAGGAGATGCACTATCTCCTCTACTATTTAATTTTGTAGTAGAGCATGCCATTAAATCTTTAGAGAATGAGGAAGACTTACAACTGAATGGTATTAATAAGCTGTTAGTTTATGCTGATGATGTAGTAGCCTACTACTGGCCGATAGCGAGGAGATGCTAAAGGCCAACACGCACACACTATTGAGTAACACTAAGAAATTAGGACTGGAAGTAAATATCAGTAAAACTAAATATATGGTCACACGTAGAAATTCAGTATATAGTGGAAATGGACAGCTAATGATAAATGAGGGAAATTTTGAGGAAGTGGCTGAATTCAAATACCTAGGAACAATGATCACAAATAGGAATGAGATGCACAAAGAAATTAAACATAGGCTCAATTCTGGAAATGCATGCTATTATGCATTGCAGAGACTTTTGATGTCCCAATTCCTTTCAAAAAACGTTAAGCTGAAAATATATAAAACTATTATTCTACCAGTTATATTATATGGGTGCGAAACATGGACTCTTACTTTAAGGGAGGAAAGGAGATTACGAGTATTTGAGAATAAAGTTTCTTAGGAAAATTTTTGGACCAAAGAGAGATGAACAGACAGGTGAATGGAGAAGACTACATAACAATGAACTACATGGTCTTTATAGGAAGCCATATATAATAAGAACAGTTAAGTCTCGTAGACTGCGATGTGCAGGACATGTTGCGCGTATGGGGAATGAAAGACTTGCATGGAAGCTTCTTGTAGGAAAGCCAGAGGGAAAACGCCCAGTTGGTAGACCAAGAATGAGGTGGGAGAACAACATTAACTATGATTTGAGGGAAGTAGATTATACAGGGAATGATTGGAAAACATTAGCTCAGGATAGGGATGTATGGAGAGCTTGTGTCCGCGCGGCCATGAACCTATGGGTTCGATAGTGCCAGTGAGTAAGTAAGTAAGTAAGTATTAATTGATTGTTATATACCGAGTTTGGTTATGAAAAATACTAATATTGCAGCCGTTAGAGCATTAACAGAAACATGTGATATTTATTATAATTTTAGGTGTCTAGTATTTTTGGTGAATATATAAAATATAAATAAATAAATAAATAAATAAATAAATAAATATATATATATATATATATATATATATATATATATATATATATATAGGAACTTCGGGTAATTTGGATCCCTGTTTTGAATTTGTTTTTATTCTTTTAATTGAGGGATTTGAATTTTGTTTAATTACAGTGATTATTATTAGTATTGTAACTATGAAATAGCATTGTTATTTTATTCAAATATGGAGACATCTTCATAAGTTATACACTTTTTTACATTACACGAAAGGTCCACTTTAACCTCCATATTCGGATAAAGTGAACCTCAGAGACTACCTTAGCTTTTAGTCTATTTTTAAGTTTATTTACTCTATTAATTTACACAGACAGGCGCAGATTAATCTGAAAATATGTATGACTGATTGTAATTAAAAAAGCGTTGATATTTATTTAATGCTATGAAAAATTATTGTTGATCACACGTCACTGCAGATAGCGACGGTCTTTTGGTTTAGTAAAATTACAAGGAGATTAAATACATTAAATTAAGTGAATGTTTTTTTTACAGATAGCATCCTCATTGATAAAATATACAAATTCGTGTAAAGTGGACACAGTTCCTCGTGGAGGGTCAACATTAACCGAATACATTTGTTATGTTTAATAATTTTATATAGTCACCTTGTCACATAATATCAAACCAAACCCGTGAGTATATTAAAACAGTGTCTACATAATATAATATATTTAGGAGTTTTTTCAACATTTGTAATATTCAATAGCAGAAATTAAGAATTCATTCTTAGCTTGTAAAACTTTTAAGTGGTCATTTTCATAAATATCACAAATAAACCTTTCTTCGCACAAAGAATAAAATAAACTGGCCTTGAATCCGTCAAAGTTGACGAGGGGAAGAAATTAAAACATTTTCTGTTCGAGGGCAACACCAATTAAAGAAAATATTAACACGGTCCACTCAACAGAAGGGTGCACATTACCCGAACTTCCATATATCCATTTATAGTAATTCTGCCCGAGAGCATTTTCATGCTATGCTTTGCAGCTTTACTAGGGAATTATAGGTGTGGTAGCTTTCCGTTGCTTTCCACACCGGTGAACGATGATGATACGGATGATGATGATGGCTGGATGATTTTCGGAGACCGTTGGGCCCTAAGCTTCCTGAAATTTGTCTTACAGATGAGGAAACACCCCGAAAAAAAAACTCCCGGGAGCCTGTCTCGTCCGGGAATCGAACCCGGGCCCGCTGCGTGACAAGGCAGCACGCTACCTCGGTCTATTTTCTTGGGATCAGCCTCAATAGTTTATATTTATTCGAAATTCGCTAAAACATAATTATAAAAATACCAACCAATGAGGCATGTAAGAATATGAAACATCTAGAATATAGGCCTAGGCCTATTTATCCTTAAATAAAATACTACCCATTTCAAATCTCGTCAGTCGAAAAATTCTAACGAACTAAGTTGGACATAACTTGATGCATACTATATCGTGAGAGATGTCTAGTGAGGTCTAGAGAGCAAAAGTTGATTCTATACGTAGTTGAATGAATATCTTAGCAAGGAATTTATACTCCTTAGAAAGTAGGTTTCCAGTGTTGTATACAAAAGCGGACTATTCCATTAAAGTGGTCTAGAGCTGTGTTACTGCTTGCAGATCAATACTCAACAGAGTGTGCTTCTCATCCTGGAAACCTCATTCGATTCCCGTCACTTCTCTTAGTTTCTCCAAGAAAATATTGATATAACATTTAAACAGAAATCCTTTCAATCACATATAAAGCTTGGATTCTTTCGTAAAGATTTTGAAAATGTGGTTCGTGATCTCTTTTTGATATTAAATATGTATGAAACACAGATTGATTTAATAAGACCGACAACTCTTAGTATCATGAGCAAGATGATAAATTCGGAAATGCATGGCTTATTAAATTATTTATGAAGGATAAAGCATTTCTTTTAACTTCTAATTATATTTATTATTATTTATATATTATATTTATATTATTATATTTATATTGTTATTATTTCAGGCATAAAACTTGTTCTGATTATTTTGTTTGATGGCCATAGGCATAATTATATTGTATTCTTCCAGATATATGCTATTATACTGATGGGAAACATAGACTCTTACTTTAAGGGAGGAGAAAAGATCACGAGTATTTGAGAATACAATTCTTAGGAGAATTTTTAAACCAAAAAAGAGACGAACAGACAGATGAATGAAGACTACATAACCGCGAGCTAGATGGGAAACCAATAGGCCTATAATCAGAAGACGTATTCATCGTGAATTGAAAAGACCATGACATGTGCCATGAATGGGGAATGAAAGAGAGAGATTGGAACTTCTTGCAAGAAATCCAGAGGGAAAGCTGTCCTGTAGGTAGGCCAAGAATGAGACGGTGGAATAACATTAACAATTATCTGAGGAAGGTGAATTACACAGACGATGGTTGGAAAACATTACCTCAGGATTGGGATATATAGAGAGCCATGAATCTCCGAATTCGATAGTGCCAGTGAGTTAGATTTTAACATATTTAGGGTTACTTATTAGGCGGCTCCGTGGCGCAAGCGGTTAGAGGCTCGCCTTTCACCTCTGATGTCCAGAGTTTGTGTCTCGGTTACTCCATATGGGTTTCGTGGTGGACGAAAACAAGTGTAGGCAAGTTTTTCCCGCATTTTTCTTTACCGCAAATTTCATTCCACCATTTTCCATACTCATCTCATTTCGTGACAATTCATTTCATCTGCCGCTGTGATGGTGTATCAGGTTGGTCAGCGGATTTTTTTGTTATTCACAGACCTCCAATATAAGGGGCTTCATTGCATCTCATACTTCGACTCGGCCCTATGTCGCATACGAGTTGAGGAGTCTCGCTTGTTAAAGCAGTAAATAATGGCTCACAAGAAATTAGGAACACAGATTTTTTTTTGGAATAAAAAAAATATTAAAATCATACTATTAATAGGCCCTACAAAAAATGTACAAAACTCTGATTAACCTGCACTAACTTATGGGCCTGAGATATGGTTTCTGAGCAATAATGGTGAAAAACTTATTAATATTTTCCAAAGGAAAGTCTTGAGAGTCATATTTAGCCCAATAAATATTGACGGAGAATGGTGTATTATATTCAGTAAGGTAACTAAATTAGCTTGGTCAAGAAACTCCCTCTAGGGGAACACCCATTTTTCCACGAGGGACGTATGGGATATGATGTATATATATCCTGCATAAGAAAACGTACAACAGCACAAGTGATAGTATAAGCAGATGAATTAGTTCTCTTAGTCACATCAGAAGATGATTTAAAGAGAGAAGTCTTTCAATTAAATAATATCGCTAAAAAAATGTAAACATGAAAATTTCCATAGGTAAAACAAAAGTCGCGGTCATGTGTGGGAATAATTTAAAATGAGTTAAAAAGGAATTGAAAAAAAATGAACAGGTTAAATTTGCTTATTTAGATAGTTTTATTTCTATATGAATAATGATAATATCATTATTGTAGCCTATATATTATATACAACAAATATAGGTCTATATATATATATATATATATATATATATATAACACACTGGCTCTATCGAATCGAACCCTTAGGTTCCAGGGTACGACATAAGCTCTCCATACATCCCTATCCTGATTTAATGTTTTCCAGTCATTCCCTATATAATCTGCTTCCCTCAAATCATGGTTAATGTTATTCTCCCACCTCATTCTTGGTGTACCAACTGGGCGTTTTCCTTCTGGTTTTTCTGCAAGAAGCCTCCATGCACCTCTTTCATTCCCCATTCGTGCTACTTGCCCTGCCTGTCGCAGTCTACGAGACTTAACTGTTCTTATTATATCTGACTTCCTATAGGCCTACATACCATGTAGCTCACTATTACGTAATTTTCTCCATTCATCTGTCTGTTCATCTCTTTTTTGGCCCAAAAATTGTTCTAAAAACTTTATTCTCAAATACTCGTAATCTCATTTCCTCTTTTAAAGTAAGAGTCCATGTTTCGCATCCATATAATATAACTGAGAGAATAAGTTTTATATATTTTTAATTTAATGTTTTTTTGAAAGGAGTTCGGTCGACAAGAGTCCCTGTAATGTATAATAGCATGCATTTCCAGAATTGAGCCTATGTTTAATTTCTTCGTGCATCCCATTCGTATTTGTAATTATTGTTCCTACATATTTGAACTCAGCCACTTCTTCATATATATAGGCTATAGGCTAATTATAAAAAAAATCAAAAGAAAGGAAGACCTTGAAACTCATGGATACAAGAAATAAGAGCTAGAATGAGAACAAGAGGACTAAAGGACATGGAGAGGATGGATAGGGACGAGTGGAGAAGGAAAATAAAACTTTGGGCATATGTGTAAACATTGAAAATCTGTATATAAATAAATAAAATAAAAAAGAATGGTGTTACTAAACGTCATTTAGAAACCAAATGTCAGTAAATTCAAAATCGCGGTTACTTAATATAACAGCAAAGAAGCTTTAAAATATAGCAGTGAAAACTGGGGTTTATACTCGAAGAACAAATTACGACTATAGGCAAGCCAAAGTGATTTTAATATTCACTGTTAGTTTTAACTAGACTAGACAAAAATAATAACACAGATATAAGGGCAACATTAACAGTTAAATATTATAGATGACATTCGGTTTTGGCAGAATAATTTGCAGCGAATGAACCCAAACCGACTACCAAATAAAGGTTTATTGTCACAAATCTAAAGAATTTAGAAGCAGAAGAATACAAAACAACAACTTCATGATGATGATGCATTTACTGATATGGATACATATTTAAAAATGATCGTTTGGCGTATAATATATGACTTAAGTAGGCTATAGTCGGCGTTTTCTGAATAATCCTGTACAATTCAAGATGTCCTTCTGAATAATCCTGTACAATTCAAGATAGTCCTTTTGTTAAACTTGAGATATTCACTCTGATTCTATATTCACTAAAATTAATTTAGCACATGATCAATAGACTTGAAAAATATCATACATATTATTTTAGCACACCTGTGATTAATCTTTTACTATTTATTTTGTAATAGGGGCTAAACATTGTTTCTGCTGCTAAATATTTAGCTCGAGAACAGAAAAATCCTTAGTCATTCATAGATTTCTGCTCAAGCGCACGTCATTCGTTGCAGAGTCAGCATTATCATGTTATGTTGGCAATTTTACTAGGGATATCAATAGATATGGAGCTACTCATTGTTGTCTAACTACCGCTCTCCCTTTCACATCTTAATTATTTTATGCACGGTGTTAGAAGTAACATTATTCAAAATTATTATGTTTTCTTATAACTCACTTCTTAAACATCAGTTTGCTGTTCAATCGAACTTTAAAAATACAATTAGTTTCTGCAGTTATCACTATTAAATGCTTCAATTGTGTTCATGGGAAAATAACTCTTGGTGGCACAAAAATATATTTTTGATTTATTTATTTTTTGAACGTCATAAAGACGTATTTTGAAGGATTAATTTTATATGTAAAATAGGGCCTAATACTTTAATTTATGGAACTCGGGTCTCATAGCATGCTAGTGAGACGTGCTAACCATTAATGACAGAGACAGTTAAATCAAAAGTTGGGTTGAAATTGCATTACCGTAATACATTTTACCTTTAATGATTTCAAAATTCATAAAAATTAATATCAGCGAATTTGTACAAGATGTGTGAATTCAGGAGAGACATGTAGCCTACAGTCTACTAGTAACAAAAGAAAGTACGAGATCGTGTATAACGAATTATATTTAAGTGTCTGAAAATAAAATAAAAAAGTCTCTCACATAGATTTATTATTTACAACAATAATGTACAACATGAAAGTGAGTCGCTATCTAAGCTCCGTCCCCATGAATACGTTTACTGAAATACTTGCGTGAGTTCCGTCATAATTTAAAAAAATATATATGTAAGTCAATTCCGTCCGACAACTACCTAACCTAACCTAAATAATGTGATTCATGTTGCACCGCCTTTGAAAGTTCGTAGACCGCTTATTGGGGTGCGGCATTAGAAAACTTCTGTTTCTAGAAGTCTCAGTTCGAGAAGAATCGTCATCTCGAAGGTTCGCGAACGCCGTCGGTTTTGCGCACGGCGAGCATTCCAGAACAACCTTCGATGCCTACTAAAATTAAATGGAAGGCAATGAGTGGAACTAAGTGTGATGTTCACGAATTCAATGCAACTGGAATCTGGAAGAAATTAATTTTGGTGATTCTGTAAAAACGCCAAGAACTTTAAAAGGAATAATCACTTGCATAGTGAATCGTTGTGAACAAAATAAAGAAGATTGGACATTTTTATGTAAACCCGGAGTGAAGTTATTAAAGAAATTCTACTTGTTCCAACATCACTACTATCAGTAACAATATTGCATTTATCATTTTTTAAATTTCACTGCAATTTAGGACAAAATCTGACAAACATTATAACCTACCTCAAACGTTAATGAAAATATATTTGCTACGTTATATGCAGTCCTAAGTCTAAAAAAGATAACAAAAACGCTGAAGCAACATAAGATATCTAGAAAAAATATGTCCGCAAATTGTAGGCAATGACCAATGCACGTTTCAATGAATTCGGTTTTACACCAATGACCGGTCGTGTTTCACCTCGCTCTTTATCGATTTCTCTTTATCAGTTGTGATAAAGAAAGCTCCTCCTTTTTTAATATTCTGAACAGGTTATACCATTATTTTTATCCAACAAATACATTGAATATAGCAAAATAATGACTAGATTTCGTGATGTTTTTACTGAGTTTTTTATTACAAATATAAAAAGTGATTAACCTACACAATGTTGATTATAATAGTTTGATGTGTTTCATTATTTCTCTTACAAAATAGCCGAATTCCTATTATGGCAATAGATAATATGATCGAGGTTGCAGGTGACAATAGACATTAACCTCACATTTCTAATTTGATTTTCCAACATCGCCGTTTCCATTAACGATATAAATATTTTAAAAACTGCCGGTTAACTATATTCAAATAATTATTGGTTAGTAAAGATGCTTAATTTTAATTCGTTAAATAGTCCTAACAAATGCCATTCTTGATGTTCCAAATTCTATAGATAAATTCACGACTCTAGAAGTGAGGAATTGGGAAATCACTAGTGACATTACTTATGATAAGAAGATCACGGTAAAATGGGGGTTTTTATTTTTATACAAAAGTCTTTGTTATGTCAGGCTTGCGGTGCTGTTAGGAGCATGAAAAATCTTCCTACTCAGAAACCACGGCTTAAAGACCTTCCCGGAGGACTTGCTTCTAGGATTTTTCCATACTAAAAAATCCATCACCCCGGCTGGGTTAGAACCCGCGATCCTCGGGACCAGAGGCAAGGAATATAACAACTAGTCCACAGAGTCCGACATTTTTTACATGTTGAAAATCTATGAGAGCCAATGACTTTTCCTATCCTTCCGAAATAAGCCAAGATTTTTACACCGCGAAAAAAAATTAAAAGAAAATATATTCAATCAAAATGTAAAAGGGCTAAATCGAATCATTAAAATAAACCATCTCTGTAGCTTTTAATAAAGGCCGAGTTTGAACTTAATGAAGGTCGGATTCAGATGTGAAAATTGTAGCCAGTAGACATTTGGAGCCGACTCTTGTAAGACTACGGCTTCATTTGCCAAAAATCTGCGTACGAGTCAGTGTAGCACGCACCTTTCGTGCCGAGTGACTGGGTTGGAATCTGATAAATTTACCATCACCTGCTGATGTTTCTAATATATCTATCATCCCACTCTCCTCACGGAAAGTAGGTCGTATAAAGCCATATGGAGGACACCGATATGGCAGTACGTCACACATGCGTCCTCTGTCACGCCTGCCATACCCACAACGTCCAAAATTATGGAATTACATTTCCAGAAGGACTCAGTTTGAAATTTATATACATTTGGCATCAAATCATCAATACATATATGTAATTGATTCTTTCACTAAAATTAAAATTTAACACTGACTCACTGTCACTATCGAACACGGAAGTTCTTGGTCGCGTGAACATGTGATCTCCATACATCCCTATTATGAACTAATATATTCCCAATAATTCCTTGTATAATTGAGTAAATAAATTTAACCACATATGTCTCTTTAAGGGCTAGAGCCTCCGCTAATCTCATGTGGTGAACTAATACATTTGAGCTATTGTCCCAATGTACTTGTTCGTCTTTTATCATACAGAGTTACCTCACTCGGTTCATGGTTGTTTCTACAATCTCAATCTTGGCCAACTTACTGGGTGCTTTAACTCTAGTTTTCCGTGCACATCTTCCATTCCCCATGTCCTGCCCATAGCAGTCTAGGGAACTTTATGATTCTTATTACCTCGAACATGTGGTTTCCCATTAAGAACGTGTAGCTCCCTACTATGTGTAGTTCTCAACATTCGCCTATCTGTTTGCATGTATTTGATACAAACATTTTCCAAAACACTTCTCAAATGCGTGTAATCTTTCCTCCTCTCTTAAAGTGAGAGACGTGTATAGCGCCATATAATTGTAACTGGAAGAATTATAATTAAACACTACATAAATTAATAAAATGTGTGTGGAAAAATAGTGTAGAATCAGATAGAGGGGCAAGATGACAAAACATCGGTTCTGATGATCTAGTGCAGAGGTTGGAACCTTAATTGAGAGAAGAGCCAAATAGATAAGTATAATTTGTATTTAAACTATTGAATCAAAACTTGACAAGCACTAAATTAGAAAGAAGTAGAATCTACAAGACTAGGACGGCTCGTATTTTAAAAGTAAAATTATTTAAAGTATAAAATTGAATTACATCAAAATTACAAAATGTAATAATAATAATAATAATAATAATAATAATAATAATAATAATAATAATAATAATAATAATAATAATAACTAATATAATCTATAAATAACAAAATAAAAATCTGATTTCCTTAAATATAAATAAATATAAATATATTATTATTATTATTATTATTATTATTCCATCCATAATAATTCTGCCCGAAGGCAGGTCCTTCACTGCAATCATAACATTTTCATGCTATGCTTGCAGCTTTACTCGAGAATTGTAGGTGGTAGCTTCCCGTTGCTTTCCACACATGTGAAGGTTGATGATGATGGCCATATGATTTCGGGGACCGTTTGGGCCTTAAAGTTTTCCTGGCATTTGTCTTATAGGTGAGGAAAAACTCCGATAATAACCTCACCCAGAAAAACTGCTCCGACCGGGGATCGAACCCGGGCCCGCTGCGTGACAAGGCAGCACGCTACCTCGAGACCACAGCGGTGGACTTTATTATTATTATTATTATTATTATTATTATTATTATTATTATTATTATTAGGTGAATGTATACCTAAGAGCATATGTGTCGGCATAGCCTATGTCTCGAACGCCTGCAGAAATTTCAACTAAATTTGGAACACATAAATTACGATCTGAAAAAGTGGCTGTAAGAGTAAAATCCCCTATAATACCTAGGGGGTAAGAGGAGGGTTTAAATGAAAAAATTATCAACAACGACCTCTATTTTCCGGCATAACTCTAGTAGTGTAGGACACCTAGAATAATTTTCAACCAAACTCGGTACACATATAAATTACAATCTGGTAAAAAGGTTCCATGGAGGGCCAGACACCCCTAGCACCCCTATGAGGGGATGAGGTGACGCGACAACTAAAAATAATTGAAAACTACCGATATTAGCGTCAAATTAATAGTGTTCGTAGTCGCTAAACCCTTTGGTGTCAGTCCCTATGCCATATAAAGACAAATTTGACCCGAAGAAAAATAAAATGACAGAAGGAATCGAGATTAGTGTCGAATGCATAGTTTTCGAGGCCATTAATTGTGACTATCCAGATGGTATTCAAACCCAAGTTTGACCCAAAACATAGCACCTCTAAGGGACGAAAGCGGGATGAGAAGGAATGAAGTATATGATGTCGAAAGTGGCCAAGATTATTATTGAATCCATAGTTTTCGGTTTCACTTATCTCATTGGTGACATCCAATTAAATTGAAGCTCCTTAGCGGGAGGGGGTAACAAGAGGAAAAAAATAAAATTTCAAAAAGTGGCCGATATTACTGACGAATCCATAGTTTTCGGGGTCGCTATGCTGGTTGGTCACTCCTGTTGATATTTAAGCTTAGGTTTGGCCCCCTGACTGGGGTTAAAGTAACGAGAAGGGACAAAAAATTAATTAACAATATTGACCGAGGTTAGTTTCGAATACGTAGTTTTAGGGATCGTTAAGACGATTAGTAACAGAGCAGATAAGTCTCTATCACATCTATTGGATTAGAAGGGTCGAAAAATAATATTTCCAAAATGATCGATATTAGTGTCAAATCCTTAGTTTTCGGAGTCACTAAGCTCGTTGGTGCCAAAAAGATTGGGATAAATATCCGCAATCGTTTAGTTTATAAATATAAATCAATTACTTCCTTAATTTCGTTAAACAATAGACTAACAATCAGTGTACTTCTCTCCATAATTTATTTCCTATCATATTGCAATTATTTCTCACTGATATTACACAACCCATTCCCAAATCGTCCATGTATTTTACTTTATATAAAAAATTAAAATAAGAACAAAATAGACAATTATCATAAGTAATGCCACGAGTGATTTCCAAATTATCGATAAATTCACGACTCACGAAGTGAGGAGTGAATTTATCTAGAGAATTTGGAAATCAAGAGTGGCATTTGTTAGGACTATTTAACGAATAAAATTAAGCTGTTTACTCACAAATCATTATTTAACTGTAGTTATTTCAAAATATTTATATATTTAATGCAAACGGCGATGTTTGAAAACAAATGAGAAACGATAGGTACGCTTCTACTGCTTCTTTTGTTTATCAGTGCAACCAGATCATACTATTTATTGCCAAAGGAACGCAATATTGTAAGAATGCTCTCTAGTGGAGAAAAAATGAAACATCAATCTGTATATTAATTCATTTCTGATGTCGTATGATGTAAATATTACAATTATATTTTTCTGGATTATTACCTGGGAAAAAATACATTTAAGAAAGTCAAACAGTGGTTTCTTTTTTTGGTGGTATAATAAATTGCTACAAATGTTGACATGTATGCACTATATATACAATCTGGTAGCCGTATTTCTTATAGGCTCAGTCACTGCAAAATAACGGTCAGACCTGTTCAGAATATTAAAAAGGAGGAGCTTTGTTTAATATATGGTAATTATAACACTGATAAATATTTCGTGAAACACGACTCTGATTGGTTGTAAAACAGAAATCATTGAAACGTGATTGGTCATTGACTCCCATTTGGGGCATGAGTTAAATAGTCTTAGATATTACGTGAGTATTTGAAAATAAAAACATATAAACCCATATACAAATCCATTTACAATTTAATCAATAATGGCAGTAGGTAAAATAATAAATGAATAATCAAATGTTATATTTTGCGACGGTAAAATTAAGGGAAGTTGGTAGTAAACGCTTGCAAAAAACACAGGAAAAGAACATTCTTACAGTAGCCATAGATCAGGAACCATTTATCAGATCACTTTAAATTTTTTTTATGTAATGTGTGTACAGTTGTACATACAGAACTTTAAAATGGGCTACGATCAGTGTTTTTATAGTACAGTGTATGGTAGAGATTATATTTTTTATTTAGAGCTGACTTCTTAATTTTCTCATTACTCGCCATGTTATAGGTACTCTTCATTATATTTATATTGTACTGCTTCAATGTGAATGCAACTTTAGGAGCTTATTGTTAATATGTAGTACTATTCACCTTACCACAATTTGTCATTTTAACTACAATATTATTATCACAAGGGGTATGCAAACTATATCGTACGAAAAATAAAATAATATATAGCTGACAACCCGGCTGACATCAAGTGCCGATTGTCTAGAAATAGTGGGAGCCTTAACCTCCCACTACCCCAAGGGCCTCCTGAGGCCTGTAGTGGGAATACTTTACTTTACTTTACTTTACTAATTACAAAAATTAATGGAAATTCTATATTTTAAGGAATAATTACATAAAATGTGGCAAGACAGGTTCCATCTACATCCACAAAGTGCTCTGAAAGTTACATTAATATACTTGTAGCTTAAGTAGTTTCTGAGAAAAGTGTACCTAAAGTACGAAAAATGTAATTTTCGAGGAAAATAAAAATGACATGCATGATTTAACCTTGTTTTTCTCAATTCTAGAACTATATTGTTACTCGGTTTCATTGTCTTCTCTCTTCCTTTTCAGTCCTATTCTTTTTACTCTTTCCTCTTTGGACATCTCCTCCATCGCTTTATCAGCCTTGGCGATATGGTTCCAGATCTAAAAAGCGCAGTCCTCTTTTCATGTTCTCTCCTGGTTGAATCTCCATTGCTTTCATTACATGAACTTTGTAGGAGCACCCATC
The DNA here is from genome assembly GCA_030220185.1 of Diploptera punctata. NCBI lineage: Eukaryota > Metazoa > Arthropoda > Insecta > Blattodea > Blaberidae > Diploptera > Diploptera punctata. The sequence continues at coordinate 377,306 of JASPKZ010009836.1, read as the reverse complement.
ATTAAAACAAATAACTGAGTCCAATGCATGATGTTTTTAGTTTTTGCCCTGACAAAAACATTTTTGGAACTCGTTGCCAGATAGGCCTACAGCTGTTGAAAGACTCATTTTGGTTTTGAGTCTTACCATGTAGACATTTTTTCAACAGCTGTTCATCAGCAAGTTTCCTATATATAGACTTGATTTTCTCAAGTACAGCAGGGGGTAGAGGATGCTTGTGTTCATATTTATCGCCAGTCACTAGTGGCTTCTGATAACCACACAACGATTCAGCTCCTGGTGGACAGAGACCATGACCATGATTCTCTTCTGTTGAAGATTTATGAAAGAAAGAAGGCCATACTGCTTTCTTCATTTCTTTTAAATTGTTGGAATATTTCTGATTGTCATTCCATAATAATCTTGTAAAAATATCAATTTCAGATTTAGTAAGCCGGCCTCGTCCACCAATTGGCTTACCATCAGATAACTTCTATCCTTTTAAATCTTTGCAAAGTTGTAGCAGATGTGGGCCTATTATTTTCTGCACATGGTCTACACATTCCAATTTATTAATTTGTACATTATCATCATATGGCTTGGCCTCAGACACAGCAAGATATCCCTCACAGTCTCCATCCCCCAAGTATTTCACATAACGAAGACCCCTTGAGAGCTCTGATCTTGTACAAATCTCAACTGCGCCTTCAACCTCCATTCCTCCACTGTGGCCATCAAAATTCTTAGAACAGTCATGATTACCACCCTATTTACAGCTTGAACAGTATTTACTGTATGTTGCTATATCTAAAACGTTTCCTGTCACAACACCATGCAGCGATGAGAAGCCCCTTCTTTTTGCTATGATTCATCCACCACGCTAGATGTGTCTGGACTTTCTTGCATCGCTTTGACTTCTCTAGCAGCATTTAACATTGAACCCTCAGCTACTTCTTTCAGGCTCTCGAAAAGATTGTCAATATATTTGCCAAACTTACTGCTTGGTGGCAGTAGATCCATGATAGAACAGAAAATTCTAGCTGCCTGTCTACCCTTCCCAATGCATCTCAATGCATAAGTGAATCTTAAATTTACACAAGAAATTTCCCTTTAATTCACAGGTGAAGTAATAGTTGAGTTGCTATAACTATAGTACTTACAACCAGAAATGTCATAAAAGACAACCTGGTGGCATTAGACAATCTAATTTTATTCTGGCTGATAAACCTCTTCTACTTTGCTGGTCTTCAGTTAAATATACATTATTTACAGAAAACAAAACACTTTTATTTATAAATGAAGATAATATAGACAAGTCACTATTTACAGACGGTGCTGCACTGTCAGTTTCATTCTCAGCGAACAAATATGACAATTTCCTTCTTGAAGCACTTGGGGGTGTAGATGTGGTTCGGAGGTTAGATTCACTTGTGTCAATTTTCGGCGTAATATTTACTATTTTTTTGTGCTGGTTACCTCTAAATTTACGTTTTGTATTACATTATTTCATTCTTCCCATATTTCGAACGATAAACCACTGGCATGCCATGTAATAACACCATAAATTACAACAAAACAAGATTTCACTTTCCTATACTAACACCGGCTGAACGAACAATAACAAACAGGTTTCCTTTGTATTCACATGCTAGAAACATATGCTGACATCAAAAAAATCCTTAGAGTAAAGTGAAGAGGGAAATTCATCTCTACCAACTGAGAAATTGCAATAACCATGAAAGTGACTCTCATAGAAAAAGGGGGCGTGGTTTTTCGAGATGGAGTAACGCAGGGTTTTAAATCCGGGCATATAAACTAATCAAACGATTCAGTAGCATTAACATATAACCCATATATCAAAATGTTCAGGAGACTTTTCTTCATTATATAAACGAAAAAAAAATCCATTTTTTGACCCACATAACGACCAACTCGTGTGTTATTTTTCACTTAAAATCGGTTTACGACGGATTGCTGCTTATAAGCCCAAGCGCGCAGAACTTTCAAACAATAAATAATATATTGTTATTACTATTGCACAAGTTGAGAAATTTAAATACCTGGGCACTTTATTACAAAATTAGATTTGCAGATATCCAATTACGGATTTAACAGGCAAGAAAGGTTTTGAGATCCTTGAATTCTATATGATAGGATAAGAATATTTCCAGGAACACAAAATTACTCTTGGGAAAAGTCTTAGTTAAGAGTGTTTTATGCTACAACAATAAAGTTTGGTAGAATGAAAAACTATAGAAAATGCGTTTGGCAGTTGACATGGATTATTTGCAAAGGAGAATAAAAAGTACAAAAAATCAGGAATGAAGAAAATAGGAAACAGGCTTAAGCAGAGATGACTGTGATAGATATATATGAAAAGTGGGAATTATCATATGAGAATCCAACGACAATGATGACCAAATAAAATCTTTCAATTGACACCAGGCGGAAGAAGTATTGACGGAAAAGCAAGAACATGGGTACCAAAAGGTTAAATAAGTTATTTATTCAAAGGGACTTCAAAAAGAAAATGTCCTTGTTCGAGAAGGTTGAATATTATGAACGGGAAGGTGCCTTCAGATGTAAAATTCCTGAATATATGTATTGTATACATTAATGTTGTTTAAATATTCGGTGGATAGCCAGAATGGCATGCTTGAAGGCTCGCGAGCCATAGGTTGCCGACCTGTGTTTAGTGGTTACCATGTTCGCCTGTAAGTTCCAACATTCGCGGATTAGTGTCCATACGAGATCGATTGGCTTTTCAGGGCGTAACAATTCTGATTATGGCGTCCTTCGAAAAGGGAGTAAAGCAATGGGTCTCGTGTCGAGATTTACGGAACATAAAAAATAACTCAAGCCTGAAATAAGAGGCCTTTTATAGAAATGTATAGGTTTCTAAGCCCAACTTTGAATTATAGAAGCTTGGAGTTAAAAAACGTCCTTATATAAAATGCTTCTATTTAAGATTACACACGCTATTATTTATCAAACAAATAGGCCTACTCAAAAGATTGTGACAAGGACATCATAAAATAATTCCGGAACGGTAAATGTCAAGTAGAAGTCCTAGTAAAGTAGACCCTCTACGTACGCGGCGCAATACCAGGTCGAGAGATGAGATGAGATGAGATGAAGTTTATATTATTGAAGATCTGTGATATACACAGATGCCAAAAGTCAAGGTCTGTCGCACCATGGCAAGATCAAATGAAATGGAATTCAAACGAAATAAATAACAAGAATATGGATAAATGGTAGGATGAAGTTTTTGAAAGGGAAAAATGAAAAAAAAAAGTCTGAGAAAAACTTATCCTGGTTCCGATTCGTCTACTACGATGTCTACATGGAATGGCAGAGTAACATACTCGAAATCTGGAGATGGAGGATGAAACTGCTAAGTATAAATTAACACATTCAGTTAACGACATTCCTTTTTATGATGATGATGATGATAATAATATTAATAATAATAATAAAATAAATAATAGGAAAGGATAATAATAATAATAATAATAATAATAATAATAATAATAATAATAATAATAATAATAATAAACAATGGTTTATTTTACTTGATGGAGTTAAGACCGTAGGTCATGTCTTCCATTTCACCAGGGTTAAATTATACAGATATTAGCAATTATGAATTGTTTATCGATAACTTGATTAATAATACATAATACTATACAAATTACAAGGAAAGAACAAAACATATAATAATAATAATAATAATAATAATAATAATAATAATAATAATAATAAATTATTTGAGGGAAGTAGATTATACAGGGATGATTGGAAAACATTAGCTTAGGATAGGGATGTATGGAGAGCTTATTTCCGCGCGGCCATGAACCTACGGGTTCGATAGAGCCAGTGAGATAGTTTAGTTTAATAACCATCATCATCATCGTCTTCAAGGATTAGACCTGTTGGCCTGATCCGACTCAAATTGTTCCCGTCCTTCGTCAATGCAAGTGTTGTTTTCATCGTTTCAACAGTCAGCTCGTCCGGCACTTGAAGGGTTCGGTGTAGGATCCGCTGGTCCTGGTCGTAAAACATCCTGGTGGTATTGTTTAAAAAATCATTATCACACAATAACATCACACTTATTATTAATAATGCAATGGTAACTATGGAAATTATTTAAACGATCTTTATGTTAAAATAAAATGGAGTTCTTGAAGAAATCTTGTATTGGAAGAAATATTCGACTACTTCGAACGATCATCTGTTGGAATTAATATAGGCTTAATCTCAAGATAAGAGTTGTATAAAGGAAACACATTTCCAATTGTTTCCGAAAATTTTGAAGCACAAAATACGTACGTATTAAAACGAATATATTTTAATATTTCGTGTAACTTGGCGACACCATGGCGCAAATGGTTAGACGTTCGCCTCTCACCGCTGCAGCTGGGCTATCGGTACTTTTCTAGTATTAAATTATAGGGTTACGGATTCATGAAAAGATTTTTATTATAATTTATTAAATTGGGGACGAGAAGCCAATAGTTGGCACTTTCGTTATGTGTGAGTAGAGGCTTCAAATAGAGAAAGGCAGCTATGACGGCTGGGGGACCCGACATGTTGACCACATGTCACCCCTACACTGGTTGCGATAATAATCCAACTAGTGAATGACACATGAGGATGCGAGGTCGGCGACTGGCAGGTGGGCCAGATGCGCAATGAGTTTACTTTTTAGAAGCACAATCATTTAAAGCCAAGCAGCTAAAATCGAATTATTCTGCTTCAGTCCGAACATATTAGTTCATCAATTATAGAAGTATTATGATGTGTAAAAGTGGAGACGGAATGTCAATAGTTGGCATATTTGCTGAACATTATCTAGTATGAAATTATATGTTATCAAAAATCGAATACAGAATTATATATATTATTCAATGCCACCAGATTGTCACCACGACATTTCTGGTATCCTCTACTGACATAACGTACTTGTAACCCATTTCTGAGGTGGGGGCGCCTTGAAGGCGGGGTTACGCTGCCCCGGTGATATGAGTGGTGATGATGATGGTAATAATGCGCCAGGAGAGGCCTTTAAACTAAACTTAATACAATGAGGCATAGCCCAACAGGCCTAATCTTTGAAGACGAAGATATTACTTTTGTTAAATTGGAGAAACTCTATTCCAGATGCCAATTTATTTAAAAAGTCGGACTATAGTGAGAGTTAATCATGAATAACCATAAATTATTACTAGAGATGGAACAATTCCTTCGTAAACATGATATGAGCGTATGGTTGAAGCGATCATTGTACATGACTTCAGAGGGAATGGGGTTAGAATAGTTTACTGTACGGTCTGGTTACTGAAACATTACTAACTGTGTTGTTTAGTATCCAATATCCACAATAATCACAATAATAGTTACATTTCACTCCAAATGTTCCGAACAATCAGTGCGTAACTTCTATATTTCACCGAAGTATACTTTGCCTGTAAGTCTGACACCTGCTCTTCTTTACATGTGACCGCTGTTCAGAGTGACTTCTACTGTATGGTTGAAGCTTAGTCAACTTCGTGTCATTAGTAGGAGAGGTTTCATCTTTAGCTACGTATTGTATATTGTTGTAAAAATTAATACCAATTTAAAGAATATTTGCCAATTTTTGTTTCCATTACTTTATTAAAGTATTAATTTAATTAAACTAATGTATCTTACAGGATGTACTGCCAATTTTAGGGGTTAATTAAATTCTATGGTATTGCATGCGTTCGGGAGGGAGAAATGCTATGACGAGTGCTCTGATGTCTCGTGAATACTTTAATAAATCTGCTACCTTAATATCAAAGCTCAGGTTCAAATCATAAAGCTTATATATATATATATATATATATATATATATATATATGGGGCACGCCGTAGCGTAGTGGTTAAGGCATTGCGCTACAAGCCGGAAGGTCGAGGGTTCAAGTCCCGGTGGGGTCAGGATTTTTAAACTGACCCAAACCTTCTGGCGGCACCATGGCCCTGGGGTCGACTCAGCCTCTAACGGAAATGAGTACCGGACGCTTGTTCTGGGGGTAAAGGCGGCCGTCACGCAGAGCTGACAACCCGGCTGACATCAAGTGCTGATTGTCTAGAAAAATTGGGAGCCTTAACCTCCCACTACCCCAAGGGCCTCCTGAGGCCTGTAGTGGGAATACTTTACTTTATATATATATATATATATATATATATATATATATATATATATATATATATATTATGTGTATTATAGCGGTTATAACATATATCTGATAACATGACATATTATCGATCGCGCATATAATGATAACCTAAGAACATTTAAACTATAGTTATTAAACTTAAGCAAGATGTCTACGGCTGGGCCCTGTGCATAGACGTGTTTCATTTCTCTTAGTGGGCACGCTACTAGACAACGAACATAGATAAATAATCAACATGTTCTGGAAATATATAAGCTGCGACTATATAAGTTAAATATACTAATCTTCTTAATCATGAGTGAAATCGGAGAGATATTTGAATAACGTACTGCATTATTGTTTACTAAGGTTCAAGGGTCTTATATTATATAAATAACAAGCAAACATATAACTAAAAATATATGTATCTAAACAAAAATATGTCATGAAATATAAATGAATAATGGTGTTAACATTTCTCAATTGTACAGTCTGATTTCTATGTAATTACATTTTTTTCCCCCTTGGTATATAACTATTTGATAAGTTAAAATGTTGACAAGACTACTTAGGGTCCCTATAACCTATTACAAATTTCATGTTACATATTTTTACATATCCCTTACAACATTATTTTAAAGAGAGTCACATATTTTACATACTAGCACTATGATAAATTATTAATTTAAGACACCAGATTACAAACATAACTTTTAATTCTTTTTTCAGTTGAAAGCTGTCAGAACATGAAGTGCATATATTTTCCTCCTTCATGATGGCCAAACCATTAAGATATAATGGTATTTCGCAGGTTTTCTTGACGTATTTCCCTTCACGACCTAGGTGCATACAACATACTATTTGATCGTCGACAAAACGTCACTTCCGAAAACATGAAGAAATATTTTGTGATTAGAGTGTTTCGCCATTATTTGTTTAAAGTTGCACCCTATTACGATTGAACATGGTGTATTTATGTATAGAATTTATCGAAATTATTATTATTATTATTATTATTATTAATATTAGTAGGCCGTATTATTATTATTATTATTATTATTATTATTATTATTATTATTTACCACATAAGTTAAATGAAAGCATTTTAATAACCTTATTTTTTTATAATTTTGATATTACATATCTGATACATATTCTGATTTTTTGCACATATTTAATTTACACATTTCATAGAATATTACTACATAAAAATCCGGCCTCTACTGATTACTAACCAAGACACCAGAATTCGATTTTCAGCCTTGAAAATATTGATTTCTCTTTACAAGGGGACAGGTATGTGTGTGTGTGTGTGTGTGTTTATATGTCTTTATGTGTTATAAGGTCTATGTACAGCAGCAAAACAGATAGGTAAGTGTCCACCATTGTGGTCTAGGGGTAAATTAGTTTCCTCAGACGCAACATGATGGGTTCGATCCTCGGTCAGGAGATCTCTTTCAGGGGTTTTCTCATTTATAATACTATTGTCATGAATGTTAGGCTCAAATAGTTATCGAATAATCTTTCGCCGTAGTCGAGTGGTCTAAGGCATCAAGCCTTAACGCATAGCTACGGGACTTACAACGCTGAATCAAGTTCCCGTTGGAGAATATACTTTCTCATGTAATTTCGGCCAGAGATTGGTGCTAATACAGCATTGAGAGGGATTTGGGTAGTTAGAGTAGGTAGTGACACCAAGTTGAGAAAACCAGTTATAACGGCTGGGGACTCGACGTGCTGACCACATATCACTCGTATATTTCCACCTCTGTAAATGATAAATGTGGATATGACGCTTGGTAAGCTAAAGGCTTTCTAGGAATAGAATCCTCGAACACCTCTGACCACCATATAATCATCCATATAACCTCCTTGTTTAAAATACATTACAATTACATAAATATAAATAAATAACTAATGTCCGTCGCTGTGGCGTGGTCGGTAGAGTCCCTACCTTCCACTCCGGCGACCCGGGTTCGATTTCCGGCGGGGTAAGGGATTTTAAAATCTCCACCTTGGGACTGGGTGTGTGTAGTGTCCTAATTGTACCCATTAGGTTTAATTCATCTAAAAAAATAAATAACTAATGGTTAAACCAGAAGTTCCTAAGACATGATATGATCATCATTATCTGCCTTTCAAGTATCAGGCCCAGTGGCCCGTTACGGTCTCCCGCCATCTCCGAAAAGGTCGACCCACAGATCTTCTGCCTCGAGGAATGTAGTGTAGAATTTGTTTTGGTATTCTGTGACGATCCATGCGCTGAATATGGGCTAGCCAATTGTTTCTACATTCTTGGAGGTATTCAGATATAGGTACGATGTTTAATTCTCTGGCTATTGTTGAATTTCTTTGATGGTCTAGAAGGCTATAACCTGCAGTTTGTCGCAGAAATTTCATCTCCGTGGCTGTATTATGACGGTCATCCTGAGTTCTGATGGTCCAAGCTTCACAGCCATAACAGATTATAGGTCTAGCGAGAACTTTATAGATTTTCATTCTTGTGTGTCTCTGCACTTTTGATGGTTTAAAAACTTGGTTGACAATTCTTAAAGCTTTATTATAGTTTTATATTTTAAAGAATATATCACATTCCTCATTATAAGTTAGATTATATCCTAAGTATTTAAATGAATTAACTTGCTCTAATATTGAATTCTGAATACAAATTTTACTTCTTACTGGGAATTTCCCTTGAAAGACATGATATGATCTTGATGTTAAAGGTTATATAAATAAGATGAAATAAAAAAGAAAGGCAAGCATTAAGGAAAACTAATAGGTAAAAAGAAGTACACAAAAAAATATGAATGTATATCAGCTCTGGAACTACACTGAACACGAGCTCTGCACGAGAAACTAGTAAAAAGGTAAAATGAGGCTGTAACCCCAGGTGATGTCTCAAGAAGGTGTAGACCAGTTTAAAAATTCTGATACCATTGGAATTCGAACTCTCGACCTTACGGCTTGTAGCCTATTAATTATATTTTATGCAATTGAAATTATTAGCAACTCATAAATATATAAAAAGTTTATTAACTATTGTATTATAATTATAGTATTAAACTGTGCGGGGGAACGTCGTAGCGCAGTTGATTAAGACAATATGATATAAGTCGGATGGTCGAAGATTCGAGTCCCAGTGCGATCGGGATTTATAAACTGACCCAAACCTTCTGGCGGAACCATGGTCTAGGGTCAACTCAGTCTCTAACTGAAATGAATACCAGATCCTTGCTCTGGGGGTAAAGTCGGCCGTCACATTAAGGTTGACAACCCGGCTGACGTCAAATGCCGATTCTCTAGAAATGTTTACTACCCTAAGGGCTTCCTAAGGCTTGTAGCAGGATCACTTTACCTTATTAAACTGTATGACACATGAAGTTATGTGACCTAATTAAGATCTATGAATCACAATTACATATCAGCCAGTTAGTTTTTTGAATGAATGAGCCATGTCTGACACAACGCTGTAGAATACCCTATAACTACAATGAATACTTACTTACTTACTCACTGGCACTATCGAACCCGTAGGTTCATGGCCGCGCGGACATAAGCTCTCCATACATCCCTATCCTGAGCTAATGCTTTCCAATCATTCCCTGTATAATCTACTTCCCTCAAATCATAGTTAATGTTATTCTCCCATCTCATCTTGGTCTACCAACTGGGCGTTTTCCCTCTGGCTTTCCTACAAGAAGCTTCCATGCAAGTCTTTCATTCCCCATACGTGCAACATGTCCTGCCCATCGCAGTCTACGAGACTTAACTGTTCTTTTTATATCTGGCTTCCTATAAAGACCATGCAGTTCACTGTTATGTAGTCTTCTCCATTCACCTGTCTGTTCATCTCTCTTTGGTCCAAAAATTTTCCTAAGTACTTTATTCTCAAATACTTGTAATCTCCTTTCCTCCCTTAAAGTAAGAGTCCATGTTTCGCACCCATATAATATAACTGGTAGAATAATAGTTTTGTATATTTTCAGTTTAACGTTTTTTGAAAGGAGTTGGGACATCAAAAGTCTCTGCAATGCATAATAGCACGCATTTCCAGAATTGAGCCTATGTTTAATTTCTTTGTGCATCTCATTCCTATTTGTTATTATTGTTCCTAGGTATTAGAATTCAGCCATTCCTCAAAATTTCCCTCATTTGTCATTAGCTGTCCATTTCCATTATATAATGAATTTCGACGTGTGGCCATATATTTAGTTTTATTGATATTTACTTCCAGTCCTAATTTCTTAGTGTTACTCAATAGTGTGTGCATATTGTCCTTTAGTATCTCCTCGCTATCGGCCAACAATACTACATCATCAGCATAAATGAAGAGGTTATTAATACCATTCAGTTGTAAGCCTTCCTCATTCTCTAAAGATTTAATGGCATGCTCTAGTACAAAATTAAATAGTAGAGGAGATAGTGCATCTCCTTGCTTCAACCCATTCTGAATTTCAAAAGTGTCCGAAAAAACTACAATGAATAAAATTATGTTTTGTTTGTCTAATGCCATCAGGTTGCCTTTTATGACATTTCTAGTTTTCTCTCCTGGCATTGGAGGAATTGTAATCCATTTCTTAGATTGGGGCACCTGGAAGGCGGAGTTACGTTACTTCGATGATATGATGGATGAAACTAATATATCTTCTTCTCCTTCAGGGACTATAACATTATTTTGTAATGTTTTGGCCTTCTCCACTGGTTTGCATTTCTTCCTATCCTGAGTATATTTTCAATCTTCAAAGATGTTAAATCTGTTTGCACAGTGTCCTCCCATCTGTAATTTAGTCTACTTTTCTTTCGTGTGTATATTGGTGGTTTCCATTAAAGTATTTTTTTAATCAGTCTGTCATCATCCTGTATACATGTCAAATCCAGTTTAATCTCTGGCATTTTATGAAGTTGATAATATTTTTGTATGTTATTACTTGTTATTCTCTCAAGTTCTTCATTGAATTTAATATCCATGTACCATATGGTTCTCTAGTTGGTCTATATATTCTTTTTAAAGAACACAATCTCAATACGAAATTTTATAAAGCATTAATCAGTCTTCTAACCGAGGGTAAATGCCTCTCAGTCCGTCTTTCGTCTCTGGAAGGTAAAGTAATTCAAACGAAGGATACCAATCTAATATAATAACACTACAATTATATTGTGTATTGAAAAATATAGCCAAGATCCTTATATTAATACTAAACTTACTTTGTTGACTCAATATAATATCACATCTAATTAATAGATAAAAATTAAATCTGCGGCACAACAGCACCGAATAGCCAAGACCGGGTGAATTTGTTGCTGTCACTTTCAAACAAAATAAATTGCAGAAAGTCGCATGGTGAAGTCATGTGTTTCGGTTTTCTTAACAGGAGTTAAATAATAAATACCCATTTATTTTATCACAACTAACCAATGGTTCCATAATGGTTAAGGAAGGATATTAGAACCTTAGGTTTTAATGTAGATCTAATAGAGCATTATCATAAGTAATGCCACGAGTGATTTCCAAATTATTGATAAACTCACGACTCACGAAGTGAGGAGTGAATTTATCTAGAGAATTTGGAAATCAAGAGTGGCATTTGTTAGGACTATTTAACGAATAAAATTAAGCTGTTTACTCACAAATCATTATTTAACTATAGTTATTTTAAAATATTTATATATTTAATGTAAACGGTGATGTTTGAAAACAAATGAGAAACGGTAGGTACGCTTCATCTGCTTCTTTTGTTTATCACTGCAACCAGATCATACTATTTATTGCCAAAGAAACGCAATATTGTAAGAATGCTCTCTAGTGGAGAAAAAATGAAACACATCAAACTGTATATTAATTCATGTCTGATGTAAATATGACAATTATATTTTTCTGGACTGTTACCTGGGAAAAAAATACAGAAAGTGCAAACAGTGGTTTCTTTTTTTGGTGGTATAATCAATTGCTACAAATGTTTTTATATTAACTCCCGCATGCGGCATATGTTGACATTCATGCACTATATATACAATCTGGTAGCCGTATGTCTCACAGGCTCAGTCACTGCAAAATAATGGTTAGACCTGTTCAGAATATTAAAAAGGAGGAGCATCCTTTAATATGGTAATTATAACACTGATAAATATTTCATGAAACACGACTCTGATTGGTTATAAAACAGAAATCATTGAAACGTGATTGGTCATTTACTCCTATTTGGGGCATGAGTTAAATAGTCAACATAAATTAAATATTATTATGGTGGTATATATAGTTCAAAGTTCGTTTATTGTAACGACCATACAGTATAGCAATGTCACATATAAACATAAAATATCTTAAATCTGCCACAAATTAAAAGAAAAATCTATCACCCGAAGAAGTGTTTTAATGTCTTAACATTCGCAATTGTCTTAATGGACACAGAACGCGGAAGACAATTATAAAGTTTTCGAGAAATAAATTTAAAACTCTTTTGAATTTTAATAAGCCTATATTTACACTAAATATATAAATATAAGTATAAAATATAAAATATAAATTTGAACAATTTATTGTTATGTAATTAGAAATCGATGGACACATTGTGAACATTTTGGATTTCTTTTAGTATATAGAAGACAACACAAATATTTTCAACAGGCTAGACTATACCTATTGTATAAAAATATTGTCACACAGGAATTGCGTAAATTAAGCGAATTCCTCAGCACGTCGAATTTATGGTCTGATTTAGCTAGTTCACGATATATATATATTTAGTTTAAATCGAATATATCAAGTTTCATAGCGAGAAAACAAAAATGGCACCAGGAAATGTAGAAAATGTCTCCACTAAAATGTCAGCTATTAAGTTAATCCTACTTTTAATGGACAGGTACTGCTGATTAATAAATTCGGAGTTAATTTTTTTAACAATTGTTATATTTGAGTTTCGTTTATAAAAAATAAACATGCGGTTTGTTAGTCCGACTTTTAAATTACAACTTTCAGATAACTCGATCTTATTTTTCTTAATTCTTTGTTGTTATATGCCGAGTTTGAAAAAAAAAATGCAGCTGCTAGAGTATTAAAACACACACATATACAATATAATGTGTGTGTGTGCGCGCGTGTGTGCATGTGTGTCATTTTCAATGTCTATTAAGTAGTATCGATAAAAATTTATAAAAATGTTTCAAAAATATTTCTTAATAACAATCTCAATAATTAAATTTCTTCGGAATTCGCTGAGAGTGTTTTTAATGAGTTGGAGAAAAAGAGAGGTATGGCTTCCAGTACAAAGTGCAACTTAGCAGATTAGACAATTAATAATCATAATAAACAGCCAGTTAATTGTGAAAAAATGTTGCTTAATAAGGACCAAAATTACATTTATTGAGCTATAACTAAAATTTAGAAGTATTATAACAATATATTTACGCCACTATGACAGAGCCGGTATTATCTGTTAGCGCAAAGTAAAAATCACCTGTTTTTCTTGTAAAACGGAAGACCGAGTGCGAGCCAGTCTAGTGAGACTTGCCATCCCGCTCGCTTCGGCCTGCCCGATTCTAACCTACGATCAATACCATGAGGCGAACAGACCTCCGCCCGTTTGGATACAACGGGCCAACCTAGAGTACTAGGTGATACAAACAAATTCTCGATACTTTACACTGGCATAAGTGCTATTACAAGAATCATACACTCGCCACGTTAAATAGACTGAATCCTTTCAAGCCCACTGTCCCATGTATATGGATACGATACAAAATATTATGTTTATATTAATCAGTTTATAACATGCGATTTTATTGTTGTGTTAGCTTTTAAAATATATCAAGTTTCACTGTGAAATGTTTGAATTCCATTTATGGCCATATTTCCTTTATGACCCCAAATACATATAAAATGTTGTAAATTGCAAAACATAAAATATCCATTCTTTAAAAACAAGACTAAAATTTAAATATTTTATTTACGATAAATAAAGAAATTGGGTCAATAAGGATTAAACAACTTGCAATAAAATTTGTTTGTCTCTAAGGGTCAATTTCACCAAGAGAGGTAACTGTATTACGCCAGTTTTCCCCATGTATAATGCATAGCTTAAATTGGCGTAATACAGTTACCTCTCTTGGTGAAACTGGCCCTAATAGGCCTAAATTCGGTAAGATAATACTTGAAACTCGTATTCGAAAGGACCGGGTTTAATTCGCGGGGCTGACTAACCTGGCTTTTTTTTTTAATTTTATACTCAGCTAGTCAAGGAAAATGCTGAATTGAAATTAAACTGCCAGAGCTGATATCATAATCACAGTTAGATATTTCAATGAATAATAGTGATTTATCTAAAAGTAAAATAAATTAGCAGGAACATAATGTCTAGAACAAGGATCCCACAATCGCAGGGTATCAACTACATGGCTAGAGATCCTTTTATTTGCTTTTTTAAATTTATTAAACATCGACAGCATTCCTTATTAAAGAGTAATGATACATACAGCTTTGCACTTAATTATATATTTAGACTATATTATAATATTGTGGCATACTTTAAGTGCAAATTCATCATATTAGTAAAAAACTTTTTTTTTCGTATTTTTTATTTCATGTAAAGATGTGTCTCATTTCATTATTTTATTATTTTACAAAAGGACGAAAAATGAAAAATTACAATTAATATTCACAAACATTTTGCCAAACTTTCGCCAATATAATAATAAACCGTGCCAAACTTAATAATTTTACAAGTTAACAAGTAAGGATACATTGATAGAAATTACTTGCACATAAAATGTAGTACATGTATATCAACAATATTTATTTCATTAAATGGCTTAATAAAAATAAATAATTCCGCATTACAAAAAATATATTTTTCATAGTTGAGAGTATTGATTAAATTACTTTGTTTTTTCGTTGTTACAAGTAATAATGAAAATGCATGACTACACATTCATAACTATAATTTTAAAAATAATTATGAATGTTTGTTGCTATAGACTATACCTATAATTCGGCATAATCTATACATATAATGTCTGTTCGTCTATCTGTCCTTTACAGACTTCTAAACCGTTCAACCGTTCAACCTATTGTGAAAATGCAGGATTTCAGATTCGGCGAGTGTTTAGTCGTTATCTGTCATGTTCTAAAATCATTAGGTATAGGAGTTCACCTGAAACGAAAATTTAAAAATCGCTCTAGCGATCGCAATTTTCGATGATTCACAACAAAACTCAGAATATTCTATTGAAATAAACCAATATATGTATCATCAAAAAATCGGCGAAATCCGATCGTAAGAAGTGGGGTTTACATGAAAACCGAAATTAAAAAATGCCTATACGACTAGACCGATTCTTATGACTTTTTTGTGTGTGTTTGAGTGGGTCCCTGGATGATTCAGATTCATAATTGGACCCTCTAAAACCATTAGGTGTACGGTTTCACGAAGTGAAAATTAAAAATCACTATAGCGGTAACAATTTTTGATGTTTTCACAATGAAACTCAGAATATCCTATTAAAATAAACCGAGGTAGGTATTGTAAAAAATGAGCGAAATCCGACAATTAGAAGTCGAGGTTTACTTGAAATCCAAAATTAAAAACTGCCTGAACGGCTGCACTGATTTTGATTAATTTTTTTGTGATTGTTTGAGTGGGTCCCTGGATGGTTTAGATTCACAATTGGACCCTCTAAAACCATTAGGTGTAGGAGTTCACGTGAAGTGAAAATTTAAAAAATCGCTCTAGCGGTCACAATTTTCGATGTTTCACAACCGAGGTAGATAGGTATTATCCAAAAATGAGCGAAATCAGACAGAAGTGGAAGTTAACTTGAAATCCGAAATTAAAAACTGCCTAAACAACTGGACCGATTTTGATAAAATTTTGTGTGTGTATTTGAGTGGGTACCTGGATGGCTTACATTCATAATTGGACCCGGTAGGTGACGCTGCTTTTATGTCAGATGTGTAGTTATCTGCATTACTGACATTCCGCGCGACAACTATGTGACATCATAATGCACGCTTCTTGAGCCACAACAGATGGCAGTGAGGATTTTCTTGCGAACTTATTAATTAGTTAATTTTATGGTAAAAAAAGTAACATATTTGTATCGTCCGGCCAAGACACGGCAATTGAAAGTTCGGGCAAGACAACGTCTGCCGGGTCCGCTAGTATGAAATAAAATTATGTAGGTCTACATTGAAAAGGTTTGTTTAGTTGAGAACAACTGATACAACAGGTACGAATTTTATAATTTTAAGACTGCATCAGTAAAACTTTATTTGTTATTATTTTATTTATTTTTTGCTTAGGGTATTTGTTTCGCACCGAGAGTGTCTTCTCCTTAACGCCCTGTGCTTGGAGAATTGTTTTGAAGATGAGTTAAAATCCTTCGTCTTAGTTTTACGCTTACGAGTATCTTGGGCGTTTTTGTATTTTATTTGTGTATTTGATGTAGGCCTATGTTGTTTTGCCTAGTATGTTAATTTAATTATATTTTGTAGTTTAACGTTGATTATGTTTGTGTTGTTCCTATTGTTCTTATGATGTTTGAATGGTATTTGTGTTCATCTTGAGCTTTGAGCTGTACGTCTTACTATATCTTGAATGTAGGGTAGTAGGGTCTACTACACTGCTCAAAAAAATTAGGGGATATTGTAGAATAACCTATTAAGACTATGTTTTTAGGAACAGTATTAGATGCAATCACTTTCTATTATTCCAAAAGAATGTCAACAAGAGTTTGAAATCATTACGTAACCTCTGTACCACACCAGATGTCAAAGAGAACCTGATTAGGAATATGGCAAACAAACAAAGCAACATTAACATGGGTGAAAATGTCTCTTTAATATGGTGTATGGTCTCCTCGAACGGCCAGCACTGCCTCACACCTGTATGGCATTGATGCAAATGAGGTTAGCAATGAGTTCTTGGGGGATACGTGGCCACTCTTCCATAAGAGCAATGTGCAGCTCTGGAACAGTTGTGGGAGGTGCTGGTCTGCCTGCAATGCACCTGCCTAATGCATCCCACACATGCTCAATCGGATTTAAGTCCGGAGAATCTCATCTCTATACTTTACCGCAGTCAAAGTACCACCTTGGATAACGTAGAGGTCCGTACGTCCACCACTACTGACTCCTGCCTACACCATCAATCCACTGCCACCATATGGGGATCTTTTACGTACAAAAGCTGGATTGTTTCGTGTCCCTTTTTTCTCTCCAGATGAATACACGCCGACTATCACATTCCATGTTGAATCGCTACTCATCAGAAAAAAGAACTGACCTCCATTCAGCATGCCTCCACCCACGATGTTCCTCCGCCCAGTTTCTGCGATCTCTACGGTGTTGTGGAATTAACCTGGTACACACCATGGGCCTAGGGGCATAGAGACCACTTCCATGCAGTCGATTAGGGACAGTTTGAGTTGACACCCTGCGTCCTGTTGCTGTTTGAAGTGTATTTCGCAGTTGAGTTGCATTCTGCTGTCTATTCCGACGGGCTGTTAACAAGAGGTAACGGTCATCCCTTGCTGTTGTTGCCCTTGGTCGACCTTGTCCGGCTCTTCTGTGAACAGTATGTTCTTTGAAAATGATTCCAAATACTGGAAATCACGCTTTGAGACACCCCAATGGCTTCTGCCACCTCTTGTTTTGTCTGTCCAGCTTCCATCCTTCCTATGGCCCTCCAAGCCATTGGTTCAGGTAAATCACGTTGTCGAGGCATCACTGTCCCTAAGGTAAGTCATTCACTAACTGTAAACTGGACTGGATTTAAAAACAGCAACAAAACATTCATCCCCACACCACCCTTTCACATCAACAGTACAGACACTGCCCTCTGGTGTGGTACCGAGGTTACGTAACAACTTCAAACTCTTATTTACATTATCTTGGAGTAATAGAAAGTGATTGCATCTAATACTATTCCAAAAAAACATAGTCTTAATAGGTTATTCTACAATATCCCCTAATTTTTTTGAGCAGTGTAGTTTTTCATGTAGCCTATATGGACTGTATCTATCTGTTTTTATTCGTGCTTTTTTAAAATACTAGTGAAGAAACTAGCTCTTATCATTTCTTTAAGTAAATAAATAAATAAATAAATATATATATATAGGCCTAAATATATGAGGGATATTGCAGATGAAGCTACCTTCCCGTTTCCAATCTTCATTCTCCTTGATAAAGGGCATATTCTTCTTGAAGTCCATTTGAAGAAAATAACTCATTTAATCTTTTAGTTATGTTACTCTTAGTCTTCCCCGAATATCTCTTCCGGCTGGTGTTCATTCAAATATTTTTTCAGGTCATTGTTGTTGCATCTTCACTATGTGTCCAAATTATTTTAACTTCTTTAATTTTTATCACATTTTCTTCTGCTTTCATTCGTCTCCCAATTTTCATCATCATCATGGTACATTCACGAATTTAGGCAATTTGTTGATCTGTTTCAGCCTCAAGAAAAACACCATCAAAAAATCTTTTGAGTGGACGTCCTAGTCTTCTTCTTCCTGCAGGTTGATAACTTAACATTTGTTTGGGTATCCTGTGATCTTCCATTCGATGAGCATGTTGCATCCATCTTGATTTATAATCAGAAATTTTGTTTTCTAAAAGTTCCATGTATAATTCTTTTAATTTTTTTGTGATCTAGTAGTAGTGTATCCTGCAGTCCTCCATTTTTAATTAATTATATTTTTCTTTGATTACTTCTTTCGTTTTTATTTTACTGCTTTATCCCTCTTTTTTATTTTTTTACCTTTCCTTTTTTTTCTTTTTTTACATAAACATAATACATATAGTAAGATACAAGCTAGAAATTTTAAAATCCTCCACCCTCTGGAAATCGAACATGGGTCGACGGAGTAAACAGCAAGTTTCTACCAACTATGGCAAAGAGATGGACTATCTGGACGACGCGACGGGCTGCCTTGTTTTGTACTATTTTAAGTGATTCTGTGTATATGATTGTACCGTGCCCCGAAAATGGGCTAGCTTAGAGCATGATTGAACAGATGAGTGTTCTAAATGCCCGACGTGCGCTGCTACACCTAAATAAATGACACAATTTAAAAATATTTCGCTTCAGATAAACTCCTACTCCTAATGTTTTTAGATCATAAAAGCTGCTAAATACTCGCCGTACCTGAATATATGTGTAGGCTACACAAAGTTATACATTGCGATCAACCGAACATGACAGTTTGAGTCAATATTTTCGGATTTCTAATGGTTGGATTTCGCCGAGCTATGGATAAGATCTATCTCGGTTTATTTTAACAGCATATACCGAGTTTCGTTGTGAAACATCGAAAATTGCGACCGCTAGATCGAATTTTTAATTTTCGTTTCAGGTGAACTCCTATAGTTAATGATTTTAGAGCATAATAGGTAGCGGCTAAACACTCGGCTTACTTGAAAACATGTATGTACAGATTTTCATAAAGATCGGTTGAGGAGTTTAGAAATCTATAAGCCACAAACATACGCAGACTGAATTTTTATATAATAAAGATTTTTTGTGCGTGTTAGCGTGCGTGATGTGAACATTAGACATGTTTTAGTATGCAGTCTGTGTAGTTACTTATTTTTTATGTATGAAATATGCTTTTAAATGTGAGTTTTTTTATCTAGTTTAATTCCCAAGTATTTTGCTTACCTGCGTAGTCTCTGTGTTGCGTGTTATTCAGTATGAGGTGTGTTAGTCTGATTAGACCGTGTGTGTGAATATGATTTTTTTTTTTTTTTCAGTTTTGTCTGCTTGATTCGTGATTTGGAGTAACCAAGTTGTGAGTCTATGTATCATATGTGGGTTGCTGCTAGTCCCGAAGGTCGCGGGTTCAAACCCGGCCGGGGTCGATGGATTTTTTAGGACGGAAAAATCCAAGGAGCAAGTCCTCCGGGAGGGACTTTAAGCCGTGGGTCCCGAGTCTGAAGATTTTCAGGCTCGTAAAAAATCCTTAAGCCTATATGAAAAGGCCTCTAAGCAAAATTTACCGAATTTTCCCGTCCTAGTACTACCTTGGTTTCCTAGATGTCAGTATGAGGCGGAACGCTGACCACGGACCACTCAAAAATGACATCTATACGAAAAAAAGTGTAACTAAATTAGTATGGTTCAAATTCTTCCTTGTAGGGGGAGAGCGCCCAAAATCTTTGTAAAGGGGAAACATGGGATTTATATATATATAGGCCCTATATTGATAATAATAGATAAGCTCTACTCTATTTGTATAATTTCTGTAACAATAAATTATATATATATATAAATATATATATATATATATAGGCGGCTCCGTGGCGCAAGCGGTTAGACGCTTGTCTCTCATCGCTGGGGTCTTGAGATCGAGTCTCGGTCCCCCCAGATGAGTTTCGTGGTGGACGAAACGGAGCTTAGGCAGATTTTTCTCGGGGTTTTCTTCCGTTTTCCCCTGCCACAATTTCATTCCACCAATTCTCCATACTCATCCATTTCGTTAATCTGCCTCTGTGATAGTGCGTCAGGCGTGGTCGGCCGACACCCTTGTCATTCACAGACCCTTATATAAGGGATTCAACTCATCTCATGTCATCCCTCGATCCGACCATGAGTAGGACACGAGTTGAGGACATTATATATAGAAATAAAGATAACAGACGAAAAACATGGAATGTTACTAAATATGTAAGGAAAATAGAGATAATCCTGGCATATGGTGTAATTTTTTAAATCGTTTAATTTTAAGTGGTAAAAACATTGTAAAAAACATCCTAATGAAATAAATGGTTCAAGTTTTGCTATGCTGGGGGAAAACATGGATTATTCAAACGTTAAAATTAAGTTTACTGAATTATTGGTTTTTGTGACATTCTTGTTTTCTCTTGAAGCATGCAAAAGCAGTTTTTACCCAATTTTACCTTAAATTGTCAAGAAGCTTAATTTTTATAACTATAACTATATGCAATTAATTTTTATATATTTTGCATCGCTCTCAGTTTTGCTATTGTTATGGATCTACAAGTTGTAAGTGGATTGGGTGCCTGAGGAGGAAGAGATGGCTCTAGAATGCCAGTATTTTATTCAGACAGTAACAGTTCATCAAGAATTAACACATCCAAGGATGTTTGACGATGGGTGATAATTAATACAAATAAAATTAGGTCTAGATCAGCGAGTTTCTGTAGAAAAAAACACAAGAATAGAAACACATATTCCATTTTCCTTTGATGAACAAGTTATTTTATTGTGCCTATAAATGAGAATAAAGTAAAAAAAAACTATGGCAATATTAACCTCTAATTAATATTGCTAATTTCATTAATAGTCTAGACGTAAAATATTGAACAATAATTAAGATAAATAAGATCGAGTTAGTTAACCAGCAAACTCGAATCATTAAGAGTGGAGTTAACATGGAGTTGAAATGTTGAAATCTTAAAATGAGTACCTGATACATATTATATTAATTTATTTCAATCAATCACTGCAATCATAGCATTTTCATGCTATGCTTGCAGCTTTACTAGGGAATTGTAGGTGTGTGGTAGCTTCCCGTTGCTTTCCACACCGGTGAAGGATGATGATGATGATGATAATGATAAGGGTGATGATGGTCATACGATTTCGGGGACCGTTTGGGCCTTAAAGTTTTCCTGACATTTGTCTTATAGGTGAGGAAAAACCCCGATAAAAACCTCACCCAGAAAAACTGTCCCGACCGGGGATCGAACCCGGGCCCGCTGCGTGACAAGGCAGCACGCTACCTCGAGACCACAGCGGTGAACTATATATATATAAACCTATCCCATATGTTCCTCATGGAGACATACAGTATGTCAATTTGTTATTCATACACTTGGATTTTATAATTGAATATTGCAATTATATTTTGCCATTAACTAAACATTTTCAGGTACACTTCTTTACATAATATATACAAATCAACAAATTCCAAAGACATTTAACGTATAATATATTTTAAAAAACTTTAAAAGTTGTAAATTTTATAGTCACTTTTCTATTCATACAGTCAGAATGGCGGAAAAAAAAACGAAGAAAAAAAATGAACTGTCCTTAATACTTTGTAGGGTAACCTTTAGCTTTAATAACAGCTTGACATCTACGCTGCATGGAGCATATCACATATCTGAGGACTGATTTTTCACCATTCTTCAGTAACCACCTTCTTCAATTCTTCTTTGGAAGAAGGATTTCTGCTGTGGACCCTAGGTTTCAAAAACGCCCATAAATGTTATATAGTGTTTAAGTCAGCAGATTGATGAGGGATTTTCAATTGCTTTGGCACGTTCCATATCAACCAAGTCTTATTTAAGTCCGCCGTATGTTTTGGGTCGTTATCTTGTTGGAACATGTACGTAGGGAGCATATCCAATTTTGCTGCACTTTGTTTAACATTCTTACGAAGAATGTCGTTATACACAAATTTGTCCATAACATTGTCAATGAACTGTATATTGCCAACCCCTTTTGCGAACATACAGCCCCACAACATTATAGACCCACCCCCATGTTTTACTGTAGGTGTTGTATTGGTCACATCATTATCCGCATTGGCTTTTCTCCAGACTCTATGAACGTCATCTGAACCGAACAGGTTGATTTTAGTCTCATCAGACCAGAGAACATTATTCCGAAATGCCTGCCCCTTATTTACATGTTCTTTTGAAAACTGTAGTCTTACAACACGGTTCTTCTTACTTACATACGGCCTTCTTCTAGTCATTCTTCCATGATAGCCATTTCTGCGTAACACCTTCCGAACTGTCTCAGTACATACCTTTTTACCAGTAGAAACTTCTAGGGTAGACCGCAATTTTGGAGCACTAATTCTGGGGTTGAATTTCACTTGTCTCACAATGGTTCTCTCCTCCTTTTCACTTAACTTCTTTTGTTTACGTTTTCTCGGAACATTCTCTACTGAACCTTTATACTTGAATTTATTTAGTATATACTGTACTGTTGCATGACATCTGCCTATCAGTCGCCCTATTTTTCTCAAAGAATATCCCTTAAGTGCAAGATTTACAATTGTATCCTTGAGATCAGAACTGAGTTCTTTACATTTACCCATTTTGGAGGCGACTGACTGCCAGTGTACACAACCAGCACAGTAGGCAGATGTAGACAAATGCACAACTTAGAGTATTCATGTTGCATTAATGTTTAGGCAAGTTAGACAAGCAAATACACTGCAGTGTTTTCTTTAGTGTATGAATAGCAAATTGGCTTGTATTTGGGCGTAATAAAGATTATTTATTTTGATAAATTATGTTTATTTTATAATTAAGTTTTAACTACATATTTAGATATAACTTAGTGTTTCCTTCAAACCACAATAAATATTTTTTCTTTACTTTTAAAAACTTTCTGAAAATTGGATTTTTATTAATAAAAATGCCTGTGTATGAATACCAAATTGACATACTGTAGGTGCTCCCATAGCAGGAGTTTCTTGACCTGGATTAATTTAGTTACGCTTAGTGTCAGTGACAAGGTTTACATACATTAATTCTCATAAATATATATAAATTAAGGCGTCTAAAAGCCAATGTAGCAGTATGTGAATAATGATTTGAGTAATATGCCCTACATACATATATATATATATATATAATCGGCCGCGGTGGATTAGTGGTTATGCTCCTTGCCTCTGGTCCCGAGGGTCGCGGGTTCAAACCCGGCCGGGGTCGATGGATTTTTTAGGATGGAAAAATCCAAGGAGTAAATCATCCGGGAAGGACTTTAAGCCGTGGGTCCCGAGTCTGAAGATTTTCAGGCTCATAAAAGATCCTTAAGCCTGAATGAAAAGGCCTCTAAGCAAAACTTACCGAATTTTCCCGTCCTAGTACTACCTTGGTTTCCCAGATGTCAGTATGAGGCGGAACGTTGACCACGGACCACTCAAATGACATCTATACGAAAACAAGTGTAACTAAATTAGTATGGTTCAAATCTTACCTGTAGGGGAGAGTGCCTAAATCTCTGTTAAGGGAAACATGGGCTTACAAGATACAAGAATATATATATAGGCCTATATATATGTGTGTGTGTGTGTGTGTGTGTATGTGTGTGTGTGTGTGTGTGTGTTTTGCCCGAATAATATACGGAAAATACCCGAAAATTTAATGAGAAGTTGGGATAAAAAACTAACGTCATATTAACAATATGTATATGGATACAATATTGTAGCTAATTTGCTGGAATACGTTAAAAATTGAATTAATAGACAATCTAAAAAACTAGTTCAAATGATTCACGCTAATATATTTGTCTATTTTGTTTAGCGTAATTTATCAAGTGTTATTAATTTATGCAATGGTAAAAATCACGGAAGTAAGTATACACGGCGGAAATCTAAATATGCATGTTGGCAAACATGTCGCTAGCACGAGATGTAACAGAGAAGAATTTATATAGTTCGTCACTTGTTTTTCGTTATAAGAATTTCTAAGATGCATAGATTGTCATTTGCGGTAGAATAGCCCTAATTCCTTTTTTATATATTTTTCCTAAATATGTCTCAATTAATTATGAAACATTAAATTAATTTTGTCTCTATGTATATGGTTCCAGCAGCGACCATGATGAAGGCATCGAAAATCCATCTCCAGCAACAATAAATTTACTGATATTACCTCAGTTACTAAATTACAAGAGCAATGTATCTTTCGCTCATTTGTGGGCACGGCATTCTGTATCGATTTCTGCACAAACCGGAAGATTAATAAACATGACACATGCAAACGCATGACATATTTAACTCGCTATTTATGAAATATTAATTATTAACATAAGCTATTTCATTTAGAGTCAACAAATGTTTGTTCAATAGAACCCAGACGCAACAGTTTTTATATCACACATAAGGCCTCTTATAGAGTAAGAAAAAAATATACATTTTACTGAGCTCATACAAATCTGAAATTAAAATATATACCAGCACATATGTATTACTGCCAAATTAAACAATACCCAGACTAGGCGCATTCATACACTGTGAAATCATAAAATTCACAAATATTCATAGGTATCAAATTTAATAGAACAGAAACCTCTGCTCGAAATGATTTAAATAATGGGGGGCATGGTAATATATGAATTATTGGTAAAATAATGTCAGTGATAATTTGGGAACAATTTTCGGAAATTTTCGTATTATTTTCCAGGAGTTAAATATATAGGCTATGCTTGGCATTTTCTATATGAATAATCACTTTTTAAGTTTCTAAAACATAGTTTTGAGACACACACACACACACACACACACACACACACATATATATATATATATAACTGCATATTTCCCAATTTTTTTATAAATGCAACGTACACACACACACACACACACACACACACACATATATATATATATATATATATATATATATATGTAGGCTATAAATGAATGTATGTGTGGGAACTTATTGAGTTCACTCCCGCGAAGGTTTCTGGTGTAGCACATCTATCTTACGACAGTGCTCGTATATCGTATTAAAATTAACCGAGGTAGGTATTATCCACAAATGAGCGAAATCCGGCAATTAGAAGTGGAGGTTTATTTGAAACCCTACATTAAAAACTGCCTAAACAACTGGACCGATTTTGATTCTTTTTTTTTTTTTTAATGGGTCCTTGGATGGTTTAGATTCACAATTCTAGGTAGGTGGTGTTGCGATCGGGTTATAGGAATTTTTTATGTCAGATATCGACATACTCCGCGTGACAACAACGTGATGTTATCGTGTACGCTTCTTGAGCAAGAACAGTTGGCAGTGAGGAGTTTTCTTGAGAACTTATTTAATAACATCTAATTACGTCTTAATTAGTGAGTTTTATGATAAAAAGTAACTTATCTTCCGGCCATGTCACGAGAAATGAACGATCGGGTAGGACAACGCCTGTCAGGTCCGCTAGTTTTTTTAATAATATAGTGCTTAAGCGGTATATTTATAAGGTTTTCGAAACATTTTTCCCTTTTAGATGTTAATTCTGCTCCAAAAAATATTTTTTATAATTAAGTGAATAGATAAAAAGTTGTTGCATGAAATAAAAACTATAGGAGGCTTCTAAGTGTCGAAAACTTAAAACATTTAGTTACCATAAATTGCAACAGAAAATAATATGTAATTAATAAGTTGAAGAATTAATTGAACTTTCTCATAACCATTATTTCAGAGCATGTATTTATTATAAATAATGCCACGAGTGATTTCCAAATTATCGATAAATTCACGACTCACGAAGTGAGGAGTGAATTTATCTAGAGAATTTGGAAATCAAGAGTGGCATTTGTTAGGACTATTTAACGAATAAAGTTAAGCTGTTTTCTCACAAATCATTGTTTAACTATAGTTATTTTAAAATATTTATATATTTAATGTAAACGGCGATGTTTGAAAACAAATCAGAAATGTGAGGTTATGTTCATTCACTGCACCTTGATCATATTATTTATTGCCAAATAAGATCGCAATATTGTAAGTGTGCACCCAAGTGGAGAAATAATTAAACACATCAAACTATATATCATAATCAACATTACGGGTTATTCATTCATTTTTTTAGTAAACAACTCACTAAAATCAAGGAATCTTTTCATTATTTGCTATATTCAATGTATTTGTTGGAGAAAAATAATGCTTTGACCTGTTCAGAACATTAAAAAGGAGGAGCTTTCTTTATCACAAAAGCAGGAGCTGATAAAAAGAAATCGATAAAGAGCGAGGTGAAACATGACTGTGATTGGTTGTAAATAAAAAATCATTGTAACGTGATTGGTCATTGACTCCCATTTGGGGCATGAGTTAAATAGTCAAAGTAAGTGTTATAAAACGTGTTAATTCAATAAATATTTATGTATACTATGTGTATATTTTATTTACGTATTTTAAAACTTTTTCAAGCATACTGACACACATATTTTAGAAATTATACAGCATATAAATTCGGTCCCTAGTTATAAATTTGTACGTGTAGCTTTCTCGCCGCTCATTTTAAGTTCTCTCCTGAGAAAGATCATGAAGACAGGGTAACGGAAATATTAAGTTTTAATTCAGATTAACAGCTAATTTCCTGAGAAAATATAGACTTAAGTGAAAATTGTTAGACTACAGTTAGAATTAAAATAGTATCTAGATTTTATCTTTGCTTTGATAAAAATATTTTAGATGTTTGCCCCCATAGCGTAAAATAAAAACCGGCGCCTATGCAAATATTCATGCACTAATAAAAATAATACAGTATGCAAATATTTATGCAATATCAAATTATAGATGTTAAGTATCCATGCACTATAAAATCATAAAGTATGCAAATATTTACCCATCATTATTAATAAACTATACAAATATGTAAGCACTACCGAGTAATAAAACAAGAAAATATTCATGCACTATGTTCAAGGGATTAAGTTTCATCCTCTCGTCCTGAGGACCACGAGTTCACACTTGGTCGGGGCCGATGGATTCTTAGGTTAGAAAAATCCAAAGAACATGTCCTCCAGGAGATATTGTAAACTCTGGGCCCCGAGTCTAAACATTTATGGGTCCGTAAAAGAATATCAAAACTAAATCAGAAACTCTGAGCAAAATTTATTCGGCGTTTCCCATCCAAGTAATACTTAATTGTCTTCTAGGTATCTCTTTGAGTAGATGAGCTAACCTATTGTCTCTCCGTGACATAAATAAATAAATAAGCTTAACTAAATTAGCTTGGACAAGTAACTCCAACATTGGAACAATCTTCGCCCATATGAAGATGTGCGGGTAAGACGGACATAAACAGAAAGTCGTACTTTATGATATAAAATATATCAGTACTTAGTTATTGACTATTAAATCATACAAAGTATAATTATTCAGTACCGCACGTGTTCAACTATGCACAATCGAAGAGAACATATTGTAAATTTTACACTAGTTACAGTTTTTTTATAATTATCTACAGTTAGACATTACATATCACTGGGCCGTCCTATGAAACGCTGGAGGGAAAATTTTCTATAGGATCGTAACAGGCCTTGGCCTAATACTTGGAAGGAAGAAGAAGAAGAAGAAGAAGAAGACATTACATAACTAGAACGTATACACTAAAAGTTCAAAATGGAATAACTATTAAACAGTCGACTGTGAATATAATATTTATCTTTCGTTGACAACTATCACGTGTTTCTTGGATATTTTGTTTCAAAGAGAGACAGGTAGGCCTAAATGGAGAAGACTTAATACAACAATGAGTTACATGATATTTATGGGTAACAAGATGTAATAAGAATATATAAGTCTCGAAAAATGCGATGGGCAGGATACGTGGCACGATTTGGGAATGTAAGAGGGACGTGGAAACACTTTATAGGAAAACTAGAGGGAAAGCGTCCAACAGGTAGTCCAAGAACGAGGTGAAGAAAAGCATTAACTATTATTTGGGGAGGTACATTATACAGGAACGATTGTAAAACATTAGCTCAGGATAGGATCTATGGAGAGCCTATGTCCGCGCGGCCATGAATCTCCGGATTCAATATTGCCAGTGAGCTAGTTACTCAACAGCTATAACGAAAATAGTATATTACGATGCGAGGTTGGGAAGTGGTTTTTACAGAATCGAGGAAAATGTTTAAAAACCGAGCGACAGCGAAGTTTTTAATTTACGAGATTCTGTAAAACATTTCACAACCGAGCGATGTACATTTTTTTTGCGCGATGGTGTTTTCTAAATAATATATAATAGTAAAATAATAACATCTTTGTTGGAAATATTTGCATTCATTATAAACAACTGACTAACGTTAATAGTGTGGGCAATGGTTATTAGTTGAAAATACAGGAGGCCGTGAGCCAATATTAGTGATAAAATGGCGGCAAGTACGTATTTATTGTTTTATATTGTTTCAAATAAAGTTCAGTTCATTTAAAATGCAGTGATTTGTTTCGTATAATGTATATTAACACTATCTTCTGTACGTCTAGCTGGAAGCACTTAGGGTAGTGCGACTTCAACCTTGAACATTACCTATAAAATATACATTAAACCAATGATGCTTTACTGTTGCGAACCACTCATCACAGCTTCTTCTCAGCAGTTTATGAAACTACAGACACTACAAAATCAAATCCTTCGGCGCATTACAGGTGCCATCAAGACGACTCCAATAGACGCGTTGCTGCTTTTTTACACATAACCTAGACATCAAAACAGAAATTGAGTTGGCATCCATGAACCTCTATGAAAAATTGATCAGACTCCCAGATGATAATTACTGGTCCAATTATCATAACAATGATAGAAAATTGAAAACTCAACAAGGCTTTCTGCAACATGCTATAGAGCTACAAATTAAATATCACATACAAAATAACCCAGAAAAACTACCTGTACAAGATAACCCTCTAAATCTCTACATCCCTACGCACAGTCTAGACCTCTTAGAAGAACTGATTAAAGCAAACACCGACCCTGAAATTACTAAGATTATGTTCCATGGAAACAATAGAAACAAAATACCCCTGTTTTAAATGGTTATATATATATATATATATATATATACAGATGGCTCTAGCTCGATCACAATGGCCCTGTGGTAGCTGGAATCCATTGCTCACTCTTCTCTCTATACACTCCACACTTGGACCAAATAAAACGGCTTTTGATGGAGAAATAAAGGCAATTCATACTGCACTTTCACAAATCATATGCCGTCAACAAATTAATGACCATATCGTCATTCTGTCTGATTCCAAAGCTGCCATACAAGCAATAACATCATTCAAATCAGCTCAAAGGGCAAGGAAGTAGTAGATTGCAATAAACTACACACTGACCTTTATCAAAAACATAAGACAATAGTATTACAATGGATACCAACTCACTGCGGAATCAATGGAAATGAAAATAGCCGATATGCTGGCAAAACGAGGAGCAATGTGTTTACAGCAACCTAATTTAAACACATCTTATCGCTCAGCAATAAACTGTATCAAACAAATGATAAAAAACACATTCTCAACCAATATTCAGATCCGAATTCAAGAAAAACAGTGGAAAAACACCATCCACACTACACCAGATGCACCTAGAAAAGAAGCTGTATCATATTTTCGACTAAACACAGGACATGATTGTCTTGCAGCTCATCTACATCGGATTGGAATTTACAGAAGTCCCCATTGCCCACTGTGCTCCACGAACACCAACATGGACAGAAACCACCTGCTACAGTGGCAGGCACTTCACTATGCTACGCTGAAGGATAGATACTGGGAAGCAAGACCCAAACTTTCTGTTTTGCTATAATGCTCTATTGTGTTAATTTATTGTATATATTTTTGTTTTCTCATAATTATGGACAATGACTTCTGTCAAGTCCCCTGCATTTGTATAAATATTAACACTGTCTTTTGGATATTTTTTGTATATACATTGTACATAGTATAAATAGAGGGCAATGGTTTTACTTCCCACACGCGGTTTGTAATATGTAATATTACAGTGTAGTTATTTTATTACTTTTATTACAGTATAGTTATTTAGGTTGGCAACCTCGAAATGTAAGAATTTGAACTTTCAATCATGATCGCCATTTCTGTAAGTATGACAAAATGCACTATCGCGCAAAAAGTATATATATATATATAGCCTATATATATGCACATGTTCGAAAATTCCCATTACAAATTTCTAGGGCTTGTAGAGAGGACTGTGTAGATAAAGTTTTGAATAGGAACCTTTGTTCAGAAGCGTTACCGTTTTGTGGTACAGGTACAACAGTTTCGCATCAAGGGCTTAAACCTCCGCGTTTTCCGCGGATAAATCGATAGAAATTTAATGATTTATGACTCGATTAATTACATTTACACCACCCAACATACTTGCACGAGTTTGGATGCTACACTGCACAAGATATTCAACAGACACCAAGTGTGATGGAGTGAGCAGAAAATGATTCGCAGGTACAAAATAAGTGCATCGAGCTTAGTAATCGCCACATCGATCCGCTGCTGTAGTAGATAAGTACTAACCACAATGTTAACTACAGTAGAGAAGTTTGGTTAGTTTGCTTTAAACAATAATTATTCGTACAGTGAAAAAGTGAAGTTTCTTTATGTTTCCATAACATTGAACGCAATCAAGAAATCAGTGAATGTTGGATTGTGTAAATGTAATTAATTGAGTCATGAATCATTAAAACACTATTGATTTATTTCCGGCAGGCGTTGGAGACTTAAACACTTAATGTAAAATTGTTGTACCTGCAGCACGAAAACTGTATATTTTCGGAGAAAGATTCCTATTCAAAATGTTATCTACAAGTCCCCTCTATAAGTCCTAGACGTTTGTAATGGTAAATTCTGAACACTTTGTATCTTCATAAATATAATTTTTATACATTATGCCCTCAACTAAGAACTTTCAGTATAATGTAAAAAAAATCAATTTCTACAATTACAAGAATAGTAGTAAAATAGGCATTTAAATATTAAAATTATTATTATTATTATTATTATTATTATTATTATTATCATCATCATCATCATTATTACAGGGGCTACTGAATAAAAAAATAGTTCTATGAATGTTTTCGCTAAGAGATCAAAACAGATTACGCGAACCACTGGTTACAAAACATTATTTTATATATCTTTACACTTTCCCCACTACAAACAGAGTTTTGTTTGTAAAACGCTCAAAGAAGAGCAAACTTCCTTATCATTTGTCCCTGAATTTAAGATATTCTCCGTAAAGAGTGATGTAACATCCTCTGGAATCCATTTAACAGATAAACCAGAATACAGTAACTAAATGGTCTACGTGTTAAAAACAAACGAAGATCATACTCCATACTAATAAACATTAGATATCTTTTAATAATATACTCATTAAATCGTATAAGAAATTGTTTACCATTTGCTCTAAGGAAAATGTTAGTAGAAACACTTGCAATGGCCCATTTTGATTGTGATACTCTTTTTACTAATCTAAATACTGTTCTTACCCAAAGACTTCAACGTGTTCATAATTCTTGTATACGTTTTATTTGTGGTATTCGCAGATTTGATCACGTTACTCCATCCTTGGAACAATTGTCATGGCTTCGTCTACAAGATCGTAGAACCATCCATTCCCTATCTCTCCTCTATAAAATATTACACACATCATTACCTTATTTATTCCACCGCTTCACTCGGCTCTCTGATACACATGAATTAAATATCCGATCCTATCAGCACATTGTCCTTTATATCCCTCCTCATCACACTACCTATTACTCGGAATCTTTTACAGTTTCTGTTACTAGAACATGGAATTCTCTTCCATACTTTGTCAGAGACTGCCAAACTTTGCCATCTTTCAGAAACAAATTGAAAATAAAATTAACAGAAACATCTTACTAATATTACTATTTTAACTACTAATAATTTGTTTTTCTTTCATAATTTAATAAAAATCGTATTAAGATTTGTCAATATATTAACCTAATTTCTTATATATAAGCGATAGATTAATTTATTAGAGTTTATTACTTTCTTTATATACATTTTTTCATTTTATTTTCATGTATAGGCGATTCGAGCTATTATTTATTTTGAGTATACCATTAGTTTAATTTTAATTGTATTTAATTTTATTGTATTCTTAGACATTTTCATTATTGCTCAGTTTGACCGTTAATTAACTGTCTAGAACGTACTGTTATTGTAATTTTTGTATTTAAATGTAACATATGTTTGTCCTGGTGAGTGGAACAGAAGGCCACATGGCCTTAACTCCACCAGGCTAAATAAATATATTCTAAATTCTAAATCTATTCTAAATATAATAACCTATTATTCCACATGATTTTCTGTTTAACCTATATTATAGGAATAAATGCCAATGGGTACCGATTTTAAAATAGTTAATTTTAGAGTACGATTTAAAAATGGTTACCTGTTCTACAATTTTAGTTTTCACATAACATGTTGAGATGTATTATCTGTATTGTTTGATAAGCATTCAGAAGGAATATAATATAGATTGGAAATTTAATAAATTTAAAATATGTGAGATACCATAAGATGAACTCTTAGAAACAAACTAGGAGAGAGATTCAGATGAAATTTTATAAAGTGGTTCCAACACTGAAAGACCCTATATGGCTGTGAGAATTGGGCCGTTAACATATCAGACAAAAGGAAAATATAAACAGCAGACATGAAATTGTTAAAAGGGACAGCTGGTACACACTTGTAGACCATGTGAAAAATGTCATGATCAGGGAAGAAATAAATATTTTATTTATTTAATTAGTCTGCTGGAGTTAAGGCAATGTGGCCTTCTCTTCCACTTACCTGGACAAATATATATTATGTTTAAATACAAAAATCACAATGGGCCTAATATTAGATACTATACGATTATTTGGCCAAACTGAACAATAATAAAAACAAGAATTAATAACAATAAAATTATCGATAATTAAAATTAAAACAAATCAAATATAGGCCTATATGCCTGCAAAAAGAAGAACATTATTATCTCCTATAGGCTATATACAAGGAAAGTAATAACATGTAAAGGATTAATCTGGCTTATCGCTTATATATATATATATATATATATATATATATCGATGTTATAAATAAATTTTGACATTTAGCAATAAAAATCAAATATGACATGAAAATAAAAATTAACGCCTGAATCAGGATTTGAATCCGAGACCTCTAACTCTATACGTTAGCGCGATATCTCGTCGCTATTCAAGCTTATAGTGCAAACATTAATTTTCCTTTCATTGTATACAGTTATCTATCATAAGAGACAGCGAGATATCGCTCGCAGTGCCATCTTACGACTTTTACAACAAGAAATAACTTTTAATGAGAATATTTTACTTTATAGCGTTACTGCAATTTTTTATGTGATTTAATGTATATATTATTGAGAAGATTGTTTTGCAATCTGTTTATTTCAATTTAGACTTTTATCCATGAACACTCCTAGATATTTTATTGACTCGCCTGAAGCGATATGAACCCGTTTAAGTGAACATATGCGATACTTTATTTGTGTTAATTTAAGCTAATAGTCTCTGATGACTCAATGGTTTCTTATGAATTTCTAGGATTTGGTTGAAGTTCATATTTCTCTGTCCAAGTCATTAGCGAATCAAGGTCCTCACCTTAATCTTGGCAAAAGTGTCATTTAAATAATATTTGTGTGCTTGAATGTAAATCAACATGTCTTTTACGAATAAATATTGTTTGCAATGCTTTAGGGAGTCAGATATGTCATTTACATGGATTGAAAAAGCAATAGACCGAGCTCCGAGCCCTCTCGAACTCCAGTTTTATAGTAGATCTAAGAAGAATGTACGTTTTGCTACAACAGATTGCTGGCACTCACGAAGGTAGGATTTGAACCATTGCGTGGCACTGTCGGAAAATGAGAAAACTAAAGTACAATAGTATAAGAATAGTAAGTTTTCGATTATCAGATGCTTTCCGTATGTCTTCATATATATTTCGTAGAGAGTATTTGTATTGTTTCCTGTCCTGAAGCCTGACTGATATTGATCTAAAAGATCGTATTCAGCTAGGTAGTCAGTCAGTTGCTTATGAACTAATCATTTCAAAGCTTTTGAAAGGGTAGATAAAATACTAATGGGTCGAAAATCGTTGGGAGTTGAGAGAGTTTTAACTTTCAGAAGTGGGCGTACAAGTGCTTGCTTCCACAATGTGGGATATATAGAGGTTTGTAGTGAGGTGTTAAAAACGTGATTTATCGTTTTTAATATAAGAGAATAATTGAAAATCATAAAAGAGAATGGCTGGACCATACTAACAGGATGGAAAATAATAGATTCCCTAACTTATTTTTTATAGTATAAACCAGAAGAAAGAGAACTGTAGGATGACTAACAAGAAAACGAAAATATTGCTTTTAAAACTTCCTGATGTCGGAAAAGGCCAATAGGTCTAAACCATGTTGATGATGATGTTACGTTCCGCTTTACCTAATCACACATCGAAATTTAATTTCAAATAATAACTAAAAAAACTCACACTAACCTTATATTTGCCCCTTTTGCCTAGCATAATAGTTAGGGGGAAATTTGGGTCGATTACTTTTAATATTGATAATTATGAAGAATTGTTGTATGTGTGAACGATGAAATAATGAAGGAACAATAAACAAACTACTAGCCTATATCTTTCTCGTATATTTGAAATTAGTTCTTAAAAAAAAATCCACTTTTAACTACTAAATATCTCTCTCTCTTTCTTCTCTTCCCCCCCTTTTTTCTATTTTCTGTGAACAGATTGTTATATACGGTAATTCATACAACGTTTCTTCATAATTACTTTAATATTTCTTGTTCTTGAAAAAATGGATATTTTTAAATTTTTTTATTTTGAAAATCGTTCCTATTATTAGTGATGTCAACAGAATAATGTAAGGACCATCGTACCATCACAGAGATGTTGAAATGAAATGAAATGAAACGATATTTGTTAGGAGTATGGAGAAGTGATGGACTTAAATTTCTGGAGGGGAAAACCAGGAAAAATACCACTCCAGCCTTCAATTCGCCACTACGAACCCCATATGGAGTATTCGAAATATGAATTCGGAATCTAGGTATGATAAAAACATAAAAAAACTTATTATTTAACAAAAAAGAAGAAAATAAAAGATACGAATAGGATTTGTACCCATGTACTGAGATAGGCCTAATAGTCCCCTGTCTCACCACATGAGCTAGGAGGTCATAATGTCAAAAACATCTTTAGTAACCATTTAATGTTGACGTTATAGATAATTGCTGATATTTCCAAAATGAATGACCTTATGAGTTAAAACAGGAGGTGAAGACATTTCATCTCATGAAATACGTTATCATTCAAATCGGAGCTACAGAACATATCCTCTCCTTGTTAGATGATTAATAATATTCTAAAAAAAAAGTAATAGCCACCGTAAATTTATATTCGTGCTAACAGAATATTAATATTCTTTCGATGTGTTTATCTACAGGTTGGATAAAACTTACTCTTCGGAACATGTAAAATTTATCAACTCTTGAAGGCCCTTAAGAAATCTATCGAAATGAAAATCTGCATTGAATTGATCGTCATTTTGATATAAATGACCAGTGCAAACTATATTTTAGTATAGGAGTACAAAATAATAACATAACGGAATCGTGACCAAAAAATCAAAGCTTTCGTAAATGATCAGTAGTGTCGGTACTTTTATAAGGGTCTTCCATCTCAAGTGGTCTAATTTTTAATGGCATCCACGCTGACCATCACCAATTTTCCTGAAACTTGGTGTGGCTTCAGGTCCATCCTAAAAATGAAGCTCTACAAAATTTAAAATCATAATATCAAGGGTTTGGGAAACTATGGCCATTCAGAGGCCTGTTTGATGAATCCATCAAGAAACCGAGCAACATTCAATTTTTAACTATTTGTTACTACAAGACAAATGCAAGTAGGGATCTTTTATTTCTGTCTTACACAACTTTTTATCCTAAATCAAAAGAACCTAGTCCGACGAAAGGAAGCCCACTTTAGGAGTCACCAGCGAAGATCAAAGTGCCTAACAAAATCTGTCATATCAAATTTTAGTCCATCTTTAGGGCCAAATATCTCAAGAACAAAAAATAATAGATCACTTTTAACAATTGCAAATTTGGCACCTTACTTTTCATCTCATAATTGAATGGGCTCAAAAATGAAATAGTTGATTCTAGTAAATGAAGATGTGCTCTTTCTAATGGTACAAAAGAAAACAACATTTGAGATGACGTAATTCACGTTATTTGAACTTGAACGTATATCACTTTTAACAATTACATATTTGGCACCTTACTTTACATCCCATAATTGAATGGGCTCAAAATGAAATAAGTTGATTCTAGTAGAAGAAGATATGCTCTTTCTACCGAAACTAAAGAAAATAACATTTGAGATGACATAATTCACGTTATTTGAGCTTGAACATAGATCACTTTTAACAATTGCACATTTAGCACCTTACTTTTCATCCCATAATTGAATGGGCTCAAAAATGAAATAGGCCTAAGTTGATTCTAGTAGATGGAAATGCGCTCTTTCTAATGGTACTAAAGAAAACAAAATTTTGAGATGACGTAATTCACGTTATTTGAGCTTCAACATAGCTCACGTTTAACAATTGCATATGTTTATGATCTAGTATAATCCTAGATATGTGGCTATGAATAAAAATATTTGGGCAGTGCACTGTCTCAATCACCATTAACTAATTTACCAAATATTAGCCTCCGTTTGGTATTTGTTCTTGAGATATTTGGCCCTAAAGATGGACTAAAATTTGATATGACAGATTTTGTTATGCACTTTGATCCACGCTGGTGACTCCTAAAGTGGACTTCCTTTCGTCGGACTAGGTTGTTTTGATTTAGGATAAAAAGTTGTGTAAGACATAGAAATAAAATATCCCTACTTGCATTTGTCTTGTAGTAACAAATAGTTAAAAATTGAATGTTGCTAGGTTTCTTGATGGAATCATCAAACAGGCCTCCATATGAAATACCATAGTTTCCCAAACACTTGATAGTATGATTTGAAATTTTGCAGAGGTTCATTTCTAATGAGGTTCCATATCTACACCAAGTTTCAGCGAAATTGAACATGTTGAGCTGGGGCACTAGACCACTTGAAATGGAATGACCCATAAACTAAACAACTAAATCCATAAATAAACACATTACTCTGCAATGTGTCTCTCGATATTGCGGAATTAATGGCAATGAGGTTGCCGATATCCTTGTGAAGAATGGTTCAAATAGCTGCAGAATTATCACAGACAATGATTTTTTCTTTAGCGAAATCATATTTTTAAAAAACCAACAAAGCGTCCCAACATTATCTCTCGAACAGGAAGGCACTAAGAAATAAAAGCAAACCGTCAGAAACATCTCATATTCATCAAGAATAATTATAGCAGTTACTGAATTCCGATTGCTCGAGATGGCCTACCAACACCATTTGGATTGTATCGACAATCAAACCAAATCCTGTGTGGACACAGTTTGATGAAGGAAAAGTGATAGATAAATAACATTTATTAAATATCATTAAAACAAATAACTCTGAAGAGCTGATACTGGGAAGCAATAACTAGATTAGGATAATAAATAATTAAAAATTCCTGTCATTTAAAAAAATGATAATAATAATAATAATGATGATGATGATAATAATAATAATAATAATAATAATAATAATAATAATAATAATAATAATAATAATAATAATAATAATAATCCTTAAATGTTCAGTAAATTTTTCATCCAGAAATAATTATATAATCAAATTTATATTAATATAATCGAATTAAATTTAAATATATATTTATTATAACTAAACTAATAAACCTTGAATGTTATAAATAGAGATGCTTCTTTAAATCTTAAATCTTGATAGTTTCCTTCCAGCTATAGATCATCATCAGTAAATCTACAACTCATTTGTGGGTCTTGGATTCCTGAAGAACGATCTAACGCCACCAGCTTCCACTTCCCACTCCAAGAGCTTTATCATAAGTAATGCCACGAGTGATTTCCAAATTATCGATAAATTCACGACTCACGAAGTGAGGAGTGAATTTATCTAGAGAATTTGGAAATCAAGAGTGGCATTTGTTAGGACTATTTAACGAATAAAATAAAGCTGTTTACTCACAAATCATTATTTAACTACAGTTATTTAAAAATATTTTTATATTTAAAGTAAACGGTGATGTTTGAAAACTAATGAGAAACGATAGGTAGCCTACGCTTCTACTGCTTCTTTTGTTTATCACTGCAACCAGATCATACTATTTATTGCCAAAGGAACGCAATATTGTAAGAATGCTCTCTAGTGGAGAAAAAATGAACACATCAATCTGTATATTAATTCATTTTTGATGTCGTATACATTTAAGAAAGTGCAAACAGTGGTTTCTTTTTTTGGTGGTATAATCAATTGCTACAAATGTTGACATGTAAGCACTATTATATACAATCTGGTAGCCGTATTTGTTATAGGCTCAGTCACTGCAAAATAACGGTCAGACCTGTTCAGAATATTAAAAAGGAGGAGCTTTGCTTAATATATGATAATCCTAACGTTGATAATTATTTCGTGAAACACGTCTCTGATTGGTTGTAATACAGAAATCATTGAAACGTGATTGGTCATTGACTCCCATTTGGGGCATGAGTTAAATAGTCATCACAATCCACTCCATCTATTCATTTCAATCTTGGTCTTCCTTTTCTTCTTCTACTATCAAGCCATGGTAACATAACTCTTCTAGGAAACTCTACTTCTTACTTTCTCGTTAGATGCCCTGCCCATCTGAACCTAGTGCATTACATATTTAATAATATCCACATCTTTATAAAGGATGTATAATTCCTGATTATATATTTTCATCCATTCACCATTGTTACTATCGGATCATAAGTTCTCGCGAAATTTTTCTTTCGAAACGTTGGAGAAACAGTCCATTATCTCTACTCATAGTCCACGTTTCACAAGCATATACAATAGATGGATTCTAAGAAAACGTCAGCTTCATAAGTAGTATTTCAGTATTTACGCTATAGGGCACCCCGGAATCGCTTAAGACAGCTATATAAAAAAAACTTTGGAAATTTAACAAACTAAAACAGTTACAAAATAGTTATTGTCTTAAATAGTTTACATTCCGCTGCTATGTTATGTCCTGAGGTTTGTCGTCGCATTTTTTTACATGTTCTATAAATTAAAAATGGAACAAAAAGGTTCTACATAAAAATTCTACACAATGTCACCATATATCTTTCTTTTGTGACTACATATCTTGAATTCCATGATATATATATGTAATTTCTTAGACATTCTGAGGCGTTATGCTTTTTTCTTATCTTCAGAACATACAGTGTTATTTTGCAAAGCTTTTGTTTCATCTTGTGGAGTTCAGGTGGGGGGGGGGTGCGGCGCGCGCGACAACTGACGTCACCAACTGGTGTGGGCCCGATGTTCCTGGAGTACGGATCAATGTGTATGTATGTGTATGAGAGGCTGGACTCCTGCCTGCTACTGCAAAATTTATACCAACTTGTTTGAGATTCAAACTTCAAATTTTGCTCTTATACCTCGGACATTGCACTAAGCAAACCAAAGGCGAGGATATTTTTTTTCACATTAGTTCAGGGATTTTTTTAATTTGTACTGTAGACCACACACATTTCTACAGTGAATTTCTTTTTTAAAGAAAAATAATTACAGTAAAAATGTGCCCTAGTTGAGTAAGAGCTTCTATTAATAGTAATAATAATAATAATAATAATAACAACATTAATATTAACAATAATAGTATATGATAACAATAAAGTGATTCCAATATAGACTTTAGGAGATCCTTAGAGTAGTAGCAGGTTAGGGCTCCCACTTTTGTAGGTAATTGAAACGAGTTGTTATCACGGTTGTCAGCCGTGCGTGACGGCCGCCTTTACCACCAGAATATAGACTGGTTCTCATTTCAGTTAGAGGCTGAATCGATCCAAGGTCATGATGACACCAAAATGTTTAGGCCAGTTTAAAAATTATGACCCCATCGAGATTTTCCAGCTTGTTTCAACTAACTGAGCTACGGTGTACCCCTAAAACAAATGTATCTTACAAGGCCTTAGGAGGTCATTGGAATAGTAGGAAGTTAGGCTCTTACAGTTCTAAACACGTGATATCAGGCAGGTTGTCAGCCCTGCTTGAGGGCTGAACTTAGCCCCCAAAACATATTTCCATTTCAGGTAGAGGCTGAGTCGTTCCCAAGACCATGGTGCCGACAGAATGTTTAGACCAGTTTAAAAATTATGACGCCATCGAGACTTAATCCCGGAACTTTCCGGATTGCAGCTTATTGCAATGATAATAACTGCTTTGGCACATACGAAAAATTAAATTAGAAATGTTTACAGATTCGATTATTACCTTTTAAGAAAAGAGAAAGGTGCAATTTACGTATGTAATAGAAGTAATGTGGAAAAGGGGGGGGGGGGGGGGGGGGGGGGGGGGGGGGGGGGGGGGGGGGGGGGATTGTAGAAATATTTCAAGAACAAAAAAAAAACCTATAGCTACAGAATAAAAAAAAAGCATTTCAAGGAATAAAATAGCGGCAAAATATCTATCTGCCATAAAAAAATCTAAGTGAATATTCTCGGGGCAAGGAAGATCAAAAGCAAGTCTGCAATAAAAATAAAACTTGAAATTGTAAAGAAACAGTGAAGTCCATAATGGCTGAAATGACATGTATAGGCCTACATGAATAGGTGCATACAAACACTATCATAAACTTGGTACATTCAATTATTATAAGGGAAAATAAAGTCTTAGTAATAATATAGGCCAATTAGATGAAACATAGAATGTTGAAATTAAACAGGATATGTGAAATGAAACAGGAATGTTTCCTGATACATTTATCAGAATTATATTAATAACATGGGATTGGAGCGTTACTGACAATGATAATCCCATAAAATTACAAGTACAAAATTTTCCTGTTCAGATAGTTGGCATAGCTGGAAAACTCAATTACAATGTTTGTATCGCAGGCCTAATTTTATCATTTAATATAATTTTCCATCAAATTATTTTCTAACAACAAAAATATTGAAATTTTTATTTTTATGGATATAATAATAATTAACTAACTAATTAACTTGTACTGTAAGAAAAATGTCAGATAATTTTAAGCTCGAAATAATCCCCGACCATTATCTGGCCATTACCTATGTTTAATATAAATGTATGGACGTATTTTTTTATGTTGGTGTTTCTCAGAGATTCATTCATTCGAAGAGGCCATTCTTGTCCTTATATGGCAAAAGTACATATCTGATTTAGAGTTAATAATAATAATAATAATAATAATAATAATAATAATAATAATGCAATTAAATTGTTTAGAGTTACGGCCATAAAGCTTTCTCTTCCACTCAACCAGTGAAAAAAATATTATATGTATATATATATATATATATATATATATATATATATCTCTAGAGAGAGAGAGAGAGAGAGAGAGAGAGAGAGAGAGAAGAAAGAGAGAGAGAGAGAGAGAAAGAGAGAGAGAGAGAGAAGAAAGAGAGAGAGAAAGAGAGAGAGAGAAAGAGAGAGAGAAAGAGAGAGAGAGAAGAGAGGAGAGAAAGAGAGAGAGAAGAGAGAGAGAGAAAGAGAGAGAGAGAAAGAGAGAGAG
This sequence comes from Diploptera punctata, assembly GCA_030220185.1. Classification (NCBI taxonomy): domain Eukaryota; kingdom Metazoa; phylum Arthropoda; class Insecta; order Blattodea; family Blaberidae; genus Diploptera; species Diploptera punctata. The sequence goes on along the minus strand of JASPKZ010009836.1, from coordinate 334,894 downwards.
AGAAAGAGAGAGAGAGAAAGAGTGAGAGAAAGAGAGAGAGAGAGAAAGAGAAAGAGAGAGAGAAAGAGAAAGAGAGAGAGGAAGAGAGAGAGAGAGAAAGAGAAAGAGAAAGAGAAAGAGAGAGAGAGAGAGAGTTCAATAGTGATTTTATGTGATAAATTGGAACTTATTAACAAATAAGTAGGCCTAATTTAAATGTAAAGTACCAAGTTCCACATAATCTCCTAAATGCCATAAAGAGTTAGTATGAAAGTGCACTGATGAAAATTAAACTGAAACTTGGAAAAACCACAGTAAGTTTTGTAATAAATTAAGAGCTTCGACAAGGATGTGGTATCTCGCCATTATTATTTATTTGGATAACATAATTCAGAAATGGAAATTATTAAAACCCAGGGAATAAACATGTATAGTAAACATAATAGTACAAAGAACAATTTTTGCAGATGACCACGTACTGCGGGCGAAAAATGAAGACGATTTACAACGATTTGTTAATAAACTTCAGGATGTTTTAATTAAGTATTATAGGAGTATCCCTGAAAAAATCCAAATCGATTGCATTAATTGGAAAACATATAGTCTACTGAGGGTAAAATTGTCATCAACAATAAAATAATTGAACAGATAGCTGATTTTATATATTTAGGATGTCATAGATTACATCTAAGTTTAATCGCCGATAAATGTTGAGAGAAATTTAATAAAGTATAATGATACATTAAGTGGCATTTGAAATGAAAATTTGGCAAACAAATTTATTATCAATATTAAATTAAATACATTTTATAGAATATGTGGCACTATAAAACGGACACTGAAAAATAAAACTTTGAGGAGCGCACAATTAAAATTTTATAAAATTATGGCAGTGCCTGTCTTAACATATGCAAGTGAAGATTGGACTCTTAATCGTTCAGACAGAAGAAAAATAGAAATTGCAGAAATGAAGTTCTTATGTTCAGTAGCAGGTGTGACAATTTTGGACAGAAAAAGAAATGAAGATATTAGGAAAGACTTAAATATGTTTAATTTAACAAATAGAATTGACAATATGAGAAACAACTGGTATGAACATGTTAAAAGAATGCCTACAGATAAAGTCCCCCAGCTGTTACTAAATAACAAACCAATAGGGCATAGAAGTGTTGGACGTCCATTTACTAGATGGGAAGATTAATTAAATCCCACTTGATGTGAAAACAGGTCAAAAGGCCTAATTTCATGAAGTAGAATAAAAAGAAGAAGAAGAAGAAGAAATTCAAATAAGGTTCCAAAATATAATCTCAAAGTAAGGTCTTGAATATAGAAGTGAAGAATGGACCCTGCTTTAGGGTGATAAAGCAAGAATAAATAATTATCAAATGAAATTCCAGCGATCTCTATGTGCATTATCATAAGTAATGCCACGAGTGATTTCCAAATTATCGATAAATTCACGACTCACGAAGTGAGGAGTGAATTTATCTAGAGAATTTGGAAATCAAGAGTGGCATTTGTTAGGACTATTTAACGAATAAAATTAAGCTGTTTACTCACAAATCATTATTTAACTATAGTTATTTTAAAATATTTATACATTTAATGTAAACGGCGATGTTTGAAAACAAATGAGAAACGATAGGTACGCTTCTACTGCTTCATTTGTTTATCACTGCAACCAGATCATACTATTTATTGCCAAAGGAACGCAGTATTGTAAGGTGGAGCTTTCTTTAATATGGTAATTATAACACTGATAAATATTTGGTGAAACACGACTCTGATTGGTTGTAAAACAGAAATCATTGAAACGTGATTGGTCATTGACTCCCATTTGGGGCATGAGTTAAATAGTCATTAAGAGACAACATACGTAATGAAGATCCAAGATACGAATGGAAGATGGAAGAGCTTGTAAGGGACATATAAAAAAACTATTATATTAGATGAAAACAGCATGTTTTGAGAATGCCAGAAGATCAGTTATTGAAAACACTAAGTTACCAACCAAGGGCAAGGAGATACCTGGGGAGACCCTACAACAGATGGACTGACCAATTCGTATAGTTGCAGAACAGGCGATTTGCCTATACTTGCAGATGCCAAAAGAAGAACAAGGAGGAGAAGAAAAAGAAGAAGGAGAAGAAGAAGTATTAGTAATATAAATGTAGTCCTATAGAAGATAAAACGGGAAAATATTGAACCCGCAAACTTTGAAAACAGAGACAAACATGGTAACCAGTGGTCATCAAATATATTCAAATAGGCCTACTGAAACTAAACTCCACGGCGCGACAGGCCCTTGGCCTACCAGCCGGCTGCTGGCCTCACATCCACATGTGTTAATCACAGAGGTAGACGATCATGCAGCCAGTGTAGGGGTGACATGTGGTCGGAATGTCGGGTTCCCAGCCGTTATAGCTGGTTTTCTCAATCTGGAGATGCTATTTATTGTAGCTACCCAAATTCCTCACGATTCTGGGTGGACACTGATCCCATACTGACCGAAATTCCATGAGAAAATTTCTTCCCCCATGGAGATCCGAACCAGCACAAGTCCCGTAGCCCTGCGACAAGACATCTTGCCTTAACCACTCGGCTATGGCGTGGCAGACAACAATGCAATATGGGACTAGTAGACCTATACAAACGCCCAAAGATTGTAGAAGCAATATGACCGAAAATATAGATGAGTTCGAAATAAAGGTGAAATGAAACGATACAGAACGAATCTTATTACTAATTCTATAGTCAATCATATCTAGTAAACAAAAATTACAATTCTTGTATAATACCATCATAAAGCTAAATACAGACCCATAAGAGATGAGAATTGGAATTGAAAAAGCATAAAACACTCCGTAGTTTACATAATTCATCTAATAGATACAGGATTGTTAAATTTAGGATATTCAGATGGGCAAATCACAAAATTGGAATGAGTGACAGTGGAGATACCGCTTGGACAAGAGATCATTTGGAAATCCTAGTCGAAATTGGAGACATTATTTTGATTCGTTTTAGAGAACTAGAAATCGATATATTTGACGACCCGGTAGAAGTGAATTTTTAAGTGTTTCATGTCCGGACAGACTCTGGAGCACATTCACCTCTTATAAAATAAGAACTTGGAACTTTGTTATTGGTAAAGTCGGTAAGAACGAAGAACTAACTAACTACCCTAACTTATTATCGTGTGAAAATGTGCCTAGCCTATACTTGAGCCGACTTCCACCAAATACCTTCTGATCAATTAACATTCACTACCTACAGTACGAATTACGGAGGGTTGTTTCTGATCTCTGATAACAAATGATTTTTAAGTTTTACCTTAAGGATAGCCGTGTCTCCACCATCGGGCATGCTCTAATTGATGGCTCTTCACCCGAGCTATGGTTCGGCATCGGAATTTCCGCTGCAGAAGACTCTTACAAGCACAGTCACGTCTAGAAGTTCCCACTCCTCTTTATATGCTTTCCAGAGACCGTCTATTGTTTGAGGACGCCTGTTTCCCAGTGCCCGTTTGAAGAGTCCAAAGACACAAAGTCCATCGGTGATGCATCAGGAGACTTCACTGGGATGTTGCTGAATGGAATAGCATGTATTCCAGTTTCCTGCTCCATTTCACCAGGAATGTCAGGGTTGAACCCGAAGTGTGACTGGAGGCCTTGTCTTGGTGCACCCAGACTTGGTTTTTGTCTGTACCATAGAGAGCTGGGATTTCAGTCGGGTAAATTGGGGTGAGAACGTCTTCCTGGTAGTACTGGGAGTTGATTTTGGCCTTTTTAGCTACTCTACGAATGGTCAGTTTTTCATTGTAGCAATATCCCGCGATGACCATAAATCCATTGGAAAAACTTTCTCTGCATTTGGCATACCACTTTTGAATTTTTTTTCCACCCCTTTCTCTATAGTAAATTGCCCGAGGTTTGTTGCAGTCTCCTAGATAGACATATGCTTCAAGTGTGACCAAAAATTTCCATTTTTCTCCTGCCATGTGCTTTTCATAGTTTCCTGCTGTTGGTGCGGCATTCGGCAATGTGACGTGGCAACAATTTATGAACCCTGCTTTTGTGGCGCTTCTCAATGTTTAAATCTTTGTTTATTATGATGTTTACAGTTTTAAGGGATATTCCCAATCTGTTCGCAATCACCCTTTGTGTGGCAGGGTTACCACCAGAGATAAGGACCTTGACCTTTCTGATTACATCTGGGGTGTGGGTTAGTAGCAGGTCGTGGATTTGCCCGTTTTTTCCCTTTTGGAATTAATCCCAAGCGACCCTTTCCCTTTTTGTTAAGCACTGAGCTAATTCCACACTTTGACACCATAAAATAACGTTTTTGCAAGCCTCAATAATCGCGGAATAACTACGAGTATAATTAGCGTCGGAAAGGGCAGTAATGTACCCTTCCCAAAACGGGGCTATCTTCTTAGGCATTATGAGAGCAACATGCGTGCGAGTGTAACAGAAGTAGCACACTGACTGGTTTGATCACCTCGCACACTCCTGTCCTGATGACTCACACTCCAACGTCACAATCTACTTGGCAAATCGTTATCGGAGATCGGAAACAACCCTGTAGTATAGGCCTATAGAGTCTGTTAGACAAGCTATCAATATTTTCTTTATTCGGAAAGATCCATAATTTGGTCCAAAATAGCACCATTTTAGTAATTAAAAAGAAAAAGAAACTGATGAAATTTTTACAACCTCTTTTAGGTCTAAATAGGTTAGATAAAAAGATAAATTTCACATTCGTAAAAGAGTAAAAGTTCAAAACACGGTAGAAAATATTCAAACGTACCAAAAGAATTTGTTAAATCATCTCCATAGGATAGATTTTAATCGTTTATCAAAGAAAGTATTCCATTCAACTAAAGAACCCAGAGATATAGGCAGACTAAACAACACTGGAGAAATCAAGAAGATATTGAGGTATAGAAAAAGACTCATCGGAGCTTAAACCTAAAATGTTTATGGTAATGGCGATGATAAAAGTTAAATAATGCTAGGCCTATTACCGTCATTTTATTCATATAGGCTTGGGTCTAACGATAAGCCTCAGTTGGTCTATTGTATATATGTTTTTATTACTCTGAATGATTGTTTACGTAATTAGAGATTTTTAAAATTCTTTCTTCTTTAGCTGTTGATATCCAAAATTGACAACCGAATGACAATATGAGAACTGCCTGTAGCTTCGTATTGTTTGCTCCTACAATAGAGTGTTTTATACGGTTAAATCACGGCAAGTGTTTACGTACAATAATTAGGACAATAAACAAACACGTTATCTTTTCATAAAATTATCACAATGAAAGGCTCTTTTTGTTATAGTCCTACTTATTTCTTATGAACGCTTTAACATCTATGCTCTTATAACTTTTATTATTATTATTAACTATTATTGTTATTATTATTATTATTATTATTATTATTATTATTATTATTATTACAAATAAATAAAACTTTAGGCACAGAAAGATGTGTAAACATTAAAATTATGTGTTTAAATAACATTATTATTATTACTATTATTATTATTATTATTAATAGGTCTAGGATATATATATATATATATATATATATATATATATATATATGCAATAAAAATGGCTAAATATGTACATATATAAGGACTAAAGATCCTCAAAATATGGAAATACGGACTAAAATGTTATATAGGAATGGTGCAAACGTTTTCTGGCACGAATTAAAAAAGAACACACTACCATTAGTTGAGAGTGCTTCATTCGGAAAAACAATTACGTACCTATTGTAATATTACAATTGACAATTTATGAAATTATGATATCTACACTGGAGATGAACTCAAAACTCATACACGACTATTGATAGTTTGTGAGTAGAACATGCAGAATCTTTGAACCCTGCTAACCTACATACAACGACTTTGCTAATAACCTGGACCAGACATGCTGTGGTAATTTATAAGAAATTGACAATACCAAAGCGGAGACTCAGCAATAAAGAAAATAATGTGTGTACCTCACAACTTTTTTTCAACATTCCACACAAATTCAAAAATCCACCTTTGAAATACAATGCTAATAAAGTAAATTTTAAACAATTTTCTGACTTTGAAACCATAAAATATGGAATATATGTAAAACAAATTGTTCAGTTACGTAAATATAAGCGATTTTTATGAAATTTGTAAAAAATATGTGATATCCCCTGAAGTGTGGACAAATGTTGAAAAAAATGTTTTAAATCAATCCAAATATCCTATTTGTTAGATATAAAACAAAATTTTAAATGTAGGCCTAAGTACCTAAATAAAAACAAATATGTATTTACATAGAAATAATAGCCCTGATTGCTATTATTGTCTATCGCTGTGGTTTTTGGGTAACATCGTTAGTTCGTACGCAGTGGGTCCGAGTTCGATCCCCGATCAGTGCAAGTTTCTTGGGTGAGATGTTTTTCCTCGCCTTCGGAAACGTTAAAACAGTCTCCAACATAATTTGACTATCATCACCATCAACCACATCATATTCGGGTTGATTGAAATAGTGAATGGTCTTGAATATTCCTGTTGTCATGGAGGTGGACATGGAATTGAGTTGATTAATCTTCCAGAGTGGTCCTACATGTACATGTGTGGCCAAAAAAGTATGCGTGTGATCCAGAGTTACAAATCCTCTCCTGACAGGCCATTTCCCTGTAAGTTCCGTGTGACTTGTAAAAGTACCTATAAGAGAGAGGTTAAACTAAGGTAAAAGATTATTATTATTATTATTATTATTATTATTATTATTATTACTGTTGTACAGTACTATAAAATGACGAATGTGATAAAATGGGCTCTGGTAACATAATTCCAACCCAACATTTATTTTGAGGGCTGAGGAAAATACCACTGTTAGATTAATAATAATATTTTTTTTTTATCTGGCAGAATGAAGGCCTTACGACTTTGTCTATCACTCAATCAGATTAGTGAAATGTACAATGATTTGTCTTAAACTAAATTACAATAAAATAAAGTATTATTCTATATAGTATGCCTACAGTATAGGCTGATTACTTTTGAAGAAGTGGCTGAATTCAAAATTCTAATATCTAGGAACAATAATTACAAGCAAGAAAGAGATGCAGAAAGAAATTAAGCACAGCCTCAATTCCTGAAATGCAAGTTACTACGCAATACAGGGACTCTTTTCGACCCAATTTCTCTAAGTAAAAATTAAACCTGAAAATATATAAAACTGTTATTCTCCCAGTTATTTTATACGGATGCGAAACATGTTTTTTTTAGGAAAGAGAAAAGATTACGAGTATTGTGAATAAAGTTTATAGGAACATTTTTGGACCGAAGATATAAACAGAGAGGCAAATGGATAATTCATGTTTGTGCGCGCTTCTTCATATTATTATTAAATGGATAAGACTATGTAACAGTGTGCTACATAATATTTATAGAAAAACAGATAGACTACATAACAATGAACTACAGAAAAATGTAAGTCTCATAAACTGCGATGGACAGAGCATATGGCATGAATGAGAAATGAAAGGGGGACATGGAAACTCTGTAGGAAAACCATAGGAAATCGCCCATTAGGTACCGGTAGCCCAAGAACGAGGTGGATTAACTATGATTTCAGGGAAACAGATTATACAGGGATGACTGGAAAACATTAGCTCGGGATAGGTATATACGAAGAGCTTATGTCCGCGCGGCCATGAACCTTGTATTGTAAGCCCATGTTTTCCCTTTACAGAGATTTAGGCGCTCTCCCCCGTACAGGGAAGAATTTAAACCATACTAATTTAGTTACACTTGTTTTCGTATAGATGTCATTTGCGTGGTCCATGGTCAGCGTTCCGCCTCATACTGACATCTAGGAAACCAAGGTAGTACTAGGACGGGAAAATTCGGTAAATTTTGCTTAGAGGCCTTTTCATTCAGGCTTAAGGATTTTTTACGAGCCTGAAAATCTTCAGACTCGGGACCCACGGCTTAAAGTCCCTCCCGGAGGACTTTCTCCTTGGATTTTTCCGTCCTAAAAAATCCATCGACCCCGACCGGGTTTGAACCCGCGACCCTCGGGACCAGAGGCAAGGAGCATAACCACTAGCCCACCTACGAGTTCGATAATGCCAGTGAGTTAGTTATAAAATATGTGTTTATATGGTTTAAATTTAACGAATAAGTTATAAGGTAAAAAGTGGATAGTGGAACAATTTACTCGTAAATGAAAATAAAACTTTTAATAACATAGAATAAAGTTCATTGTTTGAAGGAGAAATATTAATTATCCAATAAGTAATTGTACAAGCTTGACTTAAAAGTATCAATGTACGCCAAATATAGAGGGAAGGAATTCCAGGTTGATCGGCACCTAGGGTTTAAACCAGGGATCTCCCGAATACGATTTTCAAAGCTATCACTCGAGCAAACTATTTCGGTGAAAGATTTAATTGAACACATCGACCTTTTATATGGTGGAAGTAACTTTATAACATATCATGTTACTAATATAGACTAAGTGTAATGTTAATGAACTGTATATAAGGAAGTCAAGACCGGATTCTGTAGAAAACCACATCTGTTTTGTCTTCCGGAAGCACAAATGCCAGTTAAGTCATATGATATGTAAACGAAGAAAACCATGAGCCTACAGACAGACCTTTTTCTTTTTTTCTTTCTTTTTTTATTTGCTATAATATAGATAAATCGTTCTTTTTCTTTTTCTTAGCTGATGGTTCATAGTAAATCTTGGCTTCCCCCGCAAAAATCTTCCATTGTACGACATTTTATTTTTAGATTTAATTTTATCTTTCTTCAATTTCAATTTTGCATTGTCCTTCTTAACGTCGTTCAACCATATTTTCCTTGGTCATCCTTTCCGTCTTCCTCCCTCCATTCTGGCACGTAATAACAATTCTGGAATTATTTTATCTTGCATTCATGCTATGTGATCCAGCCACTTTAGTCTTATCGCCTTGACAGAACTCTAACTCATTCACTGGCATTATCGAACCTGTAGGTTCATGGCCGCGCGGACTTAAGCTCTTCATACATCCCTATCCTGAGCTAATATTTTGCAATCATCTCATGTGTAATCTACTTCACTCAAATCATTGTTAATATTATTCTTCTATCTCATTCTAGTCTACCTACTAGAGCTTTCCCTTTGGTTTTCCTATAAGGAATTTCCATGCCCCTCTTTCATTCCCCACTCGTGCCACATGTCTTGCCTATCGCGGTAAACGAGATTTAACTGTTCTTATTACATCTGGTTTCCCAAAAAGATAACGTAGTTCACTGTTATGTAGTCTTCTCTATTCACCTGTCTGTAGCACCGATCATATACTGGTAGAAATTCCATGAGCAAATTTCTTCCAACATGGGGACTCGAACCAGCGAGTAGAAAGATATCTGGGGTTAGAAGTGTGAATAGTTTGTAATAGAAGAGTAAGTGAATGAATGCATCATTCTTCTATCACTCAATATCTGCTAAGACAGTGACTCAATAGACGCCATACATTCAGATATTACAAACATATTTTTAATGCCCCAGTTTGTCCTTTTGGACATTTCTGGCGTTCTCTCCTGACATTGACATAATTGTAACCCACTTCTGAGTTTGGGGCGCCTGGAAGGCTTGGTTACGTTGCCCCGATGGTATGATGGGCGATGATAGTGGTGCGCCAGGAGAGTCCTTAATCCTAAGCTTAATCTAAGATGAATCTGAATGATGATGATTGCGATGACCATATGATGTTTGGCGACCGTTTGGGCCTTAAAGTTTCTTGACATTTGTCTTACAGATGAGGAAAAACCCCGATAAAAACCTCACCCAAGAAACTGTCCTGACCGGGGATCGAACCCGGGCCCGCTGCGTGACAAGGCATCACGCTACCTCGAGACCACAGCGGTGTACAGATATTACAAACATATCTATCTGACTTTTACTATAAGTTATGTATATACTGATCTTTAGGACTGTACTGATGGGGACCAACAGAGTATGATAGTGAAACACTGTAAGTCAAAAACAGAAGAGATTAAGAAAAGTATAAGAAAGGAAATGGTTTCAAGTTAACATCCCTTTGACATGGTAAATATGTAACTTAATAAAAAACAGAAGGAACAATACGATCCAATTGTATGTCACCATTAGGGCCTAAGCATAAAGTTTTAAGCAGAATTCACTAATAAGTTACTATGCTTACATAAACTGTGTATGTGCAATAAAATGATACCATTATGCAAAGAAAAGGTAAAATGATCCCATTATAGTCCTTAGAATACCCAGAAAAAAACGTTAAACTGAAAATATATAAAACTATTATTCTACCAGTTATATTATATGGGTGCGAAACATGGACTCTTACTTTAAGGGAGGAAATGAGATTACGAGTTTTTGAGAATAAAGTTCTTAGGAATTTTTTTTGACCAAAGAGAGATGAATAGACAGGTGAATGGAGAAGACTACATAACAATGAACTACATGCTCTCTATAGGAAAAAAAAAGTAAAGTGATCCCACAACAGACCCGGAGGCCCTTGGGGTAGTAAGAGGTTAAGGCTCCCACTTTTCTAGACAATCGGCACTTTATGTCAGCCGGGTTGTCAGCCCTGCGTGACGGCCGCCTTTACCCCCAGAACAAGCGTCTGGTACTCATTTACGTTAGAGGCTGAGTCGACCCCAGGGTCATAGTGCCGCCAGAGGGTTTGGGTCAGTTTAAAAATCCTGACCCCAACGGGACTTGAACCCTCGACCCTCCGGCTTGTAGCTCAGTGCCTTAACCACTACGCTATGGCGTGCCCCCGGTTTCTATAGGAAGCCAGATATAATAAGAACAGTTAAGTCTCGTAGACTGCGATGGGCAGGACATGTTGCGCGTATGGGGAAAGAAAGACGTGCATGGAATCTTCTTGTAGGAAAGCCAGAGGGAAATCGCCCAGTTGGTAGACCAAGAATGAGGTGGGAGAACAACATTAACTATGATTTCAGGGAAGTAGATTATACAGGGAATGATTGGAAAGCATTAGCTCAGGATAGGGATGTATGGAGAGCTTATGTCCGCGCGGCCATGAACTTACGGCTTCGATAGTGCCAGTGAGTAAGTAAGTAAGTAAGTAAGTAAGTAAGAATACCCTTAGAATAGTAGGAGACTAAAGACTCCCGTCTTTCTAGACAATCAGCATGGGGTGTCAGCCGGGTCATCAATCCTGCGTGACCGCTGCTTTCACCCAAAGAAAATAAGTCTGGTTATCTAGCATTTAAAAATTGTAGGCTAAGTTTTGTCCGAAAGAAAGCACTGATGTATCTACACTCCTGAATCACTATCCTTAAAAAAATATATTGTGCAGTAAAACTGAAACTGAAACAAAATAATTATCAATATATTACGATCAAAGTAGGCCTACCATTCACCTTAGAGACAATTCCATTCCATTCCATAGCAATTCTGCCCGAGGGCAGGTCTTTCACTCCAATCATAACATTTTCATGCCATGCTTTGCAGCTTTACTAGGGAAATATAGGTGTGGTAGCTTTCCGTTGCTTTTCACACCGGTGAAGGATGATGATGATGATGAACGAATGATTTTCGGAGACCGTTGGTCCCTAAGGCTTCCTGACATTTGTCTTACAGGTGAGGAAAAACCCCGAAAAAAACCTCACTCAGGAACCTGTCCCGACCGGGAATCGAACCCGGGCCCGCTGTGTGACAAGGCAGCACGCTACCTCGAGACCACAGCGGTGGACTTAGAGATAATAATAGTGTGAAATCTGGGATAAATATCACAAGACCCACAGCTCTCAAGACAGCCTTCCATAGTAAACTTATAGTAATAATATTAATAATAGGACCTAATAATAAAGTAAAGTAAAGTGATCCCACAACAGACCCGGAGGCCCTTGGGGTAGTAGGAGGTTAGGGCTCCCACTTTTTCTAGACAATCGGAACTTTATGTCAGCCGGGTTGTCAGCCCTGCGTGACGGCCGCCTTTACCCCCAGAACAAGCGTCTGGTACTCATTTACGTTAGAAGCTGAGTCGACCCCAGGGCCATAGTGCCGCCAGAGGGTTTGGGTCAGTTTAAAAATCCTGACCCCAACGGGACTTGAACCCTCGACCCTCTGGCATGTAGCTCAGTGCCTTAACCACTACGCTACGGCGTAATGATGATGATAATGATAATAATAATAATAATAATAATAATAATAATAATAATAATAATATGTGGATGGCGACCACAAGGTGCCCAAGCTGAGCAAAACATTTCTTCCACTTACTTGTGTTTTGCACTCTTTTAACTTTACTATCTAACCTCTCTTGGTTAACTCTTGTTTTTTTCGACCCCGACGCTATTAGGGCATCCGAGGGCTAGGGAGTCTTTCCTTTCTTCCATTTCTTCTTTCCTTTATTTTCTTTTCTTCTCCAGAAAAGCCTGACCAGAGGCTATAAGATGGCAGCCCCATCACTGGTCTTGCCTTCCTTTGGCCGGCAACCAATCGAAGGGACTATTATTATGCTTTCAAGTCTTATACGAGAATTTCCCGGAACGCTGGAGGGAAAATTTTCTATAGGATCGTAACAGGCCTTGGCCTAATACTTGGAAGGAATAATAATAATAATAATAATAATAATAATAATAATAATAATAATAATAATAATAATAATAATAATAATAATAATGCCTAATAATAATAATAATAATAATGCCTAATAATAATAATAATAATAATTATTATTATTATTATTATTATTATTTATTTTAGCAGATGAAGTTAAGATCATAAATTCTTCTCTTCCACTCCACCAGAACTAAATTATACAGCTATTAACCATTATGAATTAGACCTCGTTTTTTAAAACTTTTCCTCGATCCGTATCAAGTGTTTACCACACTCGTATCGCAATATAATCCTACTATTAAAGAAGTGTTCAGGGTGCCGCGAAGCAAAAGTTGAAAACGACTGGTTTTAGGCCGCGATATATTATAAAATGTATATTAAATTGATGCCGAAGTGTCCATCCATCACACCGAATATCGTGACACTGAGAGACCTGAGAGAGCATTCGGATCAGGACGCCAATTCTCTAGGGAGAGGGAGAGAGGGAGGAGGGGGAGGGAGAGAGAGAGAGAGAGAGAGAGAGTGAGTGAGAGAGAGAGAACACCCCGAGATTAACAGAATAATAACCATAATCTATAGATAATACGCGATATGGCTATTGTAGTTAAAGCGACTAAATAACAATAAAGTTTGGTGCCTGTTATAATGTGGACATAAAGGAAAATTTGTTATCTTTTGTTATTTGAGAAGGTAGGCTACTGTTTGTTATGATAGGACAATACATTGTTCAGAATTTCAAGTCACTGAACTTAATAGAGAATCAATCATTCATTCAATACTTGAAACTGGTAGTCAATCAACGAATGACTGAAGCTTAAACTTCCCACATGAAAATGGAAACAAAACTTTCTCTTATATTCCATGCATGGAAATTTACTAGAATAGCCCTATGTCATTTCATTATCCAGGAATGCAAGATTTATGTCTTATTTACATTAATTAAATTTAACAACTCTAATTACACTTTGTAACATCTCTACATTGCCGGTGAGTCACTATCTTCCACTTTGTCGGCTGGGGTTTGATCCCGGCGGAGTAGAAAACTTCTTCACGTTAAAAGTGCATGTATCCCTTTTTCTTGTGGTATCCCTGTGTAGGGAAACCCAAACTATGGCTGCGCGGGCAAGATATGGCCCACCATCATATTCTATCCGGTTCCTAGCATTCTAATAAAATAAAATTTGCCAAGTGTAGGCCTATAATATAATTTCTATCCGTGAAGTTGTGAGATATGATAACATGTAGGCCTAACAATAACATTAACAAATCAACACACGATTTTAATAATAGCAGACCTAATAATTATATTCTATAGTAATTCTACCCGAGGGCAGGTCTTTCACTGCAATCATAGCATTTTATGCCATGCTTTGCAGCTTTACTAGGGAATTAAGTGTGCTTCCCACGCCGGTGAATGATGATGATAATGATATGGATGATCATGATGATGGCCGGATGATTTTCGGGGACCGTTGGATCCTAAGCTTCCTGACATTTGTCTTACAGGTGAGGAAAAACCCCGAAAAAATCTCATCCAGGAACCTGTCCCGACCGGGAATCGAACCCGGGCCCGCTACGTGACAAGGCAACACACTATCTCGAGATCACAAAGGTGGACAACAACAACAACAACAACAACAATAATAATAATAATAATAATAATAATAATAATAATAATAATATCATTGTACAAGTGAAATCCTACAATTATTTGGATTTTAATGTATCATACTGCCAAAAAGAAGATATAAATATAAAAATACAGAAATTTCTATGAATGTGTGGAACAATAAGAATAACTCTAAAGAATATCACAACTCAGGATACTCAACTGAAATTTTATGAAGTCATGGCCGTTCCTACTATGGCAGTGAAAATTGGACTTCGACTCACACAGATAAAAAAAAAATAGAGGAAGCGGAGATGAGATTTTTAAGGCCAACGGCAGGCTACACTCTTATGGACCAGAAAAAAGTTCTGAGATAAGAGATAAATTAGGCCTAAATATTTTTAAATTGACGGATAAAATTGACAAACAAAGACAAAATTGATACGAACATCTATTAAGAATGCCAGATGATAGACCTTCTTAAATGGTTTTAAACCACAGACCCAGAGGATCTAGAAGTCAAGGAAGACCATTTGCTAGATGGAAAGACCAAATCTCTTGAAGTCGGGTCCCGCGCCATAGCCGAGTGGTTAAGGCAGGAAGCATTGGCGCAGAGCTACGGGACTTGCGATGGTTCGAGTCTCCATGGGGGAAGAAATTTTCTCATGGTATTTCGGCCAGTGCCCATCCAGCATAGTGAGGCATTTGGATAGCTACAATAAGTAGCGGCTCCAGGTTGAGAAAACAAGCTATAACGGCTGGGGGACTCGACATGCTGACCATATGTCATCCCTACACTGTGATTGACACATGTGGATGTGAGGCCAGCAGGCTGTTGGTAGGCTGGTAAGCTAAAGGCCTTCTAGGCCTGTCGCGCCAGGAGTTTTAAAAGAGAGTTCTTGAAGTCGGAACGTGCCAGAGGGCCTATGCCTTGATGTTGTTGTTGATGATGATGATGATGATAATAATAATAGGACCTAATAATAATAATAATAATAATAATGATGATAATGATAATGATAATGATAATGATAATAATAATAATAATAATAATAATAATAATAATAATAATAATAATAATAATAATAATAATAATAATAATAATGTTCACCGTTCTGATCTCGGTGTAACGTCATTGCCAGTTTTATTCCCTTGTCACTTTTTCAAGTCAGTTCTGTCAAAAGTACTTTTGGACCTTGTGTCAGTTCTATCCAAGGGTCATTCTCATTTCTCGTCAATTCCATCCCATCATTCCCACTACAAAGATATTTTTTCTTTTAATTTTGTAGACTTAGGACTGTCTCTAATATGGTAAATTTGCTCTCATTAACATAAAAGTATAGGGCCTATTTTCTACCGTAAGATCATTGCTGTGACAGAGGTAATCTTGTTCTACGTCCGTATCTATCTCATCTGGCTCTGAATTCGATTCTGTTAGACAAGTTTCAATTGAGTTTCTTATCCAATATTTTATGGGTGAATATTTAATATGTGTGAAAGGATCATTTTTGCCCAAGTGCATGCTAGTGACTGAATATTGTAAACAGGTCAGAAACGTGCGAGCGATAAAGAATGAGCTATTTTGTCAATTCGATGCACAATAACTCTATGTTTTAATACGGGTAGGCCCCTATTCATAGTTTAACTTCTTGAGAAATGTATTGGCATACTAATTTGGGTGCATATGACAATGCATTTTTAACAATATCATAGACAATCCTAAGTCTCAAAAAATTGGAAGGAAAATGCAGAGAATAACCCACGTGCGCAGTTGTCCTATACACAAAACCGACCGCCGAGAGCAGTCGGTTTCTTTAAAATAGTTGATAGTTTATCTTGTGCGCAGTCCGGATTCTCCGATTTTTATTTCCAGTTGATATTGATGTAGCCTATAATGTGTCGTAGCCGAGTGGTATAAAACATAATGCTTTGGTGCATGGCTAAGGAACAGGCAGAATCGTGAGAGATTTGGGTAGTTACAATAAATAGCGGATCCATGTTGAAAATACTAGCTATAATGGCTGTGGTCTCGAGGTAGCGTACTGCCTTGTCACGCAGCAGGCTCGGGTTCGATTCCCGGACGGGACAGGCTCCTGGGTGAGGTTTTTTCGGGTTTTTTTCCTCGCATGTAAGAAAAATGTCAGGAAGCTTAGGGCCCAACGGTCCCCGAAAATCATCCGGCCACCATCCTTATCATTATCATCATCATCCCTCACCGGTGTGGAAAGCAACGGGAAGTCACCACACCTAAATACCTTAGTAAAGCTGTAAAGCATAGCATGAATATGCTATGATTGCAGTGAAAGGCCTGCCCTCGGGCAGAATTACTGTAGAATAGAATAGAAATGACTTAATGACTCGACATGTTGCGTAATCATACGCCTCTGGAATATGGTTGTGAGGTCAGCAGTTGGATGGTGTTCCACAAATCTCATAGAGCTGCCACACCATGGAGGCCTGTATTGTGATCGCTGCCAATGATGAAAATGTAGATGGCTAAATGATGTGCTTAATGGAAACCAATTTTGTAAATTTCTTCTGAATAGTAAATAAAAACTTCTACTACAACAAACATCTCTGAAGACTCGATATATTTTGTGAAAAGATATGATTTCGGTACTAAATAATTTTTATTTCTTTATTTATATTACCCGTCCCACGCCATAGCTGAGCGTTTAAGGCATTGGTGCCTTGATGCAGAGCTACGAGACTTGCGTTGGATTGAGTTTCCATGGAGGAAACAATTTTCTCATGGATTTTTGGTCAATTTGGGACCGGTCCCCATCCAGCATCGTGAAGAATTTGAGTAGTTCAATAAGTAGCGGTTCCGGGTTGAGAAAACCAGCTATAACTGCTGGTAGACACGACATACTGACCATACCTCTGTGATTAACACATGTAGATGTGAGGAGCAGTAGGCCAAAAACCATTGCGCCATGGAGGAGGAGTTATTTATAGCCTATTACCAGTTGCTGGAAATGTTTAAGGTAAATAATTTCAATTAGGCTATTTAAGATCAGGAACAGACTGCGCTTGTGTCAGTCCAGCTCGTGTTTGAGGCGGTTCCGGAATTGATTTAATAAATACCAAGTAGGTCTAGGCCTACTACAGAAATTTAACTATAATACAACTGAAATAAGGGGGCACGCCGTAGCGTAGTAGTTAAGGCACTGAGCTACTAGCCGGATGGTCGAGGGTTCAAGTCCCGTTGGGCTCAGGATTTTTAAACTGACCCAAACCCTCTGGCGGCACTATGGCCCTGGGGTCGACTCAGCCTCTAACGGAAATGAGTACCGGACGCTTGTTCTGGGGGTAAAGGCGGCCGTCATGCAGGGCTGACAACCCGGCTGACATAAAGTGCCGATTGTCTATAAAAAGTGGGAGCCTTAACCTCATACTACCCCAAGGGCCTCCGAGCCTGTTGTGGGATAACTTTACTTTTACAACTGAAATAAACATAAAGAAATAACATAGGCCTACCTAGTTATAGCTTTTCAAACAATGAATCCGGAGTTCAATTTCCGTTGAGGACCAACCTAACAGAGGTCGTTCCTGGAGGACTATTTGTTACCACGCTCTCCTCTAGAGCCAAGGTTAGCGGACTCAAATCCAGTCAGAATCAATGGATTTTTAAGATCTTGTAAAATTCGGAGTATGACTTCCCTAGGAAGGGGAATAAAGCCTTTGGTTGGGTCCAGTAATATAACGGGTAAAATAAAGTTTTTTTTTTCTCCTCACCTGTAAGACAAATGTTACAAAACTTTAAGGCCCAAACGGTCTCCGAGCATCATCTGGCCATCAAACTAATCATCATTCATCGCCTAGTCGCTTTGTTTAGTAGAATGAATGCGTGTGTGAATGATGTGTTTCGTTTTAATGATTTGATGGCACTGACATTGAGCTGATCATTAATTCGGGAAGGGCCTCTATCTCTTTATGAGATCAAAAAAGTAACCTATGTGTGTGATCCACAGTTTAAAATCCCTTTCCCGACAGATCGTGTCACTTTAAGGCCTGGGTAGCGCGTGGGATGTAAAAAATATATATAGGATGAGAGGCTAAACTGAGATAAAGAAGGCCTGAAACAAGAGACCTTTGAAATTCAACGATATTGACCTGCGTTGTTAAAGGGTGTTATCTAATATATAAAAATGAATGTTTGTTTGTTCGTACTTTATGCGCGGCCATAGGCTACCGTTGATCTGATTGTGATTGGGCGTTTTGCAAAATGCTCAGGAGATTCCCGGAATGAACATAGGCTATAAGAGAGTTGTGATACACAACTTCTACACCCTTAAAAATAGCCCTTTTAGTGGAAAACGTGAAAAAAGTAACTCTTTGGACGCATAAATGGCTTATGCTTCCTAAACCATAACAAACACACAAAATTAATGTATTACCCGTTTAAGGAGTAAGCGCAGTTGTTGACGGAGGGCACTGCAGTCGTGTTTATGCAGGAATAGAATACGTGACACTGCTATCTACGAGTGCAGAGGGGAATGGGACGTGGGACGCTGACAGTGTACACTGCCTTATATGACTTCACGTGTAGCAACAAACAGAGCTTCGTAATTCTTCCGCCTGCAGAGATATTTTGAACGACTAATACACAGAATTGAATATCTCAAAAAGCTCTACAAAAAAGTCCACGACAGCATATGTTTATCTCTTACGAATAACTCTCAATAACCATTTTTGTCTTTCATTGATACCAAGAAGATCGAGACAAGTACGAAGATTCTTGAGCAAACATAGCAGCACATGGCGGATATTCTTTTACGGATTAACTCACAATAACGAATTTTGTCTTTTAGCTCATTTATGCCAAGAAGATCTAGATAAGTAGATTCCCGGGCAACACCGGGTAATCAGAACGGGGAATCTTAAAATAATTACGATATACATTTATAATTATTTTTCATTTTACTTATTCTACTAATCATAAAAAGTAGGCCTACATTAATTTTTGTATTTCAGCTCATTTATGCCAAGAATATCGGGATGAGTAGATTCCCGGACAACGCCGGGTAAACAGCATGGGGCATCTAAAAATAATTACGATATATATTTTTCCATCTACTTATTCAACTAAACATAAAATCACATTAATTTTCATTTATTTAGGCGTAGCAGCGCCGGGTAGCCTATTAGCTAGTTCTTAATAAAATAGGCCTACTAACTAAACAACTTAACCTAACTGGTGTTTAGTAATAGGTAATAGGCCCCTACCTATATTTAACGACACTCTTTTACTGTTAGGGTCACTCATTCATAGGCATTATATTCTAGAATGAGTCCGAGTGTATGCAATCATCTTTTTTTTTTTTTTTTTTTTTTTTCCAATCTGGCCTATCTTCATTCTTTCGTCTCCAGCCTCTTACTTTCAAAATAATTTCCATAGACTGTCTTCTCCTATATCATCCATCCATCTCATGTCTGGTATTTATTAAATCTTCTTCTAATAGTTTCCATAAACTATTTTCTTTGTTATTCTAATCTGCTCCATCCTCTTCACATGATCGTATTAGGAAATTGTCTGCTTTTCAGACGTCCGCTCTTTTAATATACACAGCTAAAGTCATTAACGTCGTAATTCAAATCTGGGCGTAAAAGGGTCGACATGGGACCCACAACTTAACTTCTCTTCAGAAGGAAGCACACTCTGGATTTTTATGCACTGAAAAAACTCCATCGATCCCGACCTCCTTTAAGCCCGCGAACCTGGGAATAAGAGGCGGACCAGGACTCATTCAAGGCAAATTTGATTTCAAATTTATTAATCTACCACTATCACTTCATAGTTACTTATTATAATATTATAAATAAATAAAATAACATATACCGATATTTCGCCTTGGCATGGTCGGTGGAGACCCTACCTCCCACTGGCCGGATTCGATTCCAGACTGATAGGGCCTATAAGGGAAACCGGAAGTGAAGAAGAGTAATTTAACTCGTAAGAAAAAACACAACTCTGTATCTAATTACCGCTGTGTTTAAACGTTTTGTGTTAATTAACATTATATTTAGCTTTAAAATATACATGTATTTTTCAAATATCTTAAAACATCTAATTTATTTCTTAATAACTGAAGTTCGATCACCGCATACCTATATTGAGGTATGCCTACAGTTTTCTCATCTTAGGCCTGTATAACAAATAAAGTGAGTTTTCAATTAAAACGATACATAAAAATCTGTTCTAACAGTTTTATTGTTGTGCCTGTGAAGTTTTGATTGCAGAATATGATTAAAATTTAACTTCGAAATAATTTAAAAAGATATTCATGAAAATTTGATTTTTTATGGCCATTTTACTCAAGCTTCATAGCTGCATCAAATTCTGAATAAAGTGAACACTGCCTTCAATTGTACTTGGGAAAAGAACCAATAGGGCGATTTCTTCAAAAATTCTTCATAAATATTTATACATACTGATTTTACACACACACACACACACACACACACACACACACACACACACACACACACACACATATATATAGGCCCTATATATATATATATATATATATATATATAGCAAAACGTTTCCTTAATTTAAAACATGTAAATAATGTCAGTCAATTAGAATCGAGATGATTATATTTTTACGACTTATTTTTCATCTCTCTTCAAAACCGACTCCCCTTAAAATCTCCACCTTGAGACTGGAAACATGTTTTGTGATGCACTATGCTCTCTTCGGCTTCTGCTATCTGCAGATATGAGTAAATTCGCTACTGTGTGCATATACCTATGTACATGTTCCAATATAAATATATGGTCTAGAGTTCCTCGTCCCTGGATCCTGTCAATCAACCAATGGTGTTTGCTTGAATACTCCATAAGGAGATGTGCAGGCCTACAAAAGGAGGCAGGATAAAAATAAGGAAAATCAAAGACACTTCTACATAGCGAAGAAGTAGTCCTATACAACCAACATTTGCCTTTTATTCTTGCAAAAATATGTAGCATTAAAATATGTATGTTATTATATAAAATCCGGGTTTTACCTATGACTAAAGTTCGAATTTTAAAGTCCGTAAAAATAAATAATTATTGACACTTAAATAAATCTGCAATGTCCTATATCCCTGATGTTTAAATCCTGCTTACCAAAGTTATATATAGGCCTACTATTCACGGCTTCGTTAGGAAGCTTTTATAATTTTCCTCCAGCAAACATACATTTTGTTTTGCATTTTTCAACAAAATTATAGGCATACCGTATGTCACTGTAGGGTAATAATAATCAACATCATCGTCATCAAATTTTAACAAGGATTAGACCTTCTGGCTAGTTCCGTCTCAGCAAGCTGGTCTCGCCATTGTTTCTTCGGGCTTCCAAAATCTCTTCACGTTAAGTCTCTAGGTAAACAGTTCCTGAGGTAGCCTGGCACTGGGCATCCGTAATATGTGTCCCTACCAGTCGTCTTGGTAAACTGAACTTACTCAGCGAGCGATTCTGAGGACATTATAAACACATTCCCAATTCCCAAGAGATAAGACGAAATTAATATTTCGACATCGATCCAACTAGCCACGGAAAAATAAAATAACGACGAAACAGGCATAGGCCTATAGCCTATATAAAACTAACTAACTCACTGGTTCTATCGAACCTGTAGATTCATGGCTGCGCGGACATAAGTTCTCCATACATCTTTATCCTAATGGTTTCCAATCATCCCCCTGTATAATCTAATTCCTTCACATCATGGGTAATGTTATTCTCCCACCTCATTCTTGGTCTACCAACTCGGCGTTTTCTCTTTGGTTTCCTACCAGAAGCTTTCATACACCTCTTTCATCCCCATACGTGCCACATATCCTGCCCATCGCAGCCTAGGAGATTTAACTGTTATTATAATTTTCTGGCTTCCTATACATATCATGTAGCTCACTATTCTGTAGTTTTCTCCATTCACCGTCTGTTCATCTCTTTTTGGCCCAAAAATTCTCCTAAGATATATATATATATATATATATACTAGAAATCCAGGCCACGCGTTACTGTGGCTAAGGTATACGTTAAAAATTTAAATTAAGATGCTGTCTTTCAGCCAGATTACTTAAAACTAATACTTACACACGACATTAATAATATTGAAAATAAAATAAACACTGAACACACTTAAATTATGAAATAATCAATATTTGTAATTCAATTGAAATTCGCGGTTGCAACAAAAAGCACAGCCATCTGGATCTCTCTTTGTTAAATAATAAACCAATTACCTTACCAAATTACCTTACACCGCCATCTGTTAGAATCGTATGGAACTCACAGAGAATTATAACACTTTGTTAAATAATAAACAAATAATTTGCAATAAAAAAAATAATGTGACTATAAATTTAGTTATAAACTACCCTAGGTATCAAGTTGGATCAAACTGCACACAGTGTGCAAAATTGTATTAAAATCGGTTCAGTAGTTTAGGATGTGGACAAACAACGTGACACGAAATTTTTATATACTATGATATATTAGGCATGTTTTATAATACGGGCATACTTTTCAAGACCTCTCAAAGTAACTTCCACCACATTCAATACACCTCTTCATAGGCCTACGTCGAAACCAATCACTAAACCATTGCTTCCACTTTTCTTCGGACAGCTCTGTGCACTCGTTGTCCCGTGCTGCCAGAAGCACCTTTTCCGAAGGGAAACGCTTTCCTTTCATCTTCAGTTTAACTTCTAGGAAGAGTCCAACGTCACGAAGAGCAAGATCTGGACTGTAGGGAGATCTTCAAGCAGCGGAAGTTTTTATTTCTTAGACAACTCCACGGTATCATGGCATTATCATGACGCAGCATCCATGTGTGTAGCCTTGACCTTGGGCGGAATTTCTTCAGCGCTGTAATCATCTTTGGCAGACATTCTTCTGTGTACCATTTCGCAGTGACTGTGCGTTGTTTTTGCAGTACAACCCGTTCCAAAATCCCCCTTGTGGTGAAGAAGACTGTTTTCATTCTCTTATTTACTAATCGTGATTTCTTCACTGTCACTGGCGTACCCTCACCTTTAAATAGTTACACCTTGTTCTGGGCTTCCGTTTGGACGCCATAGTAATACAACCATGTTTCGTCTGCTGTGACTATGCTGTTTACGTTCGGAGAAGCCCCGTTATTAAACTTTTTCAATATAATTTTGCACTATTTTCCACGAGTGCCCATTTGCTCCTCGGTAAATGCATGTATACAGCCACAAACCTTCTTAACATGAAGATGCTCATGTAAAATTTTTTGAATGGCTGGTGCAGGAATGTGGAGGGACTCTTCTATCTGCCGATAGGTTATTCCTCTCTTTTTCCAGCAGTTTTTTCAGAGCCTCGATGTTCTTATCGACAACTGACTCGACCGGCCGCCTTAAACGAGGATCATCTTCAAGGCCAAATGTTCCCTTCTTCAATTCTCTGTTCCAGCGGAATATGGTCATGGGATGTGTACAATCATTCCGCAATACTGGAACCATCTCTTCAAAGCATTGATCTACAGTTAGACCACGAGAAATGTTGTATCGAATAATGGTACTGTACTGAAGTTAGGAGAAAATAAACCAATATAACAAGTAGTAACATATAACTTCCTAGGTTGCGAAATATCATACACAGCAGAAACAGACATAAATAACAAAATAAATAAGTTTAATTATATAACAGGTACACTAAAAAGAACTTTGAAAGATAAAGCCAGGAAAGACTCTACAATGAAATTATACAAGACAATGGCAGTGCCTATTATTACTTATGGTTCCGAAACATGGACAGTGAGAACACAACAATCTGCCAGGATACAAGCTGCTGAAATGAAATTCCTCAGACCAATAGGAGGATATCAAAGAACAGACAAAAAACATAACACAGAAATAAGACAACTAAAAATAGAGGAATTAAACTCAACAATAGAGAAATACAGAACAAACTGGAAAGAACACTTGGCACGGATGACTGAGAATAGAATACCAAAAGCAGCATACAACTATTCACCACGAGGAAGAAGAAGCTTGGGAAGACCAAGGAAAAGATGGAAACAGCAGCAATTTGGAGCCGGAACAGGCTAGTAAATAAGCCTAAACCGTGATGAAGAAGAAGAAGAAGACTGAAGTTAGGACCACCCTGACATTCTTACAAACTTTTACTTCTGCTGTTAAAATAAAACTGCATCTGGGGAAGAATGCCCCCCCCCAATTTTATATTTGTTTGAATCCCTCTTTCTACCCCTAGGGGCGCCAGGCCTGTCTGGCCTTGGATTATTGCATATTTCAAAACTTCCCTAGTGCCCTATGTATAGGCCTATAGCATGTGTGTGTGTGTGTATATATATATATATATATATATATATATATGGCATGATAAGAAAAGTAAATGCCTGGGACTGAGGGTCTATACCCCAGCGTGTTATCCATTACACCACCAGGCGAATCCAATTCAAACACTTATTTTTCTTATATATACAGGTGTATCAAAAAGGATGGCGCAAACTTACATGGTTGAAAGTACACGATAATAGAAGCAACAATGTCCCAGTAAACATGGATCCGCAAACGAGCCGTTTGCGAGATAATTACGAATGTACGGTTACAAGCCGCCACTGACTTCATTGTAAACATCGTCCTAGTTAGTATAAATTAATTTGAATTTAGACTTTACTATTAATTTTTCATCTCATTTAGTTCACATTTCACAGTTCACTTCACTTATGGGTTACCTGTTAAAGGAAGTGTTCGAAGTGTCTTCCTTGCATCTGGATGCAATACTGTGCTCGTCTCTGCAATGAATGTCGAATTCTTTCGAAAACCCCTGGATCATTTCTGGATTCTTGACAAGCATGTACAACTCTCTGCTCCAGTTCTTCAACCGTGTTAACGGGTGTGCTGTACACTTCGCTTTTGAGGTGACCCCAGACACAAAAATCCAAAGGATTTAGATCAGGTGATCTTGGAGGCCAAGGTACAGATCCGCCTCGACCTATCCATCTTTGGCCGTATCTGCGCGTTAGATGCCGTCTCACAGCAGCAGCAAAATGTGCCGGAGCTCCATCATGCATGTACCACAAACTCCGACGTTGCTGAAGGGGAACATCCTCAAGCAATCCTGGAAGATGACGCCGCAGAAACCTAAGGTACCTCCGTCCATTAAGTTTTCGTGGAAGAATGTGTGGCCCAATGAGATGATCATCTAGTACCCCCAACCACACATTCAGTGAGAAACGGTGCTGATGTGGTGACTCATGAACAGCATGTGGGTTTATTTCACACCAAAAAATGTGTATTATGATAATTAAAAACACCATCGCGCGTGAATCCTGCTTCGTCTGTAAATAAAATGTTACATGCGAAACGAGGGTTGACTACAGTCTGTTGTTGCATCCACTGACAAAACAAAACTCTAGGAACAAAGTCCGCATCATTGAGACATTAAACTCGTTGGAGGGGTAGGCCCTCAGGGTACAGTAAATTGCGCTGTAAAATTCTCCATAGGCCTACACTACTTGGCTTAGTACAGGCACTTGTGTGGCAATTCTTCTCGTCGAGGTTCCTGGAGAGAGCTGTACTGCTTCCAACACCATATCCTCAACCTCAGGTGTAATGCGAGCAGGCCTACCTAATGCTCTGCCATGTGCAAAACCCCCATTTCCTCTCAGGCGCTGATGGACCCTTGTAAATGTACGACTTTCGGGGTGTCTTCGATCAGGATATGTTTCTTGGTACAAGCGTGCAGCCTCCCGTGCATTGCCATTAGCCCTACCGTACATGAAATGCATATCCGCATACTCTTCGTTACTGTAAGGTTCCATTGTAACTACAACACAGCACAAGTGGCACTCCTCAGACGAGACTGATACCTTTTGAGACTGTGTACTGTATCCGTCCTGTACGTTCTGCGTGTATGGTTTGATTACAACTCCACCTCTCGGTAATGTTCAGTTTTGTAAACAAAGAACATAGGACGGCATTCAAGTGCGCAAGGAGTAAACCGTACGATGTTACAAACAATGACGTCAGTGGCGGCTTGTAACCATACATTCGTAATTATCTCGCAAACGGCTCGTTAGCGGACCCATGTTTACTGGGACATTGTTGCCTCTATTATCGTGTACTTTCAACCATGTAAGTTTGCGCCATCCTTTTTTATACACCCTGTATATATTATATTCACCATTATTATTAGATGTCGCGAGAACTCGGTCTTCACTGCCATCTAGTAGCTGACTATAACAAGTAAGCATATATATATATATATATATATATATATATATCCATCCATCCATAGTAATTCTGCCCGAAGGCAGGTCCTTCACTGCAACCATAGCATTTTCATGCTATGCTTGTAGCTTTACTAGGGAGATGTAGGTGTGGTAGCTTCCCGTTGCTTTCCACATCAGTGAAGGATGATGATGAAGATGGTAATGATAAGGATGGTAATGATGGCCATATGATTTCGGGGACCGTTTGGTCCTTAAAGTTTTCCTGACATTTGTCTTACAGGTGAGGAAAAACACTGATAAAAACCTCACCCAGAAAAACTGCCCCGATCGGGGATCGAACCCGGACCCGCTGCGTGACAAAGCAGCACGCTACCTCGAGACCACAGCGGTGGACTATATATATATATCACAATAACCATTTTTTAGATACATGTCTGTGTTAATTGTCGACAAAGTCTTTTATAAGCAAATCCATTTAGTAAATAACGAAAAATTATGTACGTTTGTTTATATGAGGTAACTCAAAATTAACTGTATAGGATAGTTCTCTTCGAATTCCCTTAAAACATGCTCGGATAGGCTATTTAAAAAGCAGACACTGAAATATAGTTGGCCTACTATTTCTTATGAAGTGGCATTAGCTTTATGTATAACTTGGCATAGACTTATAATTTATAAGCTGGTATTTTTACATAATCTCATAATTTTTAAAATTATCTATGATTATTTTTAGCTTTTCTATTTCAGACAGATAAATATAGGATACAAGCTCATAAAACGTGATACTGGCAACTCAAATTACAGTTAGCATATTGTAGTAATGCAATTAGCAAGCATTACACATTTAATACATATTGTGATAAAAATAGTAAAGACATTATTGTGACTAAAACTGTTTTCATTACTTTAAACATTATTTCAGTGCTACTAAATTCGATCTATAATGAATTCATTGCTCATAATATTACACTAACGAATTATTTCAATGTTCTGCGCCGTAGCCGAGCGATTTGAGACAAAATGCCCTGGGTGGAGAGCTATGGGATATACGACAGTTCGAGTCCTCAAGCGGGAAGTAATTTTCACATAGATTTTCGGCCAATGTGGGATCGGTCCCCACCCAACACCGTGATGAATTTCGGTAGCTACAATAAGTAACTGATACAGGTTGAGAAAAGCAGCTATAACGACTGGGGAAGCAGACATGCAGACAACGTGTCATCCCTATACGGGCTGGACTATCGTCCACCTCGTGATTAATACACAGCACATGTGGATCTGAAGCCAGCGGTCGGCTTCTGAGCCATGGACCTTCTAGGCCTGTTGCGCTAAGGAGTTTAATTTTATACTTACTTACTTACTCACTGGCACTATCGAACCCGTAGGTTCATGGCCGCACGGACATAAGCTCTCCATACATCCCTATCCTGAGCTAATGCTTTCCAATCATTCCCTGTATAATCTACTTCCCTCAAATCAAAGTTAATGTTGTTCTCCCACCTCATTCTTGGTCTACCAACTGGGCGTTTTCCCTCTGGCTTTCCTACAAGAAGCTTCCATGCACGTCTTTCATTCCCCATACGTGCAACATGTCCTGCCCATCGCAGTCTACGAGACTTAACTGTTCTTATTATATCTGGCTTCCTATAAAGACCATGTAGTTCATTGTTACGTAGTCTTCTCCATTCACCTGTCTGTTCATCTCTCTTTGGTCCAAAAATTTTCCTAAGAACTTTATTCTCAAATACTCGTAATCTCCTTTCCTCCCTTAAAGTAAGAGTCCACGTTTCGCACCCATATAATATAACTGGTAGAATAATAGTTTTATATATTTTCAGCTTAACGTTTTTTGAAAGGAGTTGGGACATCAAAAGTCTCTGCAATGCATAATAGCATGCATTTCCAGAATTGAGCCTATGTTTAATTTCTTTGTGCGTCTCATTCCTATTTGTGATTATTGTTCCTAGGTATTTGAATTCAGCCACTTCCTCAAAATTTCCCTCATTTGTCATTAGCTGTCCATTTCCATTATATACTGAATTTCTACCTGTGACCATATATTTAGTTTTACTGATATTTACTTCCAGTCCTAATTTCTTAGTGTTACTCAATAGTGTGTGCGTGTTGGCCTTTAGTATCTCCTCGCTATCGGCCAATAGTACTACATCATCAGCATAAACTAACAGCTTATTAATACCATTCAGTTGTAAGCCTTCCTCATTCTCTAAAGATTTAATGGCATGCTCTAGTACAAAATTAAATAGTAGAGGAGATAGTGCATCTCCTTGCTTCAACCCATTCTGGATTTCAAAAGTGTGTGAAAACTGTTTGCCTACACGCACCCTACTACTTGAGCCATTTAGACACATTCGTATAAGTCTAACTAACTTTTTAGGAATTCCGAACTCCAGCAGGATACTATATAACTTCTCCCTCTTAATTGAATCATATGCTTTTTTTTTTGAAGTCTACATATAGTTGATGTACAGTGCCATTATATTCCCATTTCTTTTCTAAAATCTGTCTTATACTAAAAATCTGATCTGTTGTAGACCTGTTTCTTCTAAATGCACATTGATGATCTCCTAGAATGTCATCAATGTAGGGAGTAAGTCTGCTTACTAATATATTTGTAAGAATTTTGTATGAAGTTGAAAGTAATGAGATGCCCCTGTAGTTGTTGCAATCAGTTTTATCTCCTTTCTTATAAATTGGTACGATAATTGATTCCTTCCATTCATCTGGAAGAGCTTCTTTTTCCCAAATCATACTAAGCAACCAGCGTATTTTGTCTATCAATTTTTCTCCTCCTGATTTTATGAGTTCTGCTGGGATCTCATCTGAACCTGATGCTTTATACATCTTCAATTTTTCAATCGCCATTTCAACCTCTAATGCACTTGGCTCTGCGACTAGCATTTCTGCTGTCTGTAACTTAACCTCCTCAATGTCCTGTTCTGTATGTACATTTAATAGCTGATTAAAGTAACTTTTCCATCTATTTAATATACTCCTAGAATCTGCAATCATATCCCCATTTTCATTTCGAATTATGTTTGTTCTAGCCTGAAACCCTTTCTTCTCTATACTAATTCCCTGATATAATTCTCTAATGTTCCTATTTTTTGCATTCATTTCAAGATCATTAATCTTCTCTCTCAAATATTCCCTCTTTTTACTCTTTAGTAACTTAGTGGTTTCCCGTCTAATACTACCCAATTGCTCTAAATTTACCTCATTTGGCTCGTGTAACCATTTCATTTTTGCTAGTTTTCTTTTCTTTACAATGTTGGCACATTCCTCATCAAACCATTTCTTGTTTTGCCTCTTTTTTAAACAACCAATGCTTTCTGATGCTGACAATTTAATAGCATCTCTTATAGCCTCCCATTCTTTATTTATATCAGTTTCTTCTTCGTTTGCCACATTGTCATCTGAAGATTCCAGTACTTCAAATCTATTAGCAATTTTGATTTGGTATTCTTGCCGCATTTCATCATTTCTCAAGTTTTTTAATTCATATTTTACAGAATCATCTTTAGCATTCGTTCCTCTCATAAGCGATAGCCGTTGTCTGATTTTCACTCTGACCAGATGATGATCCGAATTGCAGTCTGTCCCTCTAACTGATCTAACATCAATGATGCTACTGTGCCAGCGTTTATCCACTAATACATGATCTATCTGGTTCCGAGTTTCTCCATCTGGGGACGTCCAGGTGTATTTATGAATATCCTTATGCTGAAATGTTGTGCTCTTAACAATGAGATTCTTTGATGTGGCAAATGTGACTAATCTAACCCCGTTGTCGTTACTATCTTCATGAAGACTGAATTTGCCTATTGTTGGTTTGAATATATCTTCCCGCCCCACTTTTGCATTAAAATCTCCTAAGACAATTTTCATATGATATCGTGAAAGGCTATCAAATAAGCATTCTAATTCTTCATAGAACTCATCCTTGATCTTGTCATCTTTATCTTCTGTGGGGGCATGTACATTTACAATTATAAAATCATGTCGTTTACCCTTTAGAATTATGTATGATATCCTATCACTAACAAACTTAATATCTCGGATAGCGGATAGGATCCTCCTTCTGACTAAAAAACCCGTTCCAAATGCAGGTCTTTCTGCACCCCCATAGTATAATGCAAAGCTTCCTGATTCCTGACTACCTTCTCCTGGCCACCTAACTTCCTGTAAAGCGACTATATCCAAGGGCGATTTATCTAGTTCCCGCGTTAATATCTCTAGTGCCCCGCTATTGTATAAAGTCCTAACATTCCATGTTCCTAGGAACATGTCCCTGTGTTTGAGCCTTTGGCATGGGTTCCCTGAAGTAGTCCCCGCCCGGAGAACCGAATGGGGGACTATTTGACCTCCGGAAAATTTTACCCCAGATGAACCCATGTCCGCATTTCTTGACGGTTGTATTTTTACGGTGAAAGATCGTCACTCTTTCGCCCAAGGTACTTTTTTCGTCTGGCTTATCACCTTCGACCAGTCCGGCATGGGTAACCCTATCGGCAGCAATGCTACCGCCGGCATAGCTCTCAGGATCATTTAAGCACGCAAGCCACTCCACCACGACAAGGTAAAGATACCATGGAGGGATGGAGTTTAATTTTATATAGTTTTTAATTATTTGACCAATGAAATTATAATTTATTTATTTAATATCTGACGTAAGGTATTACTTAGATGGGAAGGTCATTTAAATTTTCCTCAGTGCCACTAATTTAGGTTTGAGATTCTTTTACGACCCTGAAAATCTACGAACACAGGAAACTTGTCCCTTGGATTTTTCCATCCTAAAACTCCATATAGGGGCCTAGACTGCTGCAAGATTTGAACCAGTGACCTCGGACTAGAGGTAAGGAACATAACCACTTGACAACAGCGGTCGACATAGACACACACACACACATACATTACACAATGAGCAAGATACGTAGCCTATTTTAGAAGTAAAATCTCATAGATACTTTAATTGTCTATTTTAATAAAATTTGATAATTAAAAACTCCATGGCCCGATAGGCCTAGAAGGCACTTGGCCTACCATCCGACTGCTGGCCTCACATCCACATGTGTTAATCACATAGGTAGACGAACATTCAGCCAGTGTAGGGGTGACATGTGGTCAGAATGCCAGGTCTTCCAGTTGTTATAGCTGGTTTTCTCAACCTGGAGCCGCTACTTATTAGCTACCCAAATGTATCACGATGATGAGAAAAATTTCCCCCCATAGAGACTTGAACCAGCGCAAGTCCAGAAGCTCTGCGCCAAGGCATCTTGTCTTAACCACTCGGCTATAGCTCGAGGACTTTGATAATTAGGCCTAATTAGATTCATAATTCTTTTATGTTTAGCTTATTACTATAGAAAAAAATATAGGCCTACATTAGCCTAAAATCCTAGGTATGCCTACTTAGGCTATACCTACATTCCAGTGCGATAATAATATCCATTAAATTAATTTTATGTGCCGAATAACTCAAAATTATAAATAAATGAAACGGGTGCAACTAGACATGGTAAACCAAATAGACCTATAGCCTAGTATAAGGATCACATTCGGACAGTCCAACTAGATTGATTTATTAATCTATTCCTTCCTTTAATGGAAAATATAAATATCAAATTTCAAGGTAACTCGCAAACTTAGCTAATTTATTTAGTTACGCTTATTTTAGCTGAATAACTACGTTTCTATTAATACTCATAGGCTATATAGACTACATACGTGAATGAAAATCACACCTTATAGCAAATAAGATGTTCATAAAACTTACACACAAGCGCCATAATTAATATTCTACCTAATACCAGACTTTTTCTTTTAATCTCTAGTTATTTACTTTTAAGAAACATTTGGCTCCGTTGAGGTTATTGTTAAATATTTAAAAGCAATAACATTTGTACCTGATGTGGCAGCCGTCCTCAACAAATTATAGCCTATTTGGAGCCGGTTCCATTTTCAAAGCTGTTCATAGAGTAGTGGTTTTGTTTAACGAATATATTGTATGGTGAGTTGATATGGTTGGGCGTGTTCTCGTTCAGTAGGTTATTGTTTGCTTCATGATTTCTATTTCTTCCAAGATTTTTGTTTTCCTGTTATCGTTTTCTCTATGCATTCTCGAGACTGTGTTTCCATTGTGTTGAACTCATGACCTGTGTTTGTAACATGCTTTAGCGAAGCTTGATTTGCCTCCATTTTTATAAAATCAGTAAAATGCTCGTTATACGTTATCTTATTTTACGCAATAGTTATGAAATATTTTACATAGGCCTAGGACGTACAACCAGACATTTTAAAATAGGATAATTTGTTGAGGACGATTGTCACTACAGGCACAAATTGTATTGTTTTTAAAATGTATTTAGTTCTTTATTCGGACTGGGTGGTCAGACTGCCCTGAGTACCACAAACTCAAAAGATTAATTGCACTATCCCAGTACATTAAGGATGAATTAAATGAAGATATTATATGAGTTGTAGGTCGTCTTCCGGGTCCGGCACACCAGGTTCTTCTCTTATTATTCATACCGCCATTTTTCGGTTGGGCCCGTGGCCGCGAGGAGGGACTACAACCCACCCGTTGGTCCCTTCTGCCCTTTTTACTGATTAGGCTCGAAGCCCTAACCTAGCTCCCTGGTGGCTACCATTAGATTCCCCAAATCTAATATTTTCCAAACCTATGGGCGCCAATAAAACTATTTTTCTTAACATGAGATGAGATGAGATGAAGGGTGATATATAAAATGAATAAATGAGATATGAAATGACACGAGCCTTGGCGCAGAGCTACGGGACTTGCGCTGGTTCGAGTCTCCATGGGGGAAGAAATTTTCTCATGGTATTTCCGCCAGTATGGGACCGGTGCCCACCCAGCATCGTGAGGCAATTGGGTAGCTACAATAAGTAGCGGCTCCAGGTTGAGGAACCAGCTATAACGGCTGGGGGACTCGACATGCTAACCACATGTCACCTCTACACTGGCTGTTGATCATCTACCTCTGTGATTGACACATGTGGATGTGAAGGGCCAGCAGCCGGCTGGTAAAAGGGCAACCGCTGAAAAGTGGAAAGACTCTCAATCAATCGGAAATGACACGAAGGGGAGGGAAGAGTGGTGGAACTGTTACAGAGGGGTAGCTGATTTATTTTTCAAGCTGGAGCAGCTACTTAGTGTAGCTATCCAAATTCTTCACGATGATGGGTTGATATCGGTCCCATACTGGTTGAAATGTCATGAGTTTTTTTTTTTTTTTTTCCATGGGGACTCGAGCCAGCTCAAGTTTCATTGCTCTGCAGCAAGGGATCATGCCATAAAACTGTGCTCGATCACAGTGTGAGATATATAATAATAATACTAATAATAATAATAATAATAATAATAATAATAATAATAATAATAATAATAATAACAATAATAATAATACCAATAATAATACTAATCCATAGCATTCCAGCCTAAGTCGGACCTTAACCTTTTGATTCTCAACTTCCAATTCTCTCTAGGCCTATACTTGCCTTCACCTACCAATTCCTAAGCCGATCCATTGTAGCGATTAATATGATAGGAGACATATAAACTAAGATACAACTCTAATATGCATGGATCTGAAACTAAAATGTTCCGAAATATATTAAATTGTTATTAAAATTAAGTAAATCTATAAATAATGAAAATAGAATATATTACTAATATCGCTATAAAATATGTATGTGGAAAAGTAGAAATATATCCAGGTAAAAATTCCACGTACATTTGTCTAGAATAAAATACTGTAAAACGCTACCTGCTATACAAATGACAAATAATGGAATAAAGAGGTATTGTCAGAACTCTACCTACTACACAACTTACAAATAATATAGGAACACAAAAAGGGTATTGTCAAAAGAATATAACTAATTCCAATTAGCAGTCTATACAACTAATAAGAAATATCCATTCTTTAAGAAAAGATAACATTAGTTAGCTATTAAAAATATTAAAAATCTATTGACCAATTCTTAGAAACCAATTAACGCTACTAATAAATTCCAAGAAATGATGAGGATAAAGAATTACTACCTGGCTAATGCAGACAACAAAATACATTCATTCACCTCTAGAAAAGATAATCTCTTAACATTGACAGTTTACAAAGAAACTGAAAAACCATTTATCTATTAAATATCAAAGAACCAATTTACCCAGTTCTTAGAAACGTTATACATACTAGTAAATAAGATAATTGTAACAAAAATATATATTCAATTGTAAGGAGTGGATTCGAGAAAAGATGGAGGAGCCACCGCCTTTATAAACGAGAACTTATATCAAAATACACTCACTATCACTATCAGTGACTCTGTGTTCAGTGTTGGAACATCGTAGACCTGCAGACCGCCCATCTCCGCCCCACTTCCAGGCTCATAAAATTAGGTTCGTCCGAGAAATAGTTCAAATTTAAAGTTTTATATAGTCAGTTAAGCATTTGGACTTTGAAAATATTGATTTCGAGCACGTGGACCTCTAAGTATTTCATCGACTCCACTCATGAGATAAAAACTTTTTTTGACTGTATTATCAAAAAGGGTATTTCCTCCGCTTATAATAAATAAAGGAGTTCTTGGATTCGTTAAAAGGGTTTGGAGTGGTACATTTTTTATCGTTGTTCTTTTGCTTATAAACAGTTTCATAACACTTGAGATCTTTTGCCTACCAGCGAGCTCCGGTACACCATTAAGGCGATAATAGCTATAGAAGCATTTTTTTTTTCAAAATCGTACAAAATTCTAACAAATATATCTAAGCCTATTCTCTACATTGACACCATAATAGGTGACCATAATGTAGATTTAGAAGTAATAGGTCTACAATAAGTTTTTTTAGTAGGTTATAAAACAGATTCTAGAAAATAAATGGAAGTTGATGGTTCTGTGCATCAACTAGGCCTACATGTAGACTTAAAAAAATCATATGATTTGATCAAATGAGAGAAATTAAAACATAAAACATACAATTTAATCAAATGGGAGAAATTGTAGGTTAGCCTATAGTGTCCTGTTAAAATTCGAAATCCCTAGACTTATTTGAACGTGTTTAAATGGAATAAGGAGTAGAGTGCAGGTAGGCAAACGGTTAAAGCAAGGAGATGCCCTATCTTCTCTGCTATTCAATTTTCTGCTAGAGTATGCAATCCAATCTATAGAGGATAAAGAGGGCACACAACTAAATTATATTAATCAGCTGTTGGTAGGCTTATATGATAATAATGTAGTGTTAGACAATAGCGAAGAAATACTAAAAGCCAACACACACATTTTATTGAATAACATTAAGAAATTGGGGCTGGAAGTAAGTGTCAATAAAATTAAATAGGCCACTACTAAAAGCCAACACACACATTTTATTGAATAACATTAAGAAATTGGGGCTGGAAGTAAGTGTCAATAAAACTAAATAGGCCTATATAGCCACACGTCGAAATACATTAAGTAACTGAAGTCGATACTTAATAACGAATGAGGAACATTTTGAGAAAATTATCGAATTCAAATGGGTATACCAAGGAACAATAATGCTGTAATTACAAACAGGAACGAGGAGCAAAAATAAATTAAACATAGCCTTAACTTTGGAAATTCCTAATTTTCTAAAAAAAATATTAATTAAAACGCTTATTCTTCCATTTATATGCATATGGATGCAAAACACGGTTTCTTACTTTATTTGAGAATAAACTTCATAGGGAAAATTTTGGTCCAAAAGAAGATGAACAACAGGTGAATGGAGAGAACTACATAGGGGCCCATATAAATGGGGAATGAAAGAGTGGCATGAAAATTTCCGTAGAGAAACCAGAGGGGAAGTGCCCAGTAGGTAAGCCAAAAATGAGATGGGAGAAAAACATTAACCTTGGATTTGAAGGAGGTTAATTACACAGGAAATGATTGGAAACAATTAGCTCAGGTTGAGGATGTGGAGAGCTTTGGCCTATGTCCGGGCGCCAATGATCCTCCGTTTTCGATAGTACCAATGAGTTAACTAGTTACCCATATTTAAATCCAGGCAAACCCAGCTTAAATATAAAACGAGGTCGTATTTAAAAGTGATATTAAAACTAAAGGGGGAAAAAAAAATAGAAATGTCACAATTATGCAATCCTTGTATTTTCCCAACATAGCAAAACTTAAACCTTAGATTATACTGGAACATTTCACTTTTTCCATGTTTATTACTGCCAATTAAAGGTTAAAATCTGCACCAGCTGTCAAGGTTAGCTATATATATTTTCTTTATTCTGTGGCATTCTTTGTTTTTCTCCTGTGGTCTTCATACATGAAGGATATAGGGAAAGAATCAGTGAAGTCACTTGTTTTTTCGAAGTCGAGTTAGAGGCAGAAGATTCTCATAAGTAATGCCACGAGTGATTTCCAAATTATCGATAAATTCACGACTCACGAAGTGAGGAGTGAATTTATCTAGACTATTTAACTCATGCCCCAAATGGGAGTCAATGACCAATCACGTTTCAATGATTTCTGTTTTACAACCAATCAGAGTCGTGTTTCACGAAATATTTATCAGTGTTATATTTACCATATTAAAGAAAGTTTCTCCTTTTTAATATTCTGAACAGGTCTGACCATTATTTTGCAGTGACTGAGCCCGTGAGAAATACGGCTACCAGATTGTATATAACTATATATAGTGCATGAATGCCAACACATAGCGCTTGCAGGAGTTAATATAAAAACATTTGTAGCAATTTATTATACCACCAAAAAAAGAAACCACTGTTTGCACTTTCTTAAATGTATTTTTTCCCCAGGTAACAATCCAGAAAAATATAATTGTCATATTTACATCATACGACTTCAGAAATGAATTAATATACAGTTTGACTTGTTTCATTTTTTCTCCACTAGAGAGCATTCTTACAATATTGCGTTCCTTTGGCAATAAATAGCAATAAATAGTATGATCTGGTTGCAGCGATAAACAAAAGAAGCAGATGAAGCGTACCTATCGTTTCTCATTTGTTTTCAAACATCGCCGTTTACATTAAATATATAAATATTTTAAAATAACTATAGTTAAATAATGATTTGTGAGTAAACAGCTTAATTTTATTCGTTAAATAGTCCTAACAAATGCCACTCTTGATTTCCAAATTCTCTAGATAAATTCACTCCTCACTTCGTGAATTTATCGATAATTTGGAAATCAAGAGTGGCATTTGTTAGGACTACTTAACGAATAAAATTAAGCTGTTTACTCACAAATCATTGTTTAACTATAGTTATTTTAAATGTAAACGGCGATGTTTGAAAACAAATCAGAAATGTGAGGTTATGTTCATTCACTGCTGCTTGATCATATTATTTATTTCCAAATAAGATCGCAATATTGTAAGAGTGCACCCAAGTGGAGAAATAATGAAACACATCAAACTATATATCATAATCAACATTACGGGTTATTCATTTATTTTTTTAGTAAACAACTCAGTAAAATCAAGGAATCTTTTCATTATTTGCTATATTCAATGCATTTGTTGGAGAAAAACAATGCTTTGACCTGTTTAGAACATTACAAAAGAGCTTTCTTTATCACAAAAGCAGGAGCTGATAAAGAGAAATCGATAAAGAGCGAGGTGAAACACTACTGTCATTGGTTGTAAAACAACATTCATTGATACGTGATTGGTCATTGACTAGCATTTGTGGCATGAGTTAAATAGTCCATGGAAAGTTCCATCATTCAGTAGTGTGAAACAGTGAAATATATAGGCTATAGTTTAGTCATGGAATTATTTACCCTCCAAATATTGGCTCACAAGTAAGGAAGTATGGATGATGTAGGCTACAACTGAAAGTAATTATGTTTTATAGGTTTCAAGAAAAAAGTTACTTTTTTTCTCCTGTACCCTTCATACGTTAATTTTCAATTTATGAAAGCGAAATATGGGTTATGACAAAAATTGCTTAATCACTTTGAAAAGATTATCTTAGATTTATTCTTGATCCCATTCATGGAAATGGAATTCGGAAGGTAAATAAAGACATGTATTATTAAAGTTATCCCACTGCAGGCCTTCGAGTAGTGGGATGTTAAGGCTCCCAGCTTTTCAGACAGTCGGTTCGAAATGTCAGCCGAGTTGTCAACCCTGCGTGACGGTCGCCTTTCAGCTACCCCCAGAACAAGCCTCTGTAATTCATTACCTTTAGAGCCCGAGTCGACTCCTAGTAGGCTACATAAGTATTATTATGGCAGAAGATTATCAGATTTAGAATCTTGAGATGTACCGTACTTAGTGTCCTCGTGTCGGAGGTTTAGGTCAGTTTAAAAACCCTGACCCGATCGGGAATCGAACCTTCCTACCTAAGGCGTATTGCTTTAACTGTACTATGATGTGCCCACAATTAAAGAAATTAATAAGTATAAAAAACCAGAGTTAAATAATAGTAAAACCAATCACCTAATTTTAATACAAGCTTATTTGTTATGCTTTTTGGCTCAGTCGATTTGGACTTGAATTAGGGTCTACTGTATCTTCTATTTTTTTTATATCAAGCCATAACATAATTATACAGGACCTATATTCATTCTACTGATGCTTACATGTGATTGTTTATCTTCTTCTTTCTTAGCTCGATAGTTCAGAGTGTGCTTTGACTTCCTTCACAATTCTCTTTCAATCAACTCTCTTCATTATTTTCGTTTTCCATTCCCTAACTTTCATTTTATCAAAGTCACGCTCTAATTTTCGTAGCCACCTTTCCATGGTCTACCTGTTCTTTTACTTCCAAGCATTACACTATTTAATATAT
Organism: Diploptera punctata; assembly: GCA_030220185.1. NCBI lineage: Eukaryota > Metazoa > Arthropoda > Insecta > Blattodea > Blaberidae > Diploptera > Diploptera punctata. Next base: position 295,635 of record JASPKZ010009836.1, on the reverse strand, counting down.
TTTTGGACATTCTATTTCCATTCATTCTATAAAAATGTCCTAACCAACTCAGTATATGTGATTGTAAAAATTTCACAGTATCCTGTTCTTTTAAAACATGTTCTATTTCTTGGTTATTTCTTATTCTCCATATTCCATTATCATATAATGGTTCATAATGTTTTTATAATAATTATCCTTTCAAATATCCTTAATGAAATTTCAACTTCTAGCCCAGAGCCGTTAAACAGTGCTCACTAGGTATGAAAAGGCGATCCCCCCCCTCCTACCTACATGCAGGTGGACAGTATCATACCTCGTCAGCCTATCCGACGTAGGGTTGAATAGGAGGGAGAGAGGCGTTTGTCACATCAAGTGGGCACTGTGTAACGGCTCTATGGTCTATGTTTGAGATCCGAATGTTACTCTTGGTTTCACCAGTGTTTTATAAAGTTTCAGTTTAGTTTTTCTGGACAGAATGAATGATTTAAACAATTTTATATTTTCATAATACACTTTGTTTCCAGTCATAAGTATGTTATTATTAATGTAATTTTGAATATTCCGATTTTTATTTAGGCTAAATATACTACCATGTAAGTGAAATTATAAACATTTTCAAACGTATAGTTATAAGATCGCTTATAATCAATGAAAATATTATAAACAAATAGGTTTATGTTGATTTCCCAAAATGCTTTTAACTGAAAACAGATGATTCACCATGTAGCATATGTTCTTTCCTGGATCCAATAAGATATTTTCCTGTTATTTTTATAGGCCTATAAGGTAGCAATTTGTATTTGAATATAGCAGTGAAAATGGTAGGCCTATACGCTCCACATAATAACGAGATGTTCCTCTATCCATCCATCCACAGTAATTCTGCCCGAGGGCAGGTCCTTCACTGCAATCATAGCATTTGCATGCTATGCTTGCAGCTTTACTAGGGAATTGTAGGTGTGGTAGCTTCTCGTTGCTTTCCACACCGTGAAAGGATGATAACGATGATGATGACAATGATAAGGATGATGATGATGGCCATATGATTTCGGGGACCATTTGGGCCTTAAAGTTTTCCTGACATTTGTGTTACAGGTGAGGAAAAACCCCGATAAAAACCTCACCCAGAAAAACTGTCCCGACCGGGGATCGAACCCGGGCCCGCTGCGTGACAAGGCAGCACGCTACCTCGAGACCACAGCGGTGACATATGTTCCTCTATAGTTATGGCAAAATAGTTTGCATCCTTATATTTGTAAAATCGACGAATTATAATGCTTTTCCATTCCTTTGGCATCTGCTCAGTTTCCCAAATTATGTAGGCCTAATTAACTTACACATTCCCCTGTGGTTTATAGGCAATTTGGTATTACTTTACAGTTTAAGGTCATCCAGTGAAGGATTGAGAATGAGATAGGCCTACTCACATTTACAACATTGTCAGCTTTCATTCATTCAACTGTCAAAGCAGCTCGGGTGAATCTGGAATTTGTCTTGTACCGGCTCTATTGACGAGAAAGCACGTGGTGTTAGTTACCGTAGGGAAAAAGTGACCCCGGGTACTGAAAGAAATAATCCTCTCCAAACAGATGTGGGGATGACAGGTACATGACCTTGAATGGTAAAAGTAGCATCACGCGCCCTATAATGATTCAACTGGTAGGCCTATCCCATTTAGCTATTTCTGGAGATACGCTACTTCTTCGTTTTAGAATTAACATTTCTAAATCAACGACATCTACTCTTTCATTTTTAAAGTCCTTCAGCAGATCAAATTTTAAAACAATGTGTCCTAAAATCATGAGTAGGCTAGTAGAATCAGGACAAATAACAGGCTTTCTTTAGAGGCGACTTTACTGTAATATTATTAAAATATTTGACAGTAAACTGATAATAAATTACAATTGTAGGAATGATGAAGGCATCATCAAAGCATAAACAATTCAAGACAGAAGTTTATAGCTCGGTTTCACCAACATCTGTTATAAACACTACTAACATATGTCATTTAATAAACGTTAAGTAATTTAATGTACAGAAGGATTAAAATAAACTTTGTTTACCGTCATTTCACGTTAAGTCTTAAAAAGATTTCAAGTTTTTTCAGTATGAAACGAAATACTTCCTATTAACTTAATGACATGGGGTAATTAGTCTATATCCGTAATAGACTTGTGATTTTAATGGAGTTTCGTTTTTATCCAATCTTCGTTCCCACATTTTAAAAGAATGCAAACATTTTACCTTAATTACCATTGATATTATTTTAATGATATATTACTTCGCATAATCATAATTTAAATTCCTATAAATTTAAAGATGTTTTCTAAACACATTAGACCTATATAATTCAACAATATAAATTATAAGCACATATAGGATCAGGTGAAAGGAGAAAATCACATAAGAGTGGGCTAATCTTTATGGGAAACCAAATGTAATAAGAACAGTTAAGTCGCATAGACAGGGATGGGCAGAACCTATGGCATGAATGGGAAATGAAATAATGGCATGAAAATTTCTTGTAGAAAAACTAGAGGGGAAGCACCCGGTAGGTAGGCCAATAATCAGGGGGGAGAATAATATTAACCATGATTTGAGAGAGATCAATTATACAGTGAACGATTGGAAAAAATTAGCTCAGGACAGGGATGAGAGGTATTGAGAGCTTATGTCCACGCGGCCATGAATCTCTGGGTTCGATAGTGCCAGTAAAGTTAGTAAACTCGGATATAAACGCTCAAAATAATGGAGTGTGGTATAAAATCTTAATACATGGTAGGCCTAACAATTTTAAGAGATAGGCCTAATAATAACATATGCTACCCAATAAAGCAAATATTGCATTTGTATCGATATCAGTTAATTCAAATGATATTAGGCCTATATAGTACTTTTACCAACATTAAGTTTATATATTTACCTACAAAATGAAATTAACATTACCGATAAAAAGTTCAAGATCAGTAGGGGTCGGTAAAATTTTAGAGGATAAAGCCCTACAACTCAATGGTATTTATAAGCTGTTAGTTTATGCTGATGATGTAGTATTAGGCCTATTAGGCGAAAGCGAGGAGATGCTAAGGGACCAACATCCACACACTACTGACTAACACAAAGAAATTGGGACTTGAAGTAAACATCAATAAAACTAAATATATATGGCCACACATAGAAATACAGGCCCATTATAAAATGGACATTGACAGTTAATGACAAATGAGGAAAGTTTAAAGGAAGTGGTTGAATTCAAATTAATTACAAGCAGGAATGAGGTGCACAAAGACATTAAACATTCGCTCAATGGAGAAAACTACATAACTGTGAGCTACATGATCTTCATCGAAAACCAGCTGCAATAAAAACAGTAGTTAAGTCACATAGACTGCGATATGCAGGTCATGTGGCACGAATGGGGAATGAAAGAGAGTAATTCAATTATTTAATTGAAATACATTTTTACATGACGAATCCCTAATTGACACAAATGTTCTAATTCTTTCATATCTAGTTATTTATTCCTTTGATTTTTAAATGAACTTCGATAGTGTAAAAGTATTACGACTTTCAGTTTGCTTATTAGCGCGTGTCTCGAGATGGTATTATATACGATCATTAGGCCTATTACCAGTGCCCTCTTTGCAACCAACAATGTTTTGGAGTAATCTATGTATCTATCCATCCATCCATAGTAATTCTGCCCGAGGGCAGGTCTTTCACTGCAATCATAGCATTTTCATGCTATGCTTTTCAGTTTTACTAGGGAATTATAGGTGTGGTAGCTTCCAGTTGATTTCCACACCGTGAAGGATGATTTTTGGGGATCGTTGGGCCCTAAGTTTCCTGACATTTATCTTACAGGTGAGGAAAAACCCCGAAAAAAACCTCACTCAGGAGCCTGTCCCGACCGGGAATCGAACCCGGGCCCGCTGCGTGACAAGGCAGCACACTACCTCGAGACCACAGCGGTGGATATAAGTTTATTAAAAGTCCAAAACATGGACAGCAAATTTAAAATGACAACTATATCAACAAATAAAAAATAAATCAAGTTATATTGAATCGCACAATAAAATTCTCAATGTAAATGAAACTTCTAACTTTTAGATTAGTTGACCCGTATGTTATGATTAGAAGACTAAATTACCTTAGGGATAACAGCGTAATTTTAGTTGAGAGTTCACATCGACACTAAAGATAAATATTACTTTAAAATATTAGCCTACTATACAGAAGTAGACGTACGTAATTGTTAAACGCGTATAGAAAAAATAACATCTGTACATCCACAGGTTGTCAACATTATAAGTATTCTTAGTTAATTTCTAGATAGCCTATGTAATAGGCCTATAGAGCTTCAGATAATATTTAATAAATCATTTGAATTTACTAGCTAAATAGGCCTATTCGTAAAATAATGTTGATTTTCGAGGGGATAGTCAAGATTTTCTAATTGGAACGCATTATTAAATGATGATTGATGATGAAAGATAAAATGATTGAGATAATGACCATTGACCATTTGACTTGATCAATGAGAAAACACGAAAAAATCCCTAGTCAGTTTGATTGGCATCGGGATTAAAAGTAGTTAGGCCTACCACTCAAATACGAGTCTCAAACCCTACCCTCTGAGTCAACTCGCTCGATGTAACTAGTCGAATTAATCTCAGTTTAGAGTAGCTTTTACGTTGCCGGCTTTGATATTTAGGCTGTCAGACAAGTATGAATTATACTATGGCATATTTGGAGGACTAAATGTTTTTTTTACGTATTACAAAACTACATCTTGGGTACATTAATGCCTTATTTATCTTTCTTGGGACTATGCCATCGAGTTGTCTGCTATTTGGCTACATCTAGTAGTCTAATACTTAAATCAGAAGTTACTCGTAAGATGAGAGATTATTTCTTTGAATGGTTGTATAATAATCAACGATGTCAAAGCATTCGTTGAAAATCTAATGAAAATAATTTTGTTATCGATGTATTTGTTGCATATCTGGGAAGGGTGCGCTGACAGTCTGCATTCGGACCTGAAATGCCGGATTACAAACATGGTTGCTATAACGTGCAGATACACTTTGTCGTAAGATATGTGATAATTAACCTGAACACTGTATCACAAATTAGCTACTACACCTGTCACCAACTGAAATAGCTTATAAACACTACGTAGCACAACAGCTTCTCTTCATTGTGTGTCACATGTCACTTAATCAGTCATTGAAAAAAAAAAAGTCCAGCTATTTTTCAAACCTTGGAGCGAAGCACAATATTGTTTAAAAATTATAGCATAGGCCTATAGTTGCAATAAAACAAATATATTTTAGTGAAAATGATGTCTATAAGTTCATAGCATATATATATATATATATATATATATCCTAGAACTTTTGTATTGATCTCTTAACTCTCTAAATTTCGCTGAAATGCTTGCTCAGGTTTTTTAAATCAGATTTAGTGGAAATAAAGTATCCTATAAGCTTGGGACTATATTATTAAAAGCTTATTCGTACAAGGTCATTGAGAACATCTTGGATAGATAGAAACCATTGCAGAGTATGTTTCTAAAGGCTAATAAAATACTTTAGAAAAGCTGCCATAGCTCATAAAAATGAAAACAATAAATTCAAAGGTTTATTACAGATAATTGGGGGAAAAAAAGCCCAAATGATGGATTATAACTTCAATAATTTTCTTTGGATAATGCCTACATGCCATATGAAATATCAATTAATTAATTTAATATTCGTTATGAAGGTATGTCAACATTGAATGCGTTAATTTCGTATCAGAAATGAATATTGTAAAGCATGCATGCTACTTTTATAAAACTGGTCTATTCCTGCATTATTATTATTATTATTACTTATTTTTTTTTTTTAGAATTGCATATATTTAAGTAGAATCCTACTAGAAAGTTATGAATTAAATATAACATATTTAAGCCTTTGATAAAAGATTTGAGATTTAAGTAGACCTAACAGATATTCACTATGGTTCTAGACCTAACCGAAGATTTGAATCCCAATATGAACAAGTTGACAGTTCATTTGTTGTAATGACACTGACACTTCAACAAGCTATGAGTTTAAGGAAGAAGATATACGTTAATAGAAATCAATATGACGTGAATTAGGAAATAACTTGTTACAATTTTGACGTGGAGGAGAAATAGAATCAGAAACCCCTCCCCACAGCCGATTTCCTAGAAAACACTCGTTTTGCACATATGCATAATAATTGCAGAAGGAAAATACACGGGATATGCGAAGACAGATATTTGCAACTTGGCAAAAAGTGTCAATTCTAGATAACCCGTGCGGTCCATCCCATGAGAGAGAAGGGTGGAGTGGGGAGGGGGGTCAACTGGATGCTGTCGGGGAACAAAACAGCCCGGGCCTCGGCTGCAGCGGCGATCCCCAATACTTCACCTCCCTCCACCTACCCCCTCACGTAACACTCATAAAATTCATACATACAAACGTATTTAAATAAAGAAATGCAATTACCTTCGCAGATGTACCCCTGCTGTATTAACCCCCAGAGCATGTCGGTGCAGTGGTGGCAGTAGGTGGGCTTATGAAACGTTTTCTTGCTGAAGCTGTGCCCGTGGCCGGCTGGGGTCTCGGCCGAGACCGACGCCATGATCCCAGACCCACCGCGGCACCGTTCACGCCAGATTTTCACCGTGAATTTACACTAGGCACGCACATATTACATTTCTACGTTATCTCGGAACCGTACACGTACATTGTGATGCCGTAGGGTATCCCTGAAATTCAGAGTTACATGCCTAAGGCGCATTTCCAGATGCCTTCCCTTCACAGCTGACCATCACTGGCAAGATCGCGCATCCGCAAACACGGAGCGCCTCAGCGGTACAGGAGGCTAGCTAAAACATAAGGCTTCTCACTAGCTGGGTACGGCAGCGTTCTCTTATCCTCCATTCCTAGTTTGCGTTCAATAAACCGGCTCGTGTAACATGACGCACTAAATTTAAAACACATACTGGACTCTTCATAAAAGAAAATAAAATACATGTACAGCCTGTGTTAGTATAATTTAATCCAAAGTGAAAATCTAGTTTGGAATCAAGTTTGATATCAGTTACTTTAATTAATAACATGATTTTAGATCCATTAAATTATATAATTATCCTATAAATATTATTACCTTAATATTAGCCTCTTGCCTTTTTTAACATTAATAACAATGATTAAATTAGTATATTTTAAATAGTATTTATTATAGGCCTATTTAATTTTGTCCACCTCTGTGGTCTCGAGGTAGCGTGCTGCCTTGTCACGCAGCGGGCCCGGGCTCGATTCTCGGTCGAGACAGGCTCCTGGGTGAAGTATTTTTCTTTCCCGGAGTTTTTTCCTCATCTGTATGATATGACAAATGTCAGGAAGCTTAAGGTCTCCGTAAATCATCCGGCCATCACCATCATTATCATTATCATCTTCATCATTTCACAGGTGCGGGAAGCTACCACACCTATATTTACCTAGTAAAGCTGCAAAGCATAGCATGAAAATGCTATGTTTATGTAAATGCTATGCTATGTCGCCTATTTATTAAAAACATCTCTTCACAATAAAATGTTAAGTATTATCTGTCCAATTATTTAATTAAATGACCGCGGTATTTTGAACGTGCATAGGTAATCATTAGTCATTAATTGACAGTCAACTGTATACGCCAAGCAGTTAAAAACAATTATGATACTTATGAAATGATAACGGAAGTACGTCGATTTTCTTTATTAATGTACACTTAACTCAAAAATAAAATCACTGTTGTTGGCCTATATGAATTAGGCCTAGTTCTTTACATGATCAACCATATATTTTATAACTCTATAATGACAAATCCTTGTGCCCCCACTCAGTTATATTATCCAACCACTGCTATTGATTAAAATGGGCCTAACAAATTTCCGATACTAGGCGAAAATTATTAAATTAATACGACAAAGCAATTAGGTCTGTGAGTAAAATATTTCGACTACTCTGTATGGTCGAATGACGAACAATATTGTCTCTGAATCCAAGGTCTATGAATTTAAAATCAGCCAGAATCCATTGTTTTTATCTCGTAAACATTGTTGTTCTGGATTTCTTTGTGGGAAAAAAAAAATACATAGAACTTGCGAGGTCGTCAATTCTCGGGCCCCTTTCATGATCAGCTTTGAGATAGGCCTACCTAAGTAGGAAGTATTTTATTGAATGATGGCTCTTTAACAGCTTAGGTTATTAGAGTCGTCACTCAAAGCTGGGCCCTAAAAGGCCGATAAATTTTGCTCAGAGGTATTTTATGTCAGGCTTGAGGTTTTTTACATGCCGTAAATCTGCGACACGGGATCCACGGTTTTTATTTCCCTTCCGAGCGATGTCATGCATGGGATTTTTGCGATCTAAAAAATTCATCGACCCCGGTAGAATTTAAACTTAAGAATTTTGGAACAAGATGAGAACATAGTACGAGTAGGCTCCTAGTTTTTAATCACGAAACTAATGATTTAAGTCTCATATGATAAAAATTGGTTAAGCCTAACACACTGAAACCCAGTTTCCTATCCTATTTTAATAAGAAAGGTAAAGTGATTCCATTATATGTCATAGACACCTTTCTAGACATGGGCACGAGATGTCAGCTCTGTGTGAAGCCCGTCTCTACCTCCAGAACACACGTCTGCTAGTAATCTATGTTAGAGGTTGAGTCAACCCCAGGGTCATGGTACCGCCAGAAAATTTAGAATAGTTTAAAAATCCTAACCCCTTCGGGAATTGAACCCGCGACCTTCTGGTTTGTAGCCTTAACCAACCATGCGCTGGTTCGAGTTCCCATGGGGGAAGAAATTTTCTCATGGAATTTCGGCCAGTATGGCACCGGTGCCCACCCAGCATCGTGAGGCATTTGGGTATTATATGGACAATGTTCTGAAATTTGCGGGGCTAATCATAGATTTATGCCAATTGTTATTGAAAGAATACAATAAGTAGCTACTCCAGGTTGAGAAGACCAGCTATAAGGGCTGGGGGACCTGACATGCTGACCACATGTCACCCCTAGACTGGCTAGATGATCGTCTACCTCTGTGATTAACACATGTGGATGTGAGGCCAGCAACCGGCTGGTAGGAAGAGGGCCTTCTAGGCCTGTCGCGCTTGGAGTTTTATAAGTTAGCCTATGTTTACAGAACTATTGCATCCTTTTTTAAATAGTCCCACTTAATTTCTACAATGATCGGGTGTAAAGCTTAGAACCTTAGTTTTTGAATCAGCATTATTCTTGGGCAGATGACACTTGGGAATCCAAAAAAATACTCTACCAACGTTTTGAAGGCGTAAAAATCTAATATGATTACGGATTTTTCAGTCTTACAGTGCTAATTAAAATTAAAATAGGCTATGTTTAGTTTCTGTAACGATCATATAGACCTGTAGGGCCAATAACTTATTTCAATAACATTAATCGACAGATGACACTTGGGGGCCCAAAAAGAACCAATATTTTGGAGATCACATCTAAAACAATTACACCGAGTGTTACTGTTAGATCAATTTAAAAAATACATTAATTTCTGCAATGATCTTACAAAAGTTATAATATTTTAATATGTGTTGGCCTAATAGGAAGATGATCCTTGAAGCCTCAAAAAGTAGACCTGCCATAATTATGGAAACTACAAATCTAACAAAGAAATGTAAACCCCTAAGTTACTCTGAATTAACAATTTTGCATTCATATCAATTATGATTTATTTTTGGTCAATTTATAACTTTGTTGAAAATTTAGGCCTATATCTAATCTATTTCTTTATCAATTTTTAAGTTATTCTTTCTAAATCTTCAACATGCGAATAAATAAAATTAATTTTTTTTTCTACAGCCCAATAGGCCTATTAGCCATCGCCGCCTTAATAATCCTCTACCAGCTTGCTCCTGTTCCCACTTTTTGATCTTACACATTTTTATATTAGGCCTATTCACTACCGAGTCCCACAATCGATTCGTGGGCCTTCCTCTTGTCAATTGTCCTTATGGTTGCGAATAACACCTGATATTATGCCTTTCCGTTTTTATGCATTCTGTTAACATGCCCAATTCATCTGATTCTATTAATTTTGATATAGGCTATGTCAAAACATGTAACGTAACTTATATAGGCCTATTACAATTTCTTGAATTCTATCTATTCTACAGTGTTGTGTCCGAGGTGAAAATTAAAAAAAAATCTGAAAGGGTTCAAAGACATGTTACCTATGTAATTCTGCATCAAAATCTTTGATAAACGATTTCTTTATCAATAATATAGCCTAAGACCACCCTTGCTATTTTTATCGTTACCCATAGGCTTAGTTGAATTGTGGTTTAAAAAATGGGTTTGAAAGGAGAATTCTACCTGTAGCTATAGTCTGCATCCAAATATTTAGTAAAACTTTCTTTAGGCCTATCCAGAACTAGCGGAACTGGAAGATGTTGTCTTGCCTGAACGTTCAATTCTCATGTTATGACCGGACGATAAAAATATAAGTTACTTTTTAACCATAAAATGTACTAATTAATAAGTTCGCAAGAAAACTCCTCACTTCCATCTGTTGTGGCTCAAGACGCGTGCATTATGAAGTCACATTGTTGTCGCGCGGAATATGTCGGTAATGCCGATAACTATAGGCCTATAGGCCTATCTGACATAATCAATTCCTATTAAGGCCTATCCGATCGCATCGCCACCTACCGGGTCCAATTGTGAATCCAAATCATCCAGGTACTCATCAAAATCGGTCCAGTCGTTTAGGCAGTTTTTAATTTCGGATTTCAAGTAAACTTCCACTTATAATATTGTATAATTTCGTTCACTTTTGGATAGTATCTACTCTGGTTTATTTTAATAGGATATGGGCCTAGGCCTACTGAGTTTCGTTATGAAACATCGAAAATTGTGGCTGCTAGAGCTATTTTTAAATTTTCATGTAAACTCCTATACCTAGGCTAATGCTTTCAGAGGGTCCAATTCTGAATGTAAAACATCCACAGACCGACTCAAACAAGCATAATTTTTTTCATTAAAATCGGTGCAGTCGTTCAGGCAGTTTTTAATTTCGGATTTCAAGTAAACCTCCACTTCTAATTGTCCGATTTCGTTCATTTTTTGACAATACCTACCTCGGTTTATTTTAATAAAACATACTGAGTTTTAATCGATCCAGAGTCATATAAGATTCTTCTTCTTCTCCTTTTATTATTTTTTTTAACTTCGGTTTTCATGTAAACCCCCACTTCTAACAGTCGGATTTAGCTGATTTTTGGACAATACATATATTGGTTTATTTTAATATGATAGCCTATCCCGAGTTTTTTTGTGAAATATTGAAAAATTGCGATCGCTAGAGCGATTTTTAAATTTTCGTTTCAGGTAAACTCCAATAACTAATGATTTTAGAAACTAATAGATAACGGCTAAACACCGCCGCTTCTGAAACTCTGTATAGGCCCTACCTACAAATTTTCACGAAGATCGATTCAACGGTTTAGAAGACGGACATACATACATTAATTTTTATATTTACAGATGTAAGATACCCGTTGCCGTTTTTTTTATGTTGCTCCATTGATCTACATTATATGGTGGTAATTAGGAGACAAGAAAATGACAGAAGAAATATGCTGCAGTAAGTAGGCTACAATTGACAAATGATGTTAAACAATAGGCGAAATGCAAAACATTGAGAAGGTATTAAAAACATACTCTAGCCTATATTCCAACTAAAGGAGTGTGGACTGATGAAAACATAAATTGCTAAAACAACGTTTTAACTACCCCATCAGAAACAAAACATCTTGAAATGTAGGTAGTACCTAAGTACTAGCCACACCTTTATCTTCCACCTTCAAAGTCAAACTTGATATTTTATTCACAGCACGTATCAAGGTGGGGACTCTTGACCATTGAAGGATTCTTTTTCTGTTACTGAATCTCCAATAAGAAAGACGACCTCAAGGTTAGGAGGCGTTAGAGAACAACAATGAGAATTGTCTAGCCAATGAAGGAAGAGAACAATGACGTAGATGTGATGAAAAATGTGTAAAATTATTTCTGACATACCTCTCAAAATGTTAATATTTCTTTAACTTCATCTGTTATGATGTGGAATTAAAACAAATCAAATTTTATTTTTCGTTTAAGGGTTTTCTGAGCAGAAAGTAATATAAATTTTGAAAGTAAAATTTGTTTTTCGCTCTCCAAATGTCTTTATGTTAGCCCAAAACTGACTATAATTTTAATTTTTGTTCCGTACATGAGTTCTCAACTAACAAAATGATTTACATTTTAAAAAACAAATAGGGGTAGGCCTACATCTATGATACAGTTAGGTATCTAGGCCTATTACGTTTTTATGATTTAGCCTATACAGAGCTGATATCTAACCTTAACAAAAATAAATTAAAAACATGAGCATAAAACATAATTACATAATATAAATATAAAACCAATCACACCGATCTATCAAGTAAGATGTGCATGTATAAATTGGTGGCTTTTCGTAATTATTATTGTAATTATATTATTATTGTAATTATATTATTGTTATTATTATTATTATTATTATTATTATTATTATTATTATTATTATTATTATTATTATTATTATTATTATTATTATTATTATTTGTGTACCAGAAAGGTCATATGTACATATTCTACATCCTCTATTTTTTTTAATTTAGACTATTAATCTAAGTTCTTATCCATACTTAATATAGGGTGTCCATTCGTCCTGTTTTCCCGGGACGCCCTGTTTTTTTTGGAAAATGTCCCGCTGTCCCGAAAGTTTTCTTGGGGACACTCAAATGTCCCGCTTTTGGGATGATTCTTTGTCAATGTATTCATGAATGGCATCTTTCGTTTTGTTCTTTACTATGTAGGCCTAATTATAAATATGAACGTTAAAAAGCGCCAGTTGTATGACCACGATGCACAAATACAAAAAAAAAAAAAAAACAGAATGAAAGTTGAAACTGTAAAGGCATTGCTCGTGGTACAAACACATTTTAACGACGTATCATGTACTTCATTTTATGATAGAATTTCAAAAGAAAATAAACTACTTAGTGAAATACAAAAATCATCAATGCAAATGCATCTGCCAGTCTAACAGTGTAGGCCTAGATAGAATAGACATAATGTAGCTAAGTAAGTAATTTCAATGGACAATAAAAATAGGCATAACTTATATGTTCAATTTGTATAATTTGTTTCATACAATTTTTGAAACTTCCTTTTATATTTTGTTAATGTCCCAACTTTTTTAAAAATGTCCCAGGTTTTCCTTTAATTTTTTGTACATGTCCCCTTTTACATTGAAAATATTATGGACACCCTAACTTAATATTGAAATTAATGTAGCTTGCTGTTCGCACGCAATAGATAGGCCTAATACAATTAACAGTTCTGCCTAAACCGGGATTTGAACCCAAGATTTGAAGCTTTACGTGCTGGCGCACTAAATCATTTGCTATCTAGGTAATACAGGAAGACACAAATCTTTTTATACTTGAAATTCCTGTGTACCCTTATTAGCGAACATTTTCACATTAAAACAAAGTTGGTCCCGCTAAGAAGATGTAATGGGATATTATTCTGTGCCATGTAAGCTAATTACAAAACTAATAGGCTTGTTGTTCTCATGCAATAGTTTATATAACTATCGAGATGTTTTCTGCTTAATCCGGGATTTAAACCCAAGATCTCCAGTTTTACACGTTGGCTCACTAACTAATTGAGCTACTTAGGCAATCCAAGTGCAGACACAAATATTTCTCTGGAGATCTTGGGATCAAAACCCAATTTTGGCAGAAATTGTTCTTTTCAGTTGTATTAGCCTAACTATTGCATGGAACCAGCAACCATGAACCTACATTAATTTCAACTTTAGGACTATGTTTGTATTTAACTTATAGCTTATGGCACTGAATAAATTCCCATTAGGCCTATAATGTCTTCTTAAAATAAGCGTCCCTGTTGTAATGTGAATGGATGTTCATCAATAGAGGTAGGATACACGGGAATTTTAATAAAGAAAGATTTGTCTCTCTTCCTGGATTGCCAAAGTAGACTACCACAATGGTTAAGTGTGCCAGCATGTAAAACCGAAGACCTTGGGTTCAAATCCCGGTTTACACAGAAGATTTTCTTTTTAGTTATATTAACTATTGCATGCAAACAACAAACTTGAATATATTAATTTCAATATTCATCATCATCATCACTCCAGGGATTAGGCAATTGCCCGTTTCGACTTCATAATACATCAGCCCAACGTCTTCTATGTCTTCCAACATCACGTCTTCCTCTTGCTTGATAATTTCTTGCTAACAATGGATATCTCTCCTTACTCATTCCATCCATATGATCAATCCATTTCTGTCTGTAATTCGTGATCTTATCCAATAAAGGCTGTAGCCTACTTCCAATTCTTCTCTTATATCCTCATTTCTTATTCTATCAAGTCTTGTACATCCTTTAACTTGTCTTAGGAACCTCATCTCCGCCCTCTGTATTCTATCCTTCTGTTTTTTCATTGGAGCCCAAGTTTCACACCATACAATATTGTGGGAACCGCAATAACATTATACATTTTTATCTTTGTTTCTTTTCTCATTTTATTTTTGAATATTCTCTGTATTGTTCCACACACCGTCTGAAATTTATTTATTTTGGAGTCAATAACTCTTTCCACATTGTAGCCAACATCACAGTCCAAATATTTGAAACTCGACACCTGTTCTATACTTTGATTTTCTAAAATAATTTTGGATCTCACTGGATCTCTTCCTCTAAAAGCCATGGTCTTCGTTTTCCTTACAGAAATCTTTCGATCATATAATTTACATATTTCATTTAATGCATGCATAGATTTCTGTAAGTCGTCTTCATTTTTCTGTATTATGATTAGGCCTACATCGTCAGCAAATAGAAGATTATTTATGCACACTTTATTATCTATTCTTATTCCTGGATTCACTAAAACTTTTCATTTATTTAGAATATCGTCTATATATATATATATATATATATATATATATATATATATTAAACAAAGTGGGTGATGAACTACATCCTTGTCGTAATCCAGTATTTGTTTTGATTGTATCTGTTCTTTTGAATCCGGTATCTATAATTATATTTGTGTCTTCATATAATTTCTTTATTGTTTCAACAAGGCACAGCGGGTATCCTTTCTTTCTTAATATTTCCCATAAACTTGTAGGGCTTGAAGAGCGGAAGAAGCAGCCCTCTCTTGGGGGGTGGATACCCAGAGGAGCATGTTTGGAGGCTCATAGGAAGCAGCCCTTCCACCATCCTTGTCCTGCGAAGCGCTCGTAACGCTTCCAGGAGACATTCATCTTACTGAGAAGCTTCATGGAAATCAGCCGGATTGTCATAAAAGGAACCGACCCAAGCAATTTCAATATTACACTGAATAAATTTCCATTAATGTCTTCTTTATAGAAGCGACCCCGTTGTAATATGAATAGGCCTAGATGTCCAATAATAGGGGTAGGCCTATAGGTCTACGGGAATTTCAAACAGAGAAAGATTTGTCTCTGATCCTGGATTATGTAAGTAGCAAAATTGGTTAGTGCGCCAAGGCGTAAAATTGGAGATCTTGGGTTCAATTCCCGGTTTAGACAGAAAACAAATGTCTATAGTGTAAAAGTTGTAAGTTGGCATGATTTCTGCTATCCTTGTCTAGAGAACTGTTCTTTCACCCTTCGCTAGACGTCTGAGTGACATGTGTACTATAATGGGCTACCCTTGTAAAATTACTTAGGAATGATAAAAAGTCTAAATAAATAGATTAATAAGTAAGTAAGATATAAAATACATAAAAGTTTTTTAAAAATAAGAAATATAAACCTATAACATTTTAGAACCTGCTACGCATATATTTTCCGGAAATAAATAGGCCTAAATCATAGCAAATTAAATCAATGAAAACATTACACATTTAATGACGTTTAGGCCCTACAAAGGGTCCGGAATAAAGGTATAAAAATGATTGCTCATTGTTTAATAACAAGAGGGAATAATACTGTTTTAGTTCCATTAAACTAAAATATTTTATTTTTACAGAAGCAGAAACGGAAGAATACAACCTACAGAGACTATCTGCTGAAATGAGATACCTTCGGAGGACTGCAGGATACACACTACTAGATCATGAAAAAATGAAGACATCTTAGAAGAATTACACATAGAATCTATAGAGAAAAAATCTGATCACAGGATAGCCTACCCAAACAAGGTTAAGCTATCAATCTGCAGGAATACGAAGACAAGGACGTCCACTCAAAAAAACTTTTGGATGCTGTTTCTATTGAGGCCGAAACAATTCAACAAATGGCCTAAATTCATGAATGGACTATGGTGATGATGATTTTATTTTTATAAAATAATGCAAGCAATTTTAAGAAAATCATGCGCTATAATAATATTAGACGTAGGCCTACACATAAATTACATATAGGCTATAGGGCATACAGTAAGTTAGGGATAGACAAAACTAAACTGAGGTTTATCCTGGTTTTCCTCAGTCGTGAATTAGGCCTATTTTATTTTATAGGCTAAATGAATATATTTAAATAAAACAATGAATACAATGACATACGGTGCAGGAACATGGGAATTAAAATCAAGAACAATAAGTAAATTAAATTTTGCAGAAATGCATTTTAGGAGATATTCAGCTGGAATTTCTGGAAGAGATAGGAAACAGTGTAGACCTAATTAATCAAATACTTTTTTATCCAATGCCACCACATTATCATTTCGACATTCTAGTAGCCTATTCTCTCCTGGCATGACATTATTTTAACCTACATCTGAAGTTGGGGAGCCTGGAAGGCGGATTTACGCTGCCCCGATGATATAGGCCTATATAATAGGTGATGATGGTAATGATGCGCAAGGAGAGGCTTTAATCCTAAACTTAATGAATAGCCTATGTTAATGATGATGATGGCCAGATGATGTTCGGGGACCGTTAGGACCTTAAAGTTTTCTGATAGGCCTATTTGTCTTACAGGTGAGGAAAACCTCCCAAAAAAAACCATCACCCAGGAAACTTGACCCGACCGAGGATCAAACCCGGAACCGCTGCGTGACAAGGCAGCATGCTACCTAGAGAACACAGCGGTGGACAATTAAATATTAATGTTCAAACTTCAATTGTGGATTTCATTTATATATATATATAGGCTATATATAGGCCTATATATATATATATCCATCCATTAGTAATTCTGCCCGAAGGCAGGTCCTTCACTGCAATCGTAGCATTTTCATGCTATGTTTGCAGCTTTACTAGGGAATTGTAGGTGTGGTAGCTTCCCGTTGCTTTCCACATCGGTGAAGGATGATGATGATGATAATGATAAGGATGATGATGATTTCGGGGACGGTTTGGGCCTTAAAGTTTTCCTGACATTTGTCTTACAGGTGAGGAAAAACCCCGATAAACACCTCACCCAGAAAAACTGCCCAGACCGGGTATCGAACCAGGGCCCGCTGCGTGACAAGGCAGCACGTTACCTCGAGACCACAGCGGTGGACATATATAGCTATATTTAATAAAAAAATTAAACGTTATGGTCATGTAAAAAAATGACAGATTTCGAAGAAAAATACTAGAATGGGTGGCATCTGGTAGAAGAAGAAAACGGCCAAAAATAACATGGGTTAATGGTGTTTAGGCAGAGTGAAGGAAAAATATTGAACTATGGAGACTGGAATGACACAGATAGCCTATGTGGTGGAGAATGTCAGTTCATTAATTGGATGCTGGAAAATGTTACGAAACATTGTAAAACTTGCTAAATAAAGAAATAACTTATATTTGGGCCTAAATAGTAAGTAGGCCTAGGCCTATACTAATTAAATAAACAATATCAAAGTAATTTAATATGTTTGTTATAAACTAATCAACTAACTAACGAACTATCGAACCCTAGGTTCATGGGCGCGCGAACATAAGCTCTCCATACAGTCCTATCCTGAACTAATGCTTTCCAATCATCCCCTGTATAATCAACTTCCCTCAAATCATGGTTAATGTTATTCTCCCACCTCATTCTTGGCCTACATACTGGGCGTTTTCCTTCTGGTTTTCCTACAAGGAGTTTCCAAACCCCTTCCTGCCCATCGCAATCTACGAGATCTAACTGCTTTCATTATATCTAGTTTCCCATAAATATCATATAGCCTATCTCATTGTTATGCAGCCTCCTCAATTCGCCTGTCTGTTCATCTCTCTTTGGTCCAAAATTTGTCCTTCTCCTGCCTTAAAGTAAGAGTCCATGTTTCGCGTCTATAAGTTAGTCTATAACTGGGAGAATAGAGTTTTAGGCCTATATATTTTCAGTTTAATGTTTTTTTAAAAAAGTAGGCATGACAATAGCCCCTGTAATGCATAATAGTATGCATTTCCAAAATTAAGCCTAATTACATTTAATTTCTTTGTACACCTCATTCCTGTTTGTAATTATTGTTCTTAGGTATTTGAATTCAAAATTAATAGCCTACTACAGATTTCCTTGATAGGACCTACTTCTTTTATTTATTTATTTCTCTCTTTTTTTTTCTTCATCGCAGTTTAACCTCTCAACTTAGGTTATAGGTAGGCCTACTTTTTACATGTCACACGTACCCCTGAACTTAGAGTAGTCCGACCTGTCGGGAAAAGGAATTTAAACTTTGGATCACACATAATTGATCAGACTAGGGCATGGAGGGCCTCCCCGAATGAGTGATTAACTCAATTAGCCTATAGGGCCACCTCCGAGACAACACAACATTAGGACGAAGCACATCATTCATAGGCCTACATACATTCATACTAAACATGGCGAATATGATAATGCTGATTATGATAGCCAGGTGATGTTCGGGAACCATTTGGGCCTTGAAATTTCCTAACACTTGTCTTACAGATAAGGCGAATAAACAGGCCTAATTTTTTAAAAATCTAGGACTAAGTTAGCCTATAAGTTAAATACAACTATTTGACGATATACATAAATTTAGTTGTAATATCGGATTAAAACTTTAACAAAGTTGGATAGAAATCGCTGATTTATAACCTATAATTTGAAAATCCGGATATTCCATAAAGAAACTGTAATGGAGGCAATGAAAGTACCTGCCGTACTCTCTCTCTGGTGACTCTAATATACGCGCTATCAACTACATCTGGCGGAAGGGTAGAAAGAATATGTCAGGAACTTGCGCGTTAGTTCAAATTATTTTGTGGGAAATCTGAAGATTGACAATAAAATTGTGATTTTTTATGTTAAATAATGTTAACTAAACCTACGAAATATTAATTTATGTTCGAAGTGAATTCTTTATGAGAATAAAATAATTGGAGAAGCAAATATTTCAATCGACCAAAACGATTTTCGAAATTAATTTAAATTCTGGTTTGAAATTTAAATTTAGATTGAAGATTTGAAAATATACAAATGTTCGAATGGTTATCCTGAAAATGTTTCAGGCAGAAAAAAAGAAAGGCTTTCCTCTCCAGAAGTTCTTTGGGATAATTCCCTAGTTAAAATCCTATCGATTGGACAGTTATATTCGTACTTACAATGAAGCAAAGAACATGAAAAACAAAAGTCAGAAAGAAATTTCGCATTCCTCCCTTCATTTATTACATTGAGGAGCTTTTCCTTTTTTCAAAGATGAATATTTTCACTTCACTTTTCTTTTCTTTTCATGAGAGGACAAAAACTCAAATTTCTAAATGTTTTATTATAATTTATTTTGTATAAACATCTATATTCACACATCGACTACAAAGAGATATATCCACATTTGTGAATATATATCTGATAAGTCTATTGTAATAAATCAGTAACTAAAGTTTATTTTTTATTTTTTTTATTTGAGACGTTAAAAAAATATAAAATTCTATGAACTGGCATTATGGGCTAAGTTATCGATAATGGAGTGTGCGTAGTTATATAGGCCTACATGGTGGAACAAAACCCTACCGACAATTTTCACAGGTGTTCAGAGAAGTTAATTGAGTATTTTGATGTAAGGAACCGATGGTCTCGATGGACTAGGCCTATTGCATTCTACAGAGTAATGTGTTGTAGATTTGTTAGACATGTAGCATGTCCTGTGATAACATGGGTTCCGATAGATTACAAAGAAAAACATTTTAAAAATCAATAATCATCATCTGAAGTAGACTAGGTCCTGTAAAAATATAAATTAGGCCTATTAGAACTGATCTTATCACGGTTTGGACAAAAATAATAGACACCTGTTGACCTTTTCCGACATTAGGAAGTTTTAAAAAGCAATATTCTCATCTTCTTAAAGGTTTTACAGCCAACACACATACACACACACACACACACACACACACCATCACAGATGGCACTACAACCCATTTTGAGCCTTGGCCGCTGACAAGATCTTCCTCCATTCATCACTATGCAACGCTTTTTTCCTTGTGGTTCATTGTCCAGCCAAACGTCCATCCTACAATCTTGTTCAATTCATATTCCCGGGGTTAGGGTGGCCCGGATTTGCTCCCAGACACTGGATGTTCATTTTAGTCGCCTTTTAAGACACACATGAGCTAAGTTAGGGCAATTACTCTGCCCGGCCACTACATGGGATTATATATAGGCTATACACGCACACACCTTGTAATAAACTAAAAGAGTTGCATGAATGGACTGGGTATATGTATAGAATGAAGATAACTTCCCCCACATTGATAGACAATAAATTCAATGTGAAAGCCATGGAAGAATTGGTTAGATGTAGTTTGTCTTTAGTTAAGAGGAACGCTAGGGAACGGCGTCCCTCCAAATAATTTGAGTGAATTTTTTAAAGTCTGTTTCCTTATAATTTACTAGGCTATAACAATATTGCAGGGACTATCTGTAGCCTACATAGATTTCTTTTGTCAAAATATCTTTAAAAACTCTCGAAGGCTATAGGAAACAGTAGACTATAATGGATAAATATTTTTTTTTATTATATAAAACTTTCCTCATTAGAGGATTGCCACAAGGACAAAGTGATACAGACAATTATTTTTCGAAATTGATGAAATACGTTTTGTAAATACATTTAAAAAATTCAGATTATAATTGAAGTATTCTATAAAGTAGATATTTTGTAAAGATGGTTTCTTAAGATTGAAATTGACCCTCTAATGGCAGCGATGGCAATTTTAGAAAGATACACTCTTTCCTAATCTAAGGAATTCCAAAATTTAGCTAAGAATCCTGCCCCGATCATCAATGCTGTGACAGTTATACTATCTAATTGGTATTTATCTTTGTAATAGTCAACTGTTGGCTCATATAGGCCTATGACTTAGTTTCTTTTTAGTATTTAGTTTCTTTATGGAATCTCCTACAAAGGTGAGTTCTCCCAAACATCTTCTAAATTAAAGTAGGCCTACTGGTTGTTGTGAGATAGTTCCTAACATATTAAACTTAGGCCCTAACTGAAAAAAAGGCGTAATAAGCCTATAGGTCTAGAGATGAATTATGCCAAAATATTAAAACTATCGGGGCTGATTGTTACTGTAGAACTATAGACAAGGGAGAGAAGGATGTACTCTATATATAAAGGCCTATATATGATTAATGACGTAGCCCACTGTTGAGCCATAGCCTCTCCTTTATCAGAAGTTTATAGACCTTATTTGTCCAAAGATGGCATGAGTGGCATGCGGTCAGCACACCGACTCAATGAGACATCTAGCAGGCAACTAGGTATTTCTAGGATGTTTGAGATCGGTCGGTAAAATTTGCTTAGAGGCTTAAGGATCTTTTACGAGCCTGAAAATCTTCAGACTCGGGACCCACGGCTTAAAGTCCTTCCCGGAGGATTTTTCCATCCTAAAATATCCATCATCCGCGGCCGGTTTGAACCCGCGACCCTCGGAACTACAGGCAAGAAGCATAACCACTAGTCCACCGCGGAATTTATATATAGGCTATATATAGTAGATTTATAGCACTAAAAAAAGAGCCAAAAAAGTTACAATAGTAGATTCTTAATTAAAAATTAGAAATTACGGGCATAAAAAAGTACTGAAAGTAAGAAAAATTGATGTCAAAAAATAAATAGCCTGTTTTGCTTTATTGGAATATAAAAATAAATCTCTTACTAGACCTAAGCTAATTTCATGACAAATTTTTAGGTTTAACGACGTGTGTGTGCGTGTGTGTGTATTTGTGTGTGCGTGTTCCTGTTTTTATGCTTCGGGCTCTGGAGGGGGGGGGGTAGATGGCGTTCATGTGGTCTATTTTCAATTAACGCGCTACTTCGACCGACTACTTTGAATTTTGCTAAAAGTGAGTGTTCATAGTGTAGGTGTATTGTAAGAGGGACGATAACTGAATGGAAAGGAGAAGGTGGAACTCGGTGCTGGCACGTGCCCACTCCTATCGAAAAAGGCCAAGGGGACCGCCAAGTTTAATGTCCCCATTCGACGGAGTTCCCATCAAGAGTAGGGACCTACTACACATCTAGCGATTGACGTGATTGCAATTGAGTTTGGCTTATCTACTCTATGGTCTGGTAGGCCTACATATTAGACTGTCTACTAAAGTCTCCTTGAGGCAAAGTAGGCCTATAGACCTACCTGTAAAACCTATAGGCTAGATCGTCTAAATTTAAAATATTTTTTCCTGAATTATATAGGCTACATATACTATGAAAACACAAATACATAGGCCTATAGGCTAGGACTACATAATTATAATTAGACATAGCCTATATATAAACTGAAAATATATAAAACTATTATTCTACCAGTTATATTATATGGGTGCGAAACATGGACTCTCACTTTAAGGGAGGAAAGGAGATTACAAGTATTTGAGAATAAAGTACTTAGGAAAATTTTTGGACCAAAGAGAGATGAACAGACAGGTGAATGGAGAAGACTACATAACAATGAACTACATGGTCTTTATAGGAGGCCAGATATAGTAAGAAAAGTTAAGTCTCGTAGACTGCGATGGGCAGGACATGTTGCACGTATGGGGAATGAAAGACTTGCATGGAAGCTTCTTGTAGGAAAGCCAGAGGGAAAACGCCCAGTTGGTAGACCAAGAATGAGGTGGGAGAATAACATTAACTATGATTTAAGGGAAGTAGATTATACAGGGAATGATTGGAAAGCATTAGCTCAGGATAGGGATGTATGGAGAGCTTATGTTCGCGCAGCCATGAACCTACGGGATCGATAGTGCCAGTGAGTAAGTAAGTATATATATATATATATATATATAACTTAGGCCTATGGCTATTATGAAATTTATCGGGGATAAACTCAACATTCTTGTAACAGCCCTTTGTTGTAGAAACTTTTTGTGATAAGCGATTTCCAACATTAATTTGGCACCTGTTATTCAAGTAGGTCTAAATGGAACTAAACATTTCTATTATAGACCTATCTTGACTAATTGGCGCCTCTCTTAGAGCTTACCATAATAATTTTTTGGGAACAAAACTATAAGCTTTTTCCAAACAAATGAACACTAGATCTATTTCTTTAATTTTATCTCTACTTTTTTTTCAAAAACAATTCTTACAAAAAATGTTATCTTTTATGATTTTCCAGCTGTAAACCCTCCTTGTTCCTCTGAGTTATGATATTGTTGTTCTAGCCTATACGATGTTTTATTATTCTGGTGAAGGTTTTTATAAAGGGATTCATTATACAAATTCCTCTATAGTTCTGACAAATCTCCCTTTTTATGAATTCAACTAATGTAACCTAATTTCATCTACTTCGGTATTTCTTCTCGTAATACGATCTTATTGAACAGTAGTGTTATTAATTTAAGACCTTCATATTTTAACATTTCTAAATGAATGGTTCCTGGCCTAGTCGCCTTACCATTATTTCTTACTGACAGATAATACTTATTTTTCTATGTTAATTAAATAAAAATAAAACTTAAAGTTTTATATGATTTTCATATTTATTCTTATTTTTTTTATTTCATCTGACACTGCTGAATCCATATTTTTGTATATAAATATTATCTTTAAACTCCGATCTTTCTTAATTTAGTAGATTCTGTAATATTCCAGTCTTTATTGTTGGCTATTAAAGGGATATTAATTCTACTGAATAATTTTTTTCTCATTCACTTGAGAACTTTCCAAGCTGCAGCTTATTGTTCAAAATTATAACCGATTTATGTCTGTTTAAGAGATTAATTCAGAAAATGTAATGTTACTCGTATTCCCACAATACTTTCACATCATAATACTTTCACAATACTTTCTACATCACTTACTTTTTGGGGATGACCAAGCTCTAAAACCAAGGATATAGATGATGCTTCATATAAGACAAAAAATTGGTTGAAGGATATAAAAAATAGAGATTGAATATTAATTTTAAGAAAACTGAATGTTAACATTGAAGTTGGAAGATGATGAAAAGCTGGAGAGTGAACAAGTAGAAATTCACAAAGTTAATATTTGGGATCCATTTTAGAAGCATCAGGAAGAAGCTCAGCCGAAATAGAAAAAAAGAATAAGTATAGGTAGAAAAATAATTGGTACAGTATGCTGAATTAAGTTTTTTTTTTTTTTTGGAGCAAGAACATTGCAAATAACACAAACAGAATAATTTATAATTAATTAGTTCAAAGTGTAATAGGGCTATTAGGGCCTATATGAAACTAAACTTGAACATCAGACAGGCAACATGTAAGTGGCTGTAGAGATAGACTATTAGCTAGAGGGACAAGAAAATTAAGAATGGATAAAATTAGAAAAAAAAAAAAAATGAAAGTGGATAAGAATATTCTTTAAGTAATTGGAGAAGAAACATTAAGATGGTTTGGGCACGTTCAAAAATAATTTTGAAATTGAATGTCAAAGGCAGAAAGAGAAAAGGAAAATGGATGGATGGGACCAGGAGGAGAGTGAATAGCATGGAATTGACAAAAGAAAGCAAGCAAGACAGAAATATTTGGAAGAATAAAATGACTTTGGTTGAAGGGAAAATATTGTAATTGCAGTGCAGAAAAAAATGTATAGACCTATATATAGGCCTATATACTTACTCACTTACTTACACTTACTGGCACTATCGATCCCGTAGGTTCATGGCAGCGCGGACATAAGCTCTCCATATATCCCTATCCTGAGCTAATGCTTTCCAATCATCCCCTGTATAATCTACTTCCCTCAAATCATAGTTAATGTTGTTCTCCCACCTCATTCTTGGTCTACCAACTGGGCGTTTTCCCTCTGGCTTTCCTACAAGAAGATTCCATGCACGTCTTTCATTCCCAATACGCGCAACATGTCCTTCCCATCGCAGTCTACGGGACTTAACTGTTCTTATTATATCTGGCTTCCTATAAAGACCATGTGCTTCATTGTTGTGTAGTCTTTTCCATTCACCTGTCTGTTCTTCTCTCTTTGGTCCAAAAATCTTCCTAAGTACTTTATTCTCAAAAACTCGTAATCTCATTTCCTCCCTTAAAGTAAGAGTCCATGTTTCGCACCCATATAATATAACTGGTAGAATAATAGTTTTATATATTTTCAGTTTAACGTTTTTTGAAAGGAGTTGGGACATCAAAAGTCTCTACAATGCATAATAGCACGCATTTCCAGAATTGAGCCTATGTTTACTTTCTTTGTGCATCTCATTCCTATTTGTGATTATTGTTTCTAGGTATTAGAATTCAGCCACTTCCTCAAAATTTCCCTCATTTGTCATTAGCTGTCCATTTCCATTACATAATGAATTTCTACGTGTGACCATATATTTAGTTTTATTGATATTTACTTCTAGTCCTAATTTCTTAGTGTTACTCAATAGCGTGCGTGTGTTGTCCTTTAGTATCTCCTCGCTATCGGCCAGTAGTACTACATCATCAGCATAAACTAACAGCTTATTAATAACATTGATTCGTAGGCCTTCCTCATCCTCTAAAGATTTGATGGCATGCTCTAGTACAAAATTAAATAGTAGAGGAGATAGTGCATCTCCTTGCTTGAACCCATTCTGGATTTCAAAAGTGTCCGAAAACAGTTTGCCTACACGCACACTACTCTTTGTGTCATTTAGACACATTCGTATAAGTCTAACTTTTTAGGAATTCCGAACTCCAGCAGGATACTACATAACTTCACCCTCTTAATTGAATCATATACTTTTTTGAAGTCTACATATAGTTGACGTACAGTACCATTATATTCCCATTTCTTTTCTAAAATTTGTCTTATATTAAAAATCTGATCTGTTGTAGACCTGCTTCTTTTAAATGCACATTGATGATCTCCTAGAATGTCATCAATATAGGGAGTAAGTCTGCTTACTAATATATTAGTTAGAATTTTGTACGAAGTTGAAAGTAATGAGATGCCCCTGTAGTTGTTGCGATCAGTTTTATCTCCTTTCTTATAAATTGGTACGATAATCGATTCTTTTCATTCATCTGGAAGAGCTTCTTTTTCCCAAATCATACTAAGCAACCAGCATATCTTGTCCATCAATTTTTCTCCCCCTGATTTTATCAGTTCAGCTGGGATATCATCTGAACCTGATGCTTTACACAACTTCAATTTTTCTATCGCCATTTCAACCTCTACTGCACTTGGTTCTGCTGTCTGTAACTTATCCTCCTCAATGTCCTGTTCTGTATGTACAGTTAATGGCTGATTAAAGTAACTTTTCCATCTATTAAATATACTCCTGGAATCTGCAATCCCCATTTTCATTCCTAATTATGTTTCTTCTAGCCTGAAACCCTTTCTTCTCTATCCTAATTCCCTGATATAATTCTCTAATGTTCCTATTTTTTGCATTCATTTCATATATATTACTTATTGACTTTACGGCCCTTTGGATCTAGCCATAGCCTTTTCTTTGTTAGGAGTTTCAGCCACGCTTATTTCTCTACTGATGTCATGAGTGACATGTGGTTAGCATACCGACCCAATGAGACATGTAGTAGACAACTGAGGTATTTCTTGGATGATGAATGGTCGGTAAATTTGGGCTAAATGGACTCAGTTTTCGTCCCCATCCTTTATTTTAATTAGACTATGGGGGCACACCGTAGCGTAGTGGTTAAGGCACTAGGCTACAAGCCGGAAGGTCGAGGGTTCAAGTCCCGGTGGGGGTAAAGATTTTTAAACTGACCCAAACCTTCTGGGGGCACTATGGCCCTGGGGTCGACTCAGCCTCTAACAGAAATGAGTACTAGACGCTTGTTCTGGGGTAAAGGCGGCCGTCATGCAGGGCTGACAACCTGGCTGACATCAAGTGCCGATTGCCCAGAAAAAGTGGGAGCGTTAACCTCCTACTACCCCAAGGGCCTCCTGAGGCCTGTAGTGGGATCACTTTACCTTTACTTTTATGAGAAGCCTGCAAGCGCATTCTGTGTTGTCGCATCTTAACTTGACTGTCAAATTTTGATTAGTGGTCTCTTTTTTCAGGCTTAAGGTTCTTTTATGAGCCTAAAAATCTTCAGACTCGGTACCCATTGCTTAAGGTCCCTCCCGGAGAACGTGTTCCTTGGATTTTTCCATCCTATAAAATCCATCGTCCTCGTCCGGATTTGAACCCGCGACCCTAGATACCAGTTGCAAGGAACATAGCCTAACTTCTAGACCACCAAGGACCTCCCTCATATACACATGTGTGTATATATAGCTCTATATATCATCATCATGAACAAATTCGTTTTAGGCCATGTGGCCTGTACGGTAAACCTAGCGAAGATGGTCTTGATCTTTCCACCGATGTTTTGGTCTCCCTTGGTCCAGTTGGGGTATATTGGAATGCCAATTTTGGAAGTCTGTTTCTTGCCATTCTCCTGAGATGATTTTTCCATAGCTATATATATATATGTATGTATGTATAGGGTATCCTATAAGTTACGTATAGCCTAATTATGTAATTCAAGATTTACTCATATCATGCTTGTAGTTTCGGACGTCAGTGCATCAAACTTATTCGAGAGGTCCCGGGTTCAAATTACGGAGCCGATAAAACATACTGGAGATGTTTCAGTAGTTTTCTTCAAACGCTGGAATGAAATTTCTTTACCAAAACCAATTTAATTGTAAACACTATCGGTATTTAATATAGCCTAATTAAATTAAATTAAGTTCACTTTCAACAAAACAAACGACAACAATAGAAACATACAGCCTACTGGATACAACAGCAACATTATTTTAGACGCGATGTGACCTTAGTTGTTAAAGCGTCTATAAATAATCACGAAACACATTAAACTTAAAATAACAATGTTCTGATAGTGTTCAATCCGTCCACCAGACGGCAGCAAATACTTGATATTTCCTTAATCTACTATCCCAAATATTAAAAGACAAAATCAACAAAAAAAAAATTACTGAAAAAAGCAAGAACTATGTTATATGCCAGAAATGCATAAATCTATGTCCAAAAATATATAACACTCCGCCCTTCTTTATAAATTACCAAAATGGAAAATATACTTTGCAAAATGTCGGTCTAAATAAACTAGGGAATATGAGGAAAGAAATAGCTCAGTACCTTAATTTCTCCAGATCCAATTTATAGCCCTACATAGGGCACTGCTTTTGCAGGAATTCTACGACAATTTTAGTAGAATCAGTAGAAATTATTTAGGCCTACATTTGTGTCAAATTATACAGCAATATTTAATAACTGAATAGTTGCCCCGAAAAGAGATCTAACCCACAAAAATTCGAAAGTTGAGTTTTCAGTGGATTAGTGCTCTATCCGGAGAGTATCACGGCATGGTGCATGTAAAATTATCCATACTCTCTTCCAGACCTGTTTTATTTAGTTTTAAAAATTGGCTTTCAAGCTAATAGTGATCTATATGTAACAAAATGGCACAAGCAGTAAGTCATTAATAGTAGTGCAGAAAAACAATTATTGCACGTGTGCAAATTCATTCCACCACAGTTCCATGAATTTATTCTAATCAGAATCTTAGCGAAATTGAAAA
Source organism: Diploptera punctata (assembly GCA_030220185.1). Classification (NCBI taxonomy): domain Eukaryota; kingdom Metazoa; phylum Arthropoda; class Insecta; order Blattodea; family Blaberidae; genus Diploptera; species Diploptera punctata. The sequence goes on along the minus strand of JASPKZ010009836.1, from coordinate 266,596 downwards.
GAACGTAACGAAATGACATTAAATGAAAGATAAATACTGAAAACTGATTAAGTTAGAAACTTTTGTAACTGAATCAGTGTTGAATATGTATTTTGTATTGCTTATTATAGCACTTTTAGTTAAATATGTGTTAGTAAAGTAAAGTAAAGTGATCCCACAACAGGCCCGGAGGCCCTTGGGGTAGTAGGAGGTTAAGGCTCCCACTTTTTTCTAGACAATCAGCACTTTATGTCAGCCGGGTTGTCAGCCCTGCGTGACGGCCGCCTTTACCCCCAGAACAAGCGTCTGGTACTCATTTCAGTTAGAGGCTGAGTCGACCCCAGGGCCATAGTGCCGCCAGAGGGTTTGGGTCAGTTTAAAAATCCTGACCCCAACGGGACTTGAACCCTCGACCCTCCGGCTTGTAGCTCAGTGCCTTAACCGCTACGCTACAGCGTGCCCCCTAAATATGTGTTAGATAATTTTTTCCGCTCAATAGAGATAGATCACTTTTGCACTCAATTCTGTATTAAATTGTTAATATTTAGTTATTAGCACGTTATTTTGCATTCAAATTGGCTGTAGTAGCCTATATGGTTCCAGTAGGACGAGAGATTAAAATGTATTTGATATAATAAAGATAATAGCCTCAAAATGAACATTATACATTTTCTTTTCGTTTTCCCAACAATTTAAGGTTTGTGGGTTAGATCTCTTTTCGGGGCAACTATTCAATTATTTGCGGTTGTGCATGGTTTGTTTTCATTGCAATCCAACACATTTAAATAATATATCATAACTAATGGGATAAGCAATATATGGCAACAATTGCAATGCCATGCTACACACTGGAATGTAATTAGCCAAGAGTAATGAGTCCTTACCTCATGGGTGTACTGCCTTCGTAGTGGGGTACTGTTGTTGCAGCGCAGAGCGGCGTTCCTCATTCCGTGTCCCTGATTGGAGCGACTCATCAATGGCACAGTTTATGATGCCTCACTCCGGCGGGCGATTCCACTTCAACTATACTATGTTACAACATTGCATTTTAATTTCCCAAAAATACCGCCGACCATATAGGGACGGTTAATAACACTTCATACAGCAAGAAACTGGAATTAGCAGCCGTCAAGGAGAAAAAACTGCTCCAGCATCGACACACGCAGTGGGCGGCGCATTGTTACCGTTACCTGGAAGAAGAAAAAAGAATTTTGCCAATTTAATGGTTAAAATATTTTTTCTATAGGTAACAATTATAAATATACTTCACTGCAGCTTATCTTATAATGAAGTTTAAAAATGTAGACCCATAAGCACAACAATATAGACTTAGGCCCTAGATGTTTTCTTTGCCTATATAAGGTGCGTTGCAAATTGATACAACCATCATACCGATGACAAGGCAAACCTAAATAAATATATAAGTTTACATAAGACCTAATCAGAAATTTTATTTGGACATACTTTATACATTTGATGTAGCCTATGCCTGTGAAAAACTGCAACTGAATTTAACGTTTAAATTATAGCCTAACTTAGTTTAATAGAGTAGGCCTACTTGGAAATTTATATCAACATTTATGCACATCATGTTTGTTGCAAAATTATAGAACAAACAATGAAGGTGCCGTATTTTAAGACCACTTTAAAAACACGATCACACATGATATTTACATGGACATCTCATATTTTCCCATGCAGCGATGATTACTGCCTGCAACTTATTGCCATTAGTGTACTGTTTTCCATTAGCTTATACAATACGACATAAAATACCCTAGAGGTTCTCCATAGGATTTAGATCAGGAGAATTTGCGGGCCATTCTACTACACATATTCCGATTTGCAGAAACTATTCCCATGTGGAGTTTGCAACATGTATAGAATAATTATTTTGTTGGACCCCAAATAGTCTCCTCCAAAAGATAAAAGGTGAATATCCAGTACATCGTTTCCCAATCTGTGGTTCGCGAACCCGCAGGGGGTTCGAAAAATATTTCAAGGGGTTCGCCAAAACTTTTCCGTAATGGCGAATTTCTATCATGGGCAGTCCGACATCAGACAACCTATTATCAGAAATATTTTTACAAAATCAGAAGAAAAGAAATTCGAAAAACTTAAGAAAAATTAATATAAAAATATTAATGCGTAATAATGATATATAACAACGAAATTCACATAGAAAAATAAATGTTGGCTGAATTAAAATAGGCCTACATAGTAAAATGATGGAACTGAGATAAACACTTCTATAAACTATCTAGATCTAACAATATTTAAAAAAACTAAATAGGAATAGTTTAGACATAAGCATTTATAGAAAACTAACTAAAACACAACACATATGAATGAAACGATCAAGACACCCCATTTAATAGAAAATGAGCAGCTTCATCAGCCTAACAAGTAAAATGTTAAAGTTACCGTTAAACAAAACAAATTAAATAAAGAATTGAATTATGATATGCCTATATAAAATTTCTGGCGAGTAAAAAATGGATATAAACAAGAAATAACTAACAAAATAAAAAATAAATAAAAACCGATTTAACACATTTAAAAAAAACTACAAAAAGAAAATAATATAAATATAAATAATTGGGGTTCACTAACTTATACAGGAAATGAAACAATAAAACTGGCTAAATCAATAAAGAAACATGATAAAAATATAAAAATCGCTTTTAAAACTAGCATAAAGTAAATAACATAATCTCAAACGAAATAGAAGAAATTAATAAAAATTAAAATCGGCCTAAAGGCGTTTATAAACTCAAATGCAATAATCAATTGAGTTGGTGTTTACTTGATGAAAATCCATATTTATTAATTAAATAAAAATAAAACGTAGTTTTATTTGATTTTCATATTTATTATATCATTCAGTGACAGCTGTTTCGGTACACTGTACCTTCTTCAGACATGTTAACAAATTTGTCACTGAATTATATAATAAATATGAAAATCAAATAAAACTACGTTTTATTTTTATTTAATTAATCAAATGCAATAGGCCTAGTTGTGACAAGTTTTACCACGGCAGAACCACCAGGAATTTTAACACAAAATTCAATTAACATCTTAGGAATTTTATCAGCACCTAGGGAAAATCAAGCTTTGCTAATAAATAGGTCATCAGTTCAACAAAATCGAGAACACAATATTAATCTTGCACAAAGAGAATAGTAGCCTAACTACAAAATCCATATCCTTGAAGACATTGACATTTTAAAAGGAGAAAAAGAAGCACACAAACATGTTGAACGGCCCAAAGACGTGAATCCTCTGTATAAAACATACGAAAACATCCAGTACCATTTTACAAGCTGATGATAGAACATGTTTCTGAAAGGCTTACATTGTTTAATGTTTGACGAAGTTTTTAAACAAACGTTTGTTTTAGTTGATGTCGATTGATATATCAGATACGGATTTTAAGATTTTAATATTTCACTTAATAACTTCAATGGTGGTTTACCAAGAATTTAAAAAGTACCGAGTTCATTGGAAAAATCTAGTACCATGTATAGCCTACAGTGAGTTGGCTGAAGTAATAGCGTTTGAGACTCGAATTCGGGATATCCAAACCTAGGTGCCGACCATTATTTTTTATTTTGTAATGGAATGGAATTTCATAATATTCGCCACTTCATCATTAGAAAATTAAATCAAATAAATAGACGCGATATGACCTTAGATGTTAAAGGGCATATTCCATTCAATCAGCGCAATTTAACCTCTCGACTTACAGTTACTGTACGTGTCACACGCCACCCGGGCCTTACAATGGAACGACCTGTCGGGAGACGGATTTTAACTATGGCTCACACACATACTTTTTTGATATGGAGGGCCTCCCCGAATAAGTGAACAGCTCAATGTTAGGTCCTCTTCCGAGGCAACACAACATTCAGACAAAACACACCATTCACACACACACATACACGTATTCAATTAAACATGGGGAATATGATGATAATAATTATTATGATGGCTAGATGATGTTCAGGGACCCTTTGGGCCTTAAAGTTTCCTGACATTCGTCTTACAGGTGAGGAAAAGCCCCGAAAAATACATCACCCAAGAAACTTGTCCCGATCGTGAATCGAAACAGGGCTCGCTGCGTACGAAACAGCGACGCTACTGCGAGACCACAGCGGTGGACAAAGGGTATATAAATAAATTAAATAAATATATGTGTTTTTATCTTCTATCAATGGTCATCGTAGACAATGTAACAATTATACCATAAGTATCATTTTTAATTTTTTTCTAGGCCTATAAACTTGTTGAGTGAAAACAATGTGATAAGAATATGGATTAAAAATTTCCTGGAATCGGTTAACTGGAATTTCGTCAAGGGTTAAAAGCCAGTTTAGGCCTTAAATATTCAATAATTAATAAGTAGTTTATTGAAGAAAATAAGATCTGGACATAGGTTTTTATCTAAAACTGTTCAATCAAGTTGCGAAATATCAATGAACAGTATGCCTAATGTGAAACGTATATGCAATTCATTCCATTTATATTTTTCTGTCCAAAGGGCAGGTCCTTCACTGCAAACTCAGCGTTCTCCACTCTTCTTTCTGATTTCCTGTTTTTTGCATACAGTCCATTTATCTTTGAGTTGTCTTTGATATATTCTTCTTTTCCCGGTTTTTATTCTACCACTCCCTCATGTGAATATTTTAACAATGTCTTCTTAAATAGCGGTTTAGCGTATTCCTTTTTTTTTTTTTAATCTTCCTAATAATTTTCATCGTCGTTCTTTTTTCAACCTATATTCTTACTAAAACTTTGGTTTCTTATTTTCTCTGTCCATATCAAACAATTCATTCTTCTCCGTAGCCTATTTTTAGAGTATTTCCAGTCTCTCTCTCTCATCAACGCGTCTTAGTATCCATATTTCCCGCTCCATACATTGGCATTGGCATAATCCGAACTCAGGGCTTCAGTTTAGGCCTATGGTGAAGTCAACTTTATTTCTTTCTAATCTAGGCCTACGTAATGACTGAGTAACTTTTTTTTACTGATTTCTCACCAGAATGCTGCATGCATAAATTAGTGGCCCCAGAGTAGCAAGTCATCTCTGGATACGATGAAAGTTCGAAGACGTGGCTTCCTTCCGAGATGAAGTTATGCCCTATCCTCAAATATCCAATACATCCATCGTAAAATTCAAAGGAGTAGGACCTGGTGATTAGCCTCATAAAAGAAATAGGCAAAATTAAATCCACCAGATACAAGGTAATATAGGCTATGTAGGCCTACCCGTTCGTCTGCTGTATTTGGGCTATGTTACTTACTGCGCTACTTACGTCGCTTTTATTTTTAAATAGAGTTATGGGTTACATTGGAGAACGCAGGGAGTTAGGAATAATAAGCATACATCTATGTACAAAAGCGACGTAGGCCTAAGTGGTGCAAGAAATGGCTTAAGTACGACACACAACGGACGATTAAATAAAATTACCAACAAACTAACAATGTAACTAATTTACTGGCAGCATCGAATCCGGAGATTCATGGCCGCGCGAACATAAGCTCTCTATAGGCCTACCTATTCTGAGCTAATGATTTCCAGTTATAGCCTATCACCTGTATAATTTACTTATCTCAAATCATGGTTAATATTATTCTCCCACCTCATTCTTGGCCTACCTACTGGACGATTTCCCTCTGATTTTGCTACAAGGAGTTTCAATGCCCTTCTTGCATTTCCCATTCGTGCCACATGTACTGCCCATTGCAGCCTACGAGACTTAACCGTTATTACATCTGGTTTCCCATAAAGATCATGTTATGTGGACTTCACCATTCACCTGTCTGTTTGTCTCTCTTTGGTCCAAAAATGTTCCTAAGAATTTTATTCTCAAATATTGTGGACCCGGAGATTCATGGCCGCGCGGACATAATCTCTCTATACATAGGCCTACCTATCCTGAGCTAATGATTTCCTATTATCCCCTGTATAATTGACTTATCTCAAATAATGGTTAATATTATTCTCCCATCTCATTCTTGGCCTACATACTGGACGATTTCCCTCTGATTTTGCTACAAGGAGTTTCAATGCCCTTCTTGCATTTCCCATTCGTGCCACATGTACTGCCCATCGCAGCCTAAGAGGCTTAACTGTTCTTATTACATCTGGTTTTCCATAAAGATCATGTTATGTAGACTTCGCCATTCACCTGTCTGTTTGTCTCTCTTTGGTCTAAAAATGCTCCTAAGAACTTTATTCTCAAATACTCGTGTAATATTTTCTCCTTACTTTAAAGTAAGAGTCCGTTTCGCATCCATATAATATAATATAACAGGGAGAATAACAGTTTTATAGACCTATATTTTCAGTCAACAGGAAGCTATCAAAACTTTGAAGTACTGGAATGCAAGACTGCTAGTGACTTCAGACACCAACCAACCATATATTTTCAGTATGTATCAACGACAAACATACTTTTAATATCTTTACATATGAAAATTGTAAACGAATTAGTAGGCTGTCTATTGTAAAATAAAGATTAGTCAACTGACGTAGTCTACTTAACCTCTAAAAATATGCTGTACATATTAAATTAGGCCTACTTCTCTCTATATCGTTAACGAGAATTACAGTAATAAATCACAGAATAAACTTACTAATAATACCTAATATTAAGCATACACACCTTCCCGCGTCTCTTCGCTGTTTTGGTAATATAATTTGTAGTATTCTTTTCCTTCTATAAAAGAATATGTCATAACACTACATTGAAGTTCAGTTTTCCGCGTTAACAAAAATCCGGCTTTCTCATTGGATGGTATAGAGATATGTAAAGATGGAGGCACATAGCCTCGGGCAAAGATAACTAACATCACTATGCATAATTGCCTACAATTTATTTTCCATATAAAAGACCAACTTCATGGTTTTGTGGTCAGAGATCTGACTACAGTTCATAAGGTCCCAGGTTCGATAGGTCAGACTATAGGAATTTTTCCTGTGGTTGCTCATGTTTGGAATTTAGGTTTAGGTTTAAGGAATCTCCTGATGCTTCTATCATTTATCATATTGGGACATAACATAACTCTGCCTTCCAGGTGTCCCAACCTCAAAAAGGGTTATAATTCCACCAATGCCAGGATAGAATGGCAGAAATGTCGTATGACAGCCTAGTGGGATTAGGCCAAAAAAATCCATAGGAATTCAAATGGTACTGAGAAAATAAAACAAAAACAATGTTTTAACAATGTAATTTTATTTTAACAGAAAGTCTGTAAATCACTACAATGACAATGTTTTCAAAAGGTTGAAAGCATAGATACTGAAGAAGGGTGCAATAGCGTATAAGATCATAAATTTTAAATTAATAAAAAGTAATCTGAATTAATTTATGAATTTCAATTAAATATATGTATATAATCCAAATTCTTAAGCTCACAAGTAAATGAGTTAAGTATATTTAATAAAAATTAATTTTATTGCACTCTCCTACAAAGAATCCTGCATATTATTAAAAGCAACAAAATTCATTATATATACATATTTAATATGGAACTGTAGGAGACTTGTCTAATTTTATGAATAATGTACCTAATATACCTAGTTTCATTTTATGTATATTTAGTAATGACATCATTAATTAGTTTTGATATCACAATAAGAGAGACTCCAATGAGCCATCAGCCTATGTCTTGTTTCTATTATTGAACTGCACACTAAACAGCAATGTTATTAACAGGGAAAATATTACTAAATTTCTTATCCAACAAATTATCACTAAACTTTTCAAAATCCAAATTTTCTCTGATTACAGCTCACTTAAATACACTCCTTACTTCAATACTTTTAAGTGTTTGCTATCCATTCGAACCTTCAAAAACAGCAATGATCAGAAAATCATATTTCCTATCCTATTCAATTGTGTTACCTCTACCATGGACGATCCCAAGCCCGGCTGAAAAAAGGAGGGGAAGTAAATATGAATTTGGAACGGGGTTTCTAGTTAATAAAAAAATGAAGCATGCAGTGATTGATTTTAAGCCCATAAATGAAAGAATATATTTGAGGAAGATTTTTAACTATAGTTTCATTAATGGACATGCACCTACAAATGATAAACATGTATGATACAGATGCCCTCTACTCCCTATTGGGAGAAAAAAAAAAAACTTATGATTCCTGCCAAGACGTATGAAAGTTGTATTTGAATGCTGGAATTGGTAAAAAAGGGTATTTTTTTCCTACTATTGGAAAATACAGTACACACAATATAACAAATGAAAATGGACACAAATTAATAAGTTTTGACACCTCAAGAGGATTGATAATTGGAAGTACAATGTTCCCTCCCAAAAACATCCATAAATGTATATGGAAAGCACCTGATGGACACATGAGCCAAATAAATCATAATCAGTGAAACCTGTCTTAGCTGGAACCTTTATAAGAAGGAAACCTGTAGAGACGGAAAAAATCTCCAGAACGGTATGATTTTATATGTAAAATCGGCCTGTATAAGCTGGAAACCTTCATAATGCAGAAACGGAATGGTTTTTAAAGTACCAATAGTTAATTTTTACCTCAGTAAGATGGAAAATTATTCTTAAGCACGTTCTAACTACAGTATTAATGACCACACGTAAAAATTCTGTATATGACGCTAGTGCATTATATCGTTTTACCTTCTTGTGTTGCGGGGATACCCTTGCTTATGTGTGACAGCGGGGAATCCCTCGCTTTTCCTTGCCTGATTACGTAACCTACGAGGGAGTTGGGAAACTCTTCAGTCCTCCTGTAGTTGAGTTCCTTCTCGTTTTTGTGTAATAGAGTTGTTTTGTATTGCCGTGCAAACTGTGCTATTTCAGTTCAACACGTTATGTCTTTAAAGCATGCATGTAAAATCCTTACACTGTGTGAGACAATTCAAGCTTGTAATTTGGGAACCCTTTATAAGAAGGAAAACTGCCAAGACGGAAATATATTTAAGGAACCGTCATGTTCCTTCATAGACAGGTTTTACAGTATTAATAGATAGTAGATACAATCGGATCTCTTGGATGTAAGATCTATAGAAGGACAAATATAGATTCTGACTACTTTCTTGTAGTATCAAAACTGTGTTCAAGAATCTCAACTTATAAACAGGAATACCAGGCAAGAGAAATATGCCATCAAAAACAAACAAAGACTGAAATAACCACACACAATGTAAATACAAGATTGATGATGCAATTAACAAATTGTGTGATACTTCCACAGATGTCAATGAACAATGGAAACATCATAAATGTAATTAACTTGCAGCTGAAGAAACACTAGGACTATGGTCTAAGCCTAAGAGAAATGATTGGTTTGATCAACAATGTGAAAGAACCACAAATGAAAGAAATAAGGCATACCTCCAAATGATAAAAAGTGACACAAGAAGATCTACCGAAAAATATAATAATAAAAGAAAATTCAGAAAAGAAAGAAAAGAGACTTTGAAAATCAGAGAATCATGGTTCTAAGTGAATTAAGACGGACAAATGAGAATAAAAAATTGTATAAAATGATAAACAATGATAGGAAAGCTTTTAAACCCAGGAATATTATTTGTAGAGGTTCTAACAATATGATTTTAAAAAACAAAAGACATTTTAAAAAGATGGAAAGAATATTTTAATGAGGCAGAAGTGAATCTCGACCAGCATAGAACAATGAGTATTGATAGAACTGGTAATTTGGAATTCAAGCTTACACTCGAGAGAAGATGGACAATAAATTAAAAAACACCAAAGCACCCGGCATAGACAAAATATAGGCAGAGCTTCTTAAAAGTGATGGTACAAAATTAACAAAAATTTTACAAGCACTTCTACTTACAGTATGGAAAGAAGAAATAATTCCTGATGAATGCAAGATAGGTATAATATTTCCACTACATAAAAAAGGTGATACAATGCTTTGTGAAAACTATAGAGATATTACACTGCTAAGCATCTGTTAGAAAATATTTTCAAGAATATTATATGCACAATTACTGCCTTATACAGAAAAAAAATATTGATAACTAACAATGTGGTTTCAGAGGTGGTAAATCAATAACTGATTAAATATATTTAATTTAATGTTGGGAAGTAAATATTATGAGATTATATCATTAATAGTGAGTGGAGAACATATATTTAACGACTCACCTCATACAATTTCAAATTTCTTTGATACTAATGGTTTAAGACAACTTCTCGCCCCTCTTAAGTCATGAGTCCAACTTACATTGAAAAGGGACGAGAAGTCGTCTGAAACCATTGGTATCAAAGAAATTGTATGAGGTGAGTAGTTAAAAATATGTTCTCTTCTCACTATTACTGATTAAATATTTATGTTATGACAGCTACTTGAAAAAAACAGTGCACTTAGTATTCAAACTCATCACTGATTTATAAATTTTTACAAACATATGAAGGTATAAATAGAGGTCATCTACTCTCAGTTATGAAAGAATTTGGGATTCCATATAAATTGATCAGATTAGTTATAGCAATATTAGACAACAGTCAATGCCAAGTTCAGATACAAGAGGAACTATCTGATATCTTTACAGTTAATGATGGCTTAAGGCAGGGAGACTTGCTGTCATATTTACTCTTACACCTGGCATTGGAAAATGTTTTAAGGGATGCAGGTATATCAATGAGAGATACCATCTTTTATAAATCAATGCAATATTGGCCTAAGCAGACAATATTGACATCATAGCGAGAACTGAGAAAGACATACAACAAGTCTTCAAAGCTTTGAAGGAAGTGGTCTTACCAACGATTTAGCAATTAATGATAGGAAAACAAAATATATGGTAGTAGGCAGTAAAAAAAAAAGTTAACATATCAATGGAATCATATATTGAGATTGAAGGAATAAAATTTGAAAGAGTTTATAGCTTTGAATACCTAGGATCAGTGGTATATGCCACCAATCAGTTGAATGTAGAAATTAACTGGAGAATAAAGAATGCAAATGGATGTTATTTTGGTCTACAAAGGCATTTCAAACCAAATATCTAACTCAAGATACTAAATGCTTATTAAACATGTATTGATGCTCGGTTTTGAAAAACTGGACATTGTCACAACTAGATGTAATGAAACTTGATTTTTGAAAGAAAGAGATTACATAAGATTATATTATTTTTGGTCTGGACATCTTACCTCAATATTAATGTTGATTTGTTCTTGGACATGTTTCAAAACAATTCTGTTTTATCTTCAGCTTTCCCAGACTGGGAAGACTGTCCAAGAACAAATCAACATTAATATTGAGGTAAGATGTCCAGACCAAAAATAATATAATTAAAATAACCTCAAAATTTAACTTCCTAAAATTAAATATTAATTACATAAGATATATGGCCCAATTCAAGATGCAAATGGTTTCAGAATTACATATAACTCAGAACTGTACCATCTTCATAAATCATCAAATAGTGTAGCCTCAATAAAATAAGATTGAGATGGGCTGGACACATACAAAGAATGGATACAAACAAGATATCTAATATGGTTGGATGTAGTTGTTGAGGATGTGAAGAAGCTTGGCATTCCAAGTGGAAGCTGGAAGAATGTCCATGATAGACAAAGACTGAGATCTTTCCTGTGAGCATGCGAGGCCCAATTTGGGTTATTGTCCTGATGATGATTCATTTGTGTTAACCAGGATATTCATATTTTCAATAGATATTCTATTCATATTTTGGAACTGAACATGAATCATGTTTGTAATCTATCAGAACCCAAATATGACAACCCTTAAAATACCCAGTCAACATTTCTGAACAAACTCTGGAAGTTTTTGTTTGGTAGAATTAGTTTTCATCCTAATATGTATTGTCCTATTATGCAGCAGGCATTTTTAATGCTCTTTCTATGAGTCCTTCATTGTAAAATTGATTACGAAGCTGAAAGCTTTATCAAGCAGATCCCCTGTGTATTGCATATAGTTGAAATACCTACAAAAGTAATTATAAATTCCGGATATTAAAAATTACATGCAATGGCCATTAAAAATTAGATTAGATTTCTGGTCATTCCTGCTTTGAAGGTATTCTGCAAAATATACAAAAATAAATAATTACTTCAAAACATTTAAACTGTGTAAATTGTAATTTTTTTCTAAAATGCAACATTTTAATAATGCCCATATCTAAGTTTGGAAGAGTGAATAAGTATTGACTAGATTTATTAATAAAGAATGAATAATTAATGTATATTATCTTTCATGATAAATAAATAAATAAATAAATAATATTAATAAAAGTTTAATTTAAACTGACAGGTTTAAAGTCATAGGGCGTTATTATCCACTCAATATGTGAAGTAAGATTTACAAAAATGCATTTATACAATACGATTAAATTTTCACACTTATATTAAATACTGCTAAATTAAAAATTCACTTAAAAATTAATACAACTGTTTTAAATTACTACAATAGTTATAAATACATGTGCAAATAATTTGTGATTTGTCAACTAGCTTATAAACTTACAATAAATGTCACTGCAATAAGCTTTCAGAAATGATGTATGGTAAATTTTTGTTTGAAAGAGGCTTTTGACTGGCAGCTCCTGATATCTACCAGCAGCAAATTCCAATAATGGGAAAGTGAAACGGTGAAAGAAGAAGAATAATGAGATGTTCTATGATATGGTATATTTCACATTTCATTGACCGATCTAGAGTTGACATTATGATCAATATTAATTACATCGCCATTTATTCAGTAAAAAATTTAATAATAAAATATTGAGAAAATGTGTTAAATAAAGATAATAAAATATTTGAATTTATGGAAAATTCAAGTTTATGTAACCATCATCTTCTGAAACAACTGCTCATATGCTTTGACACTATCTTTCTTGTGTATAATTGTAGGCTTTCACGGCCAGCATCTTGATCCCTGTTTGGTTCATCTTCCGGGCTAAATGGCCGTGGTCCAGTTTTCTTGTCACTTGATGTTTCGTCTACTGTTGCGGTAGACCTCATCAGGAGATTCTGCATGGTCTCTGGGCTATTTTTCAGGGTTGTGTCTCCAAAATCTAAGCCACAAATCCTGAAAATTATGTATCAACCAACCATCTACTGTATATAATGTTATATTACATATAATTAATCTTTGTTACCAGTACTGTACATATCTTCAACCTAGTTATGGGCATTTAAATTTTTCACCCTAGCACAGATCCAACATAGTAATCTTCCATTATGAAATTCTGATTTAGGCAATTAAAGCACCAGTTTGAACAAAATAATAAAAAAAATTAAACCCATGGCACAACAGCTCTGAAAGGTCAAGTTGACAGAAATGGTAGCTTTCATTGGGTAGCAAAACAACATGGTATGGAACAAAGTGACAATTCCTCAAGTTTGATTTCAGTTTCTTAACTGGTTTTGCTACTTCCTAGTCAAGAGACTATTCAGTTGTCCTCATGGGGCATGGTTCTTGTTTAATCAACTCACTGGCACTATTAAACTTGGAGATTCATGACCATATAGACAACACACTTGCTTAAATGACCCCCGAGAGCTATGCCGGAGGTAGCACTGCTGTCAAAAGGGTTACTCATGCCCGACAGATCGAAGGCAATAAGCCAGATGAAAAAAGTACCTTGGTTGAAAGAGTGACAATCTTTCACCATAAAAAAACATCATCAAGAAATGTGGAAATGGGTTTCACTGAGGTAAGTCCCCCATTTGGTTCTCCAGGTGGGAACTTCTTCAGGGAATCCACGCCAAAGGCTCAAACACAGGGACATGTTCCTAGGAACATGGAATGTTAGGACTTTATATAATAGCGAGGCACTGGAGATATTAATGCAATAATTAGATACATCACCCTTGGATTTAGTAGCTTTACAGGAAGTTAGATGGCCAGGAGAAGGTAGTCATGAATCAGGAAGCTTTGCATTATACTAAGGAATGCATCAAGATCTGAATTTAGAACGGGCTTTTTAGTCCGAAGGAGGATCCTCTCTGCTATCCAAGATATTAAGTTTGTCAGCAATAGGAAATCATATATAATTCTAAAAGATAAACATAACTTTATAATCGTAAATGTAGATGGTTCCACAGAAGATAAGGATGACAAAATCAAGGATGAGTTCTACAAAGAATTAGAATGCGTATTTAATAGCCTTGCACAATATCATACGAAAATTTTCTTAGATTTTAATGCAAAAGTGGGACGTGAAGATATATTCAGGCCAACGATAGGCGAATTCAGTCTTCATGAACATAGTAACAGCAATGGGGTTAGGTTAGTCACCATTGCCACATCAAAGAATCTTATTATTAAGAGTGCAACATTCCAGCATAAGGATATTTATAAATACACCTGGACATCTCCAAATGGCGAAACTCAGAATCAGATAGATCATATATTAGTGGACAAATGCTAGCACAGTAGCATCGTCAATGTTAGATCAGTTAAGAGGGCAGACTGCAATTCGGATCATCATCTGGTCAGGATGAAAATCAGACAACAGTTATCGCTCATGAGAGCAACAAAAGATAAAGATGATTCTAAACAATTTGAATTGAAAAACTTGAGAATTGATGAACTACGGTAAGAATACCAAATCAAAATTGCTAATAGATTTGAAATACAGGAATCTTCAGAAGAGAATGAGGCAATTGAAGAAGAATTTGATATAAATAAAGAATAGGAGACTATAAGAGATAATATTAAATTGTCAGCATCAGAAAGTGTTGACTATTCAAAAAAGTGGAAAACAAGAAGTGGTTTGATGAGGAATGTGCCAAAATTGTACAGAAAAGAAAGCAAGCAAAAATGAATTGGCTTCATGAGCCAAATGAAGTAAATTTAGAAAAAATTAAGTACTACTAGATGGGAAACCACCAGGTTATTAAAGAGCAAAAAAAAGTAAAGTAAAGTGATCCCACTACAGGCCTCAGGAGGCCCTTGGGGTAATAGGAGGTTAAGGCTCTACTTTTTCTAGACAATCAACACTTTATGTCAGCCCTGCATGACGGTCACCTTTACCCCTAGAACAAGCATCTGGTACTCATTTCCATTAGAGGCTGAGTCGACCCCAGGGCCATAGTGCCGCCAGAAGGTTTGGGTCAGTTTAAAAATCCTGACCCCAACGGGACTTGAACCCTCGACCTTCCGACTTGTAGCACAGTGCCTTAACCACTACACTATGGCATGCCCCCATTAAAGAGCAAAAAGTGGGAATATTTGAGAGAGAAGATAAATGATCTTGAAATGAATGCAAAAAATAGGAACATCAGAGAATTGAATTATATAAGGGAATTAGGATAGAGAAGAAAGGGTTTCAGGCTAGAAGAGACATAATTCGGAATGAAAATGGGGATTCCAGATTCCAGGAGTATATTTAATAGATGGAAAAGTTACTTTAATCAGCTATCAAAGGTGCATACAGAACAGGACATTGAAGAGGATAATTTACAGATAGCAAAAATGCTAGTCACAGAACTAAGTGCATTAGAAGTTGAAATGGTGATAGAAAAATTGAAGATGCACAAAGCATCAGGTTTAGATGGGATCCCAGCAGAACCAATAAAATCAGGGGGGAGAAAAATTGATGGACAAGATATGTCAGTTACTTTGTATGATTTGGGAAAAAGAAGCTCTTCCAAATAATGGAAATAATTGATTATTGTACCAATTTATAAGAAAGGAGATAAAACTGATTGCAACAACTACTCATTACTCTCAACTCCGTACAAAATCCTAACAAATATATTAGTAAGCAGACTTACTCCCTATATTGAAGACATTCTAGGAGATCATCAATGTGGGTTTAGAAGAAACAGGTCTAAAACAGATAAAATTTTTAGCATAAGACAGATTTTAGAAAAGAAATGGGAATATAATGGCACTGTACACCAGATATATGCAGACTTAAAAAATTCAGTTAGGAGGGAGAAGTTGTATAGTATCCTGCTGGAGTTCAGAATTCCTAAAAAGTTAGTTAGACTTATATGAATGTGTCTAATTGGCACAAAGAGTAGAGTGCTTGTAGGCAAACAGTTTTAGGATACTTTTGAAATTCACAATGGGTTAAAGCAAGGAGATGCATTATCTCCTCTACTATTCAATTCTGTATTAGAGCATGCCATCAAATATTTGGCCTACAAATCAATGGTATTAATAGGCTGTTAGTTTATGCTGATGATGTAGTATTATTGAGCGATAGTGAGGAGATACTAAGGGCCAACATGCACTCTCTATTGAATAATGCTAAAAAATTGGGATTGGAAGTAAACATCAACAAAACTAAATATATGTTCACATATAGAAATATATTATATAACGGAAATGGACAGTTAATGACAAATGACAGAAATTTTGAAGTGGCTGATTTCAAATATCTAGGAACAATAATTACAAATAGGAATGAAATGCATAAAGAAATTAAACATAGGCTCAATTCTGGAAATGCATGCTATTATGCAATACAGGGACTCTTGTCGTCCCAATTCCTTTCAAAAAACGTTAAACTAAATATATATAAAACTGTTATTCTCCCAGTTATATTATATGGATGCGAAACATGGATTCTTACTTTAAGGGAGAAATGAAGATTATGAGTATTTGAGAATAAAGGAAAATTTTTGGGCCAAACAGAGATGGACAGGTGAATGGAGAAAACTACACAATAGTGAGCTACATGATATGCATAGGAAGCCAGATATAATAAGAACAGTTAAGTCTCATAGACTGCGATGGGCAGGACATGTGGCAACATATGGGGGATAAAAGAGGTATATGGAAGCTTCTTGTAGGAAAACACCCAGCTGGTAGACCAAGAATGAGGTGGGAGAATAACATCCATGATTTGAGGGAAATAGATTATACAGGTGATGATTGGAAAACATTAGCTCAGGATTGGGATGTATGGAGAGCTTATGTCTGTGTGTCCATGAACCTACGGGTTCAATACAGCCAGTGCATTAGTTAGTTATAGACAAAAAATTTCCATATATCAACTATCCTGAGCTAATATTTTCCAATCATTCCCTGTATAATTCACCTCCTTCAAATCATGGTCAATTTTATTCTCCTACCTTATTCTTTGCTATCCTACTGGGTGTTTTCTACAAGAAGTTTACTCACCCTTCTTTCATTTCCCATTTATGTCACATGTCCTCCCCAGAGCATTCTATGAGACTGTTCTTATTACACTGTTATGTACTTATAGTTTCCCCCCCCCATTCCATACCTATACCAAAATAAACATTTCTATGATATGGCTGGGAATCAAACCCAGACTCATGGAATGTTAGTCAGACTTGTTCAGTTAAACCATAGAGGCAGTCAACAAAATAATTATGAATTCAAATTTCAAACTTCCAAAGGAAAAATTTCCATTTCAAGTTCCTGTTTTCTTGTGTGAAAATAAAGCTAACATTCAGTCATAAAATAATGTACAAATAAACTTCCATACAAAAAGCTGGCTTTCAGAGAACTGTATATTTGCAACCTAAAATCTAGATGACATTTCTATTTTATTTTCCCCATGGTATTCACTTATTTAAAATATACATATTTTCATTCTGTTTAAAAAATAATAATAATTCATAGGCAGCACTCAAAATGGAAATTTAGTGTTGTTTTGTATTTATTATATTTTCAAAAGACAAAATTAGGTTATACCATCCTACTTAATGACATTATACCTCAGAAATTTACAGTCAGCAATTCTCTTTAGAAACTTAATATGTCATAAAAATTTGGTGAGTTGTGTTTTAGTTTAAAACTATCAAATAATTTAGTATGAGGCGAGAGTTCAGTGATGAAAAATAAGACATCTTATTTTACTTTACATTTAAATATACACTGATTTGAAATGTCATAAAGGAAAATTTCCAGCATGAAATTGGTTGATGTAAAAATGTGCTAGTATGGTAAACGTATACCATTCCACTTCAAGGACTGTTCATAGGATTTACACAATACACAAAATTAATACTATTTCAGGAATGTATCCATTGAGTCAAAGATCCAATCAAAACATTCACTTAACATACTGTAAAGAACAAACCAATCAACCATGTCTGTGATGCCTTCAAATCAAAACACTCTACACAATACACAAAATTAATACTATTTCAGGAATGTATCCATTGAGTCAAAGATCCAATCAAAACATTCACTTAACATACTGTAAAGAACAAACCAATCAACCATGTCTGTGATGCCTTCAAATCAAAAACTCTGAATCAAATTTAACATGCCATAATTATTGTACAAAATTACACGAGTTGGAAAGTAGAGTTCGAAACTCTCATTTTTTTGTGCAATCCACGCAAGAAAATGTGTCTGAACTGGGAAAACTGTGATACAAAATACATATATCTGTGATCATGAATTGAACAGTTAAAGGAAAATAATAAAATTTTATTCTAATTTGCACAGAGAAAAAAAACATTTTTATACTAGAGTTCCTGTGCAATTTAGAGTATTATAAGACAATACTTACATTTACAGAATTCTATTAATTTGATGTCAGATTCAATTTATTCATATCAAAAAGATCAATACTGCACCATCCATTAAATATATTTTATTTAATTGTTAAGGTCATTGATGTCACAATACAAATCTGGACATGAAAGGACCTGAGAGGCCTCTTTTTTCAGGCTTGAGATTTTTATATTCTGTAAATCTATGGCATGGGATTCATGACATTTACATCCTGAAAAATCCATTGAGCCCAGCTGTGTTTGAACCCACAAACCAGAGATGAGCATGGCAACCAATGGTCAAATTTTCTCTTTATAAAGAATTTAATATTTACATTTAAATATGAAATATTTACGATTTGTGGCAGGATATTCTTTAATGGATAAAAAAATGGAGTGAAGATATCCGTAAATAACTACAAATATTCAGTTTGACAGATAAAATAAGAGTATAGGAGAAAATGGTATGAACATGTCTGCAGAATGGATACCAACAGATTGCCTAGGAAAATTTAACCAAGAGGAGGAAAAAGAGATCAGAGACACCCATGAAAGAGATGGGCACAACAGCTATAATACTTGGAGTCGAAACAAACCAGAAGGTTTAATCCTTGCAAGAAGAAAAAGAAGATAAAAAAATTTTAAAAAATAATTTTCATATGTTTATAAACAATTTTTTATACTATCTCTAATATATGGATCAGAAATTTGGGTTTTATTATATAATCATCAGAGTAAAATTACATCAGAGATAAATCACAGGTAAGACTAGAAGTGATATAGTGAGATATACATCAATTAAATAAAGTCTAAATAATGAAACAGCAGTGAGAATGGCAGGAAAGAGAAATCTGAAATAGTATGAATATATAATAACAATGGATGAATAAAGGAAAGCTACAGAGGTCAATGAAACAAAAACAAAAAAAAGAAAAGAAGATAGAAGAACAAGAAAGGAATAGGAACTGTATATTGGCAAGATAGTAAAGAAGAGAGGAATGAAATTACAATCAATTGAGAGGTAAAAAGAAACATATTTGAGTAATAATGAAACAGAATACATCAATAAACAATTTTTTTGCAAAGTCTTTTTGTCATATCTATACATTATTGAGGGCATTAGATTTATTAATATGTTAGTGAAAGTTTCAATGGATAACCGTGAATATTGAATTACATTTTTCAACATTGTAGAAGATATCTATTGAATCTGGCACCAATTACATAATTATTCTGCACATCAATGATAAATTGTTACATTTACTTTTTAAATAATTATAACACATAAACATTCATTTGATTTGGGCTGTGTATTTTATTTGTTACATCCAAAAAATCAGAAAAGAAACTTTGATTTTGCTCACTTTGATACAAAAAAGTTTATTTTCTGCTTATACAAAATCCAAAGCAAGGAACTGTCAGGTTAATCACTTATGATTCTACAGCCATAATATTCCTTAAGATTTCTTTTGGCAGTGAAATAGGAAATTAATTCTATATACTGTATATATAAAAGAAGGAAAATGCAGCAGATAAAAGACTTCTAAGTTCTTCATAAAATATAATTTATAACCACTGCAATAAAAGAAGCAACTTCTGACATATTGAATGCAGCATATTAAAATGAGACAGCCAACCAGAATACAAGGTAAAGATAACCCACTAACACATTAGGAAGGCCATTGGGATGCAAGAATCCACAATTCATTGTTAACAACACGAGAAAGAAATATGCTCTGGCCAACATTATCCCCTAAATTCATGGTACTCATTTTAGAAATGGAGCCTAGCAAATAAAAATCTCCATCCATTCACTGTCTGATCCATCTAGTCTCTAATATTGCCAGTAGTTTGGCCATCAAAGCTAGAATATAAAGATTCTAGGATATTTCCCTCTTCCCCACTGAGAGGTATTAGAAGGTAAATGACCAAGAATGTTGGGCTCATTACAAGAAGTTCTTATGTCATCTAAATGTTTCTTTTGATTTAAACTTCACAATTAGAAGCAAAAATGGAATTCAACTGCTAAGATGAAGTGTCCTAATAATAATATTTTATTTAACAATATTTAATTTTAGGAAGTTATATTTTGAGGTTATTTTAATTATATTATTTTTGGTCTGGACATCTTACCTCAATATTAATGTTGATTTGTTCTTGTTGATATTGAGGTAAGATGTCCAGACCAAAAATAATATACACAATTAAATTATTGTAAATCAATGGTAAAGAGAAAAAATTTTTTACCATTGATTTACAATAATTTAATTGTGTTTATTAATTTACTTATTTCTATCATAGTAATAGCTTTAGCTTCCCAATATTAATTTAACAAAAATAATATAATTATTTAACAATGTTGATTCATCTTTAATCATTGTCATTAGTGTTTTGGTTCAAAGCAGCGCATGAAAGGAAAATCAATTTTATAGAGGCATTATTTTCAGTTTGGACTTCTTCTACATGCTGTATGTCTAAGATCTGTGATCATTAGCTTTACTTATCTTCTAAAGCAATTTTCAGGATATTTATAACCTGAAAAATACACAGGCCTGTGAATTTAATCTTTTTTTCTGCGGCACAGGGTTTAACAGGTCTCTAAACCTAATTTTGGTGTGCTGAATTCAAATATGTTAACCATTTTTTTGCATCACATAAGATTTTTTTGCCACATTGAAATTAGATATTTATTACTTTTTGCATTATATGTAATAGCCATAATCTTTTAAATTGCTGTAAAAACTACAAATGCTTGATACAATATCAATTGTGCAGTTAAAACAGTTTAAAATAAATAAAAAACTATTAATATACATTAACATCTATATATTCTCCTCCGGTTAGCAAGAAATGAATAGTGAGTTGATTGGCATTTGTGCTCCTGCCAAGGATTTTCTCTTACCCAATACCAATGATAGTAGGCAATCTTGGAGACATCCCATGGACCCTGGTACCTTGTTTCTATCTCTTTTATGTCCTGATGGAATCACTCACCATGTTCTTCACTTAGTACTCCTAAAATATTTGGAAAATATTGAAGATGATAGTGTAACTTAAAACTCATATTATATCCCAGTGCCCTGAACTTTTCGAGCATGATTTTTTACAATTTTCTCATATTGTTCATCTTTAACATTACCCTGAAACTTCTCGATGATGTCCTTGTATGATTCTCAAGCTTGCAATTCCACGTCAGACATGCAGTTTTTAAAAGTAACATGCCTAATAAGTTTGCGAACCTGTGGCCATAAAAAAGTCTTCCTTCACTTTTGCCTCCGACAGTAACAGAATTTTTTAGCAATGTATTGGTAACAAGGGATATTTTTTACCAAAACTTTAACAAATTGCTTCATTAATCCTAGTTTTATGTGCAAAGGAAGTAGTCATATTTTTTTCAGAATCAACTAATGTGCAATTTATTACATTTTTTGTCCGTGGCACCAGTTGTTTTCTTTTCAGCCAGTTATTAACTTTCCAGTGTCTTCCCCTAGCTCGAAAAACACGGAAATTTCATGCACCCTCCTTGTTGCCCCAATAAAATACCACACACCTTAAGGTCACAACACATGTACATGTTCATTATATTTTATATTAAATTAATGTTGGGAAGTAAACATTATGAGGTATAATCATTAAAATTCATCGGAGAACATATTGTTTAAACAACTCACCTCATATGATTCATGCTTCCATGATATCGTGATTTCAAACATAGTCATGTTCATCTTCAGCCATAACTCCGACTGACGAAATTCTTCGACCGTCAACTATTCTATTGTCGCCATCTTCAGTGCTGCCATTTATGGTTGAATTTATGAACTTCGAAATAAATGTAATTTCGTTAGGGATATCAAAATTCATTGATCTATTTTTGTTTTTCTGAATGTATATTTTTTTCCCAAAGAGAAACCTTTGGAATTGACAGTTTGGGAAAAAATATACATTCAGAAAAACAAAAATAGATCAATGAATTTTGATATCCCTAACGAAATTACATTGATTTCGAAGTTCATAAATTCAACCATAGATGGCAGCACTGAAGATGGCGACAATAGAATAGTTGACGGCCGAAGAATTTCGTCAGTCGGAGTTATGGCTGAAGATGAACATGACTATGTTTGAAATCGCGATATCATGGAAGCATGAATCATATGAGGTGAGTTGTTTAAACAATATGTTCTCCGATGAATTTTAATCATTATATTTTATTTTTTCTAGAATAGTACATATGTTTGTATATGTACATTGAATGAACTACTGGAACTGAAGCATAATTTATTCCCATTATGCAGAAGAATGCCAATCAATAAATATATGTCAATCTGCCGGTTCATAAACTGTTCCTAGGTGACCATTCAAGCCCGGGATATAACAACAGCACACTACTTCCTAAAATATATTTTAAATTTTTCTTCACAATGTCTACACCAATAAAAAGCTGTACCAGGAGCTAAAAGATTGTCTTCTTTAAATCTCAAACCTAAAAATTAACTTTTTTTTTGTAAGACCCAAATCGTGTACCTAATCAATTAATATTGATTAATTGATAGGACACAGATTGTTATCTTTTGATTCTAGGGACAAATTGAAATCATCTTCTGTGCTAGATGTAGAAGGAATGCTGGTACTACTCTCTTGTAATGTTGTTAGTGGTACTGGAATTGTAATATCTAACCCACGTGCTGGCAGCTTATTGCTTTCACAGTTTTCCCGGGAAATTGTGTAATGTAATCAGCAGAGGATCGTTGGTTGAAACTACCCTCAATTAAATACAATAATACTCATCATTGTTAACATAAGAAAACATCAGTTCTTAAGTGCTCCATATATATATATATATATATATATATTTTTTTTTTCTTTTTTTTGAGAGACAATTATATAAATATTGTGATAAATTTTGCTATATCAGTTCTAATGAAAAGTTTATAGATTATTATAAGTAATAATATTATGTTTTAATAGTAAATTGTGGCTTCAAAAGACTAAAAATATATAATTTTGGAAATTGTTTACCTTAGCAACCATATGAAATATATAAAATTTATGGAAGATTTTATAAATATCATTTAAATATTTTTATTACTTAGGCCTATTTTATGAAAGTATTAGTGATGGATTTATACATCAATTTTGAAGAAAGGTACAATTTTATATACATATATTTTATATTTTAATATAAAGGCTGGCAATGGCCACAGCAGGGCTGTTAATGCCAGATTGACATGCTCTATAAAATATTGTGTAAAGCCAACTATCATAACACCAGACAGCTCTACTCCCACATCCTCATTGTGATCTCTGGGCAATGTAACTCATAGTTACAACAGATGGCAGAGGGTGAGAGCGAGTATCCGGTGCTCACAAACTGGACCCACTGGCTATGTGAGCACTCCCCCATCACTGAACTTACTCAGTGATAGATTGATACCCCATTCTGAGGAGATCTATACATACTCAGAATCTACAGGAAAGAAATGACCAGACTGACCAATTTCTATCCTGAAGCGGAACAGACCAATGGCCTAATCCCTGACTGTTGTTGACACACTAGTATGAATAAAATCTGTGATTATATTATCTTCTTCTTCTTCTTCATCACGTTTAGGATTTTTGCTAGCCTGTTCCGGCTCCAAATTGCTGCACTTTCCATCTTTTCTTTGGTCTTCCCAAACCTCTTCTTCTTCTTGGTGAATAGTTATATGCTGCTTTTGGTATTCTGTTCTCAGTCATCCTTGCTTTCCAGTTTGTTCTGTATTTCACTATTGTTGTGTTTAATTTCTCTACTTTTAGCTGCTGTCTTATATGATTATATTATAAAATTGTATTCAATTTTAGGTGTTTACATATTTCAATATAGCATGTATATACCGCAGACAAGTGGTGGACTGCACCCTCTTATTTTGTGTGTTAAATATAGAATTGTGCAAAATCTGTATGTGATACACAAAAACTAGTGAAAGTTCCATTATCAGGGTATTTGACTTGACTTATTTGCATTAAAATATCTCATGCCACAAATCTTCGCAGACCTATGGTATCAGATAGCCCTGGCCATACTGAACTGTAACCTCAGACTAGAATTACGTAGACAGTCACTAAATATAAGAAAGGTAAGTGAAAACTAAAGTTTCTGCTGACTGACCCACATGGATATCAGATGGAAATTAATAAAAGTACAAAACAATTATTTTTTTGTCAATGAACAATTCATCCAACCTGAATTGACATGTGAAAAAATTACTGATTCATTATTAAAAAATTAATTCTTCCTTTCTCTACTACTACTTACTTTCTAACACAGGTGAGTTATTATTACACACTTTATATTAGCATGACCTGTATCTATCTATCTATCTATCTATGTAACGGAATATTTCAATGTGATTTTCACCCACTTAAAATCATTGGAACGACTTGAAACTTTATATACCTGTAGAGGACCCGTGACAATACAATAATTTCATATTTATTTTCTAAAATCCTGGCCATAATCATCAGAAAATCAAAAAAAGTGTTTTTGTATCAATGTAACGGAATCTTTCAACGCGATTTTCACCCACTTAGAAACATTGGATCGACTTGAAACTTTGTATACGTGTAGAGGACCCGTGACAATACAATAATTTCATATTTTGTTTCTAAAATCCTGGCCAGAATCATCCGAAAATAAAAAAAAATTAAAACTGGTATAATAGGTTGCGGACTTGTCGAGTTTTTAGTCAATTGTTGTAAGAGCTCAGTTGGTAGAGCAGTGAACTCTTAGTGGTATATAATTTCAGTAATCCATACGTCGCTGGTTCAAATCCGGCTGGGAGGGTTTTTTTTTATAGAAGAGTATTACTTTTAGCTCATGCTACAATAGTATCGAATTTAAAGATATTTAGATTTTTATCCTATTCTGTAAAATATTAAAACTAAAAAATAAAAAATAAATAATAGTTTTAAAAAAACTAAAAGAACACGCTTTATTAGAAAACTAAAAAATGAAAAATAATTTTAATTTCCAATACGCTTGGGATAAAATAAGTGGTCAACAAAAAAAATCATCTCCAACACATATAGAATAAAATTAGAGTTATCAACAAAAAGAAAATAATTTTACCATCAAAAGCGTGGGGTGCTTTTTATGATTTTTACATTTTCTTCTTAGAGAGCTTACTTTTACCAATATCTGTTTATTATCAAATATATTAATTGATATGGAGCACCCCACACTTTTGATGGTAAAATTATTTTCTTTTTGTTGATAACTCTAATTTTATTCTATATGTGTTGGAGATGATTTTTTTGTTGACCACTTTATTTTATCCCAAGCGTATTGGAAATTAAAATTATTTTTCATTTTTTAGTTTTCTAATAAAGTGTGTTCTTTTATATTTGAAGAGAAAAATTATACGCTCAGACCGGGACTTGAACCCGGGACCCTTGGTTCTCTAGACCAAGTGCTCTACCAACTGAGCTACCTGAGCAAGTACCGATCTAAACGCAAATCTTTCTCTATATACATTGTAATTCCCATCCACCAAATGCTGTGAAGCCATGCTTCTATCTTGCAAATGGCGGCTCCTTTATTAAGAAGACATATTTGGGAATTATACATTACAGCCAGTACGGCTTTTTCCAAGTTTTTATTATTGATTTCGTACATCTCAATGATGGATAAATCATATTTGAAGAGAAAAATTATACGCTCAGACCGGGACTTGAACCCGGGTTCAAGTCCCGGTCTGAGCATATAATTTTTCTCTTCAAATATGATTTATCCATCATTGAGATGTACGAAATCAATAATAAAAAAAAAATGTGTTCTTTTAGTTTTTTAAAACTATTATTTATTTTTATTTATTATTGTACTTTTATTAATCTAAATATCAGAAAAGAATGAATTAACATATTTTTAACTAAATATTACACAGAGCTTTGACTTAATACAATATAAAAATTATGTTATTCTGGTAAAGTCTGTTATTGTTACCCAAAATGGAGCCTAGGTATTCTGTTCGTTATTAATATCATTGATACAAAGAACTAATAGTTCATCTTTCATTGTCAATTTGAATGAAATTATTGGTTCACAACAAACAATAATTTCTGGAAATATCAGAAGTCCTTCTTTCATTACATGGACTATATCAAAGAAAAATACACACACAATAAGTCAATTAAGCCAGTTGATCATTAATTTAAAGCAATATACAAAATTAATCTAACACAGTTCACAATAGAACATTATTATTAAGATGTAGCAATTTCTAAATTTCAAAACAGCCATTTTCTTTAGTCTGACACTCATTGTTCAAAGGCTAAACAAAATTCACTTATAAAGATGATAAAATATAAACAGAGAGTAAATGTTTTTTTAGACAAGTTTTTAAAAGTCTTATATTCATATATTTAAAAATATCAGAAATAGCTGTTATTATATTTAAATTAATATTGGGAAGTAAACATTATGAGGTTATATCATTAATTGGAAAACATATTTTTAACAACTCACCTCATATAATTTCAAATTTCTTTGATATTGTCTGAAACCGCCGGTATCAAAGAAATTTGAAATTATATGAGGTGAGTCGTTAAAAATATATTCTCCACTCACTATTAGCTGTTATTATGTTTATCAATTGCTTAAATAAGACAGATGCAAAATAGAATCCATAATTATATTATCATGCTACCATTTTCTAAAATGACATACCGGTATTCTCTAATTTTCATTTCCATTTTAAGTTATCAGTCCTCCATTCCAGTCAAGGACGGATGGTTGGATACAGATAACACATTATATATAATGTTGTAGTTTTCAAAGGGAAATCATCTACAAAAAACATTTATGTGATAACATTTAACAACAAAAAAAGATATCTTGTTTAAATGTTCTGATTTCATGTAATAATGACAATTAATTAATTTTCCCTCTTTAACATATTATCAGCCTATTAAATTAGTTTAATTCTTAAAACATTAGAATATTTTAGAAGTTTAATGTTGTTGTTCTTCAACCAATGGCATTCTTTTTTGAGTGCTTCTAGCTCATTAACCCATCCACATCAGATTTAAATATTTGACAAATTCTTCATTACAATCAGAAAAGCATGGGATTGTTGAGTTTTTCTCCATTTTCAAAACAGTAAATTTAAACAAAATAGGATGAAAGAGTAAGCAGCATTTTGTATTAGTAATAAAGTTAGAAGTGATATCTCTACTGCCCCTAGGAGTCACTTGGGGTTCAGGACATTAAGGCTTCCACCTATCTGGACAATTGGCATGAGATGTAAGCCGGGTTTTCAGTTCTGCATGATAACTGCCTTTACCCCAGAACAAAAATCTGGTGCTCATTTCAGTTAGAGGCTGAACTGACCCCAGGTTCAAGATGCTGTCAAAGAGTTTAACACTTTGAGTCTGCCGGTGATACTAGTACCACGACATTTAAATGACACTGAAGCCGGAGAAAATTAAATTCCTTGATATGTCTGTGCCAGCAGATTTACAGGGGTGTTTTTCTGAATCAGAAAAACACCCCTGTAAAATCTGCTGGCACAGGCATGCCGAGGGATTTAATTTTCTCCGGCTTCAGTGTCATTTAAATGCTGTGGTACTAGTACCACTGCAGGGCTCAAGGTGTTAAGCTAGTTGAAAAATCCTGACCCCTTCAAGATACGACTCCTTGATCGATTGGCTTGTAGCATATTGCATTAACCAACTACACTATGACATGTCTGTATAATATAAATATCAACAAAAGAATGATTTAACGATATACTTAACAACTATGGTCATTAGCATTGCAATTCAAATCTGGGCTTGAAAGGACATAAATTTTTGCTTTGCTCAGAGGCCTCTTATTTCAGGCTTGAAGTTCTTTTAAGTTCCAAAAGTTTACAACACAGGATACATGACTTTACTTCCCTTCCGAAGGCATAATCAGGATTTTTACATCTTTAAATATTTTGTGAACCTTGGAACCAGACGTGAACACACTAACCACTAGACTGACATACTAACTACACAAAAAAACAATCCTCTCAAGGAATATACAAAATGTTGTAGAGATACAAATATATATATATATATATATAGAAGTAAAATATAATACTATGAGATAATTTATTAAGAGACTGAATTGGAAATATACATCTCACCCCATATTTTGTCGGATCATGTTTTGGCAAACATATTGTCAAATTCAACAAATTCAATATAACTTGCACCATCAGCTAATTAAAACAAAACAAAAAATAGATGGAGATAAAAAATCAATATCTTATCTGATAAAATATGAGGCATGCAAAAAAAAATCTATGTAAAAAAACTACATATGAAAATCAGAATGAAGGAACAACTTTTGAATTAATATATGGAGAAATAGAAAAATCACCAGTAGCTGCTCTTGTGTGGACACAGAATCATAGAAATGTAGAGAAGTTAACTGGAAAAATCAACAGTACTTAGAATATGGGGAAAAATCTATTTCCAGAAAAATAGAGACAAAATAATGAATTTTGAAGTTTCTGGCAAAAAGAATTGAATTGTGAAGTTTATGTGCCCACTACCAAAGGAAAATAATATATAAGACTTTCAATGGCCAACATGGCAATCAAAATCTACTCTAATTCTTTACGAGGAAAACAAGAGTGTTTACAAAATGTGATAACAAACACAATGAACAAGTAATGGAAGAACTTGGGCTCCACTTCATGCAAAATGATCAGAAAAATGGATAAGCCATTTACAATGAATGAGGCCAATAGAATCCTAGCTAAGCTTCACTATCAACCCCAGAGGAAGAGATCTCTAAAAAAATGCTCGAAGATGATGTAGAGAAACTTTAAAAGAAATCATATAAGATTTTTCTAAGCTGTAAAATAATTCAATGCAGATGCATAAGGTTTTTAAAAGTTTAATAGATAGCTTCATCTTTATCATCCATTAAGTCTTAGGCCTATAGGCCTGTTACGATCTCGCTGATGAATTTTGTATCCAGCGCTTCCTTGGATGGCCCCGAGATCTCTTCCCTGGTTAGACAATAATGAAGCATGGCTTTGAGAACTCTATCTGAACTCATATGCCAGTTGTTCTGGGAATTCACATATGTATTTAATGACTGGTTCTAAATGTAGTACCTTCAAGACATTATCATTCTGTTTGTAATCTCACTTGGTGTACCCTACTGTAAAATGCTGCAATACTAATAACATTTAACTTAGTATTTCATTTAATAGCGCTCTTTAACAGCTGAGATCATTAGAGGGCCAACAAATTTTGCTCATAGATTATTTCGGGCTTTAGGTTCTTTTGCATGCTGTATATCAATGCATGGGATCCATAGCTTTAGCTCTCTTATAAAGGAACCCATGCCCAGGATTTTTAGGATCTGAAAAATCCATCGAACCAGACAGGTTAACCTGCAACTTGAAACATGGTACACATGTTAATCACTAGTCCATCAGGAGCATAGACTCTAGTTTGTGGAATATATACTCAGATAATATAATAAAAATATTTTGTTGCAAAAAAAAAAAACTTTTTCATTTTTTTATTTTAAATTTATGTTCAAATCCCAGTTTGGACATAATTTTTTTCTCTTCAAACATGTAAAAAAAAAAATTACCAAAATCTATCTTGACCAGAATTATTATTATTATTTTTGTGCATAATGCCACCAGGTTGTCTTTTATGACATTTCTGGTTTTCTCCCCTGGTATTGGCGGAATTATAATCCATTTCTTAGGTTGGGGCACCTGGAAAGCAGAGTTACAGTACCCCGATGATATGATGGGTGATAAATAATAATGAAGCACCAGGAGAGTTATTAACCTAAATTCCAGGCCATGGGCAACCACAAGGATAATTTTCTTTAAAAATACCTATAGTTTGACCAGGAATCGAACCCAGAACCTCGTGAACTGTAGCCAGAAATGCTGACCACTAGCCCATAAGGCTGGTCAGACCAGAATTATAACTTTGAGTATCAATGCTAGTTGCATGAAAAGTTGCAAGAGTAGGGAAAACAAGGTCTGAAGGTGCAAAATCATCCTCAAGAAGATGTGCACATATGTCCATCCATCCATCCATAGTAGTTCTGCCCGAAGGCAGGTCCTTCACTGCAATCATAACATTTTCATGCTATGCTTGCAGCTTTACTATGGAATTGTAGGTGTGGTAGCTTCCCGTTGCTTTCCACACCGGTGAAGGATGATGATGATGGCCATATGATTTCAGGGACCGTTTGGGCCTTAAAGTTTTCCTGACATTTGTCTTACAGGTGAGGAGAAACCCCGATAAAAACCTCACCCAGAAAAACTGCCCCGACCGGGGATCGAACTCGGGCCCGCTGCGTGACAAGGCAGCATGCTACCTCGAGACTACAGCAGTGCACTTGCACATATGTAGTGGTTTAAAATGTTGCCTTTTTTCTTTATGAGATTGTAATAGGCTACTAACAGCAGAAAATAATAGTTCTGTGTTGGTGAAACTTTGACTTGCAAATCGTTTGGTAGCAAGTCAGCAAGCAAGCCTCCCTCTTATGGATGTACAGTATGTGGCATCTGCAGAAACTCATAGCTATTTAACATCATATTGTGCTCATATGTATGTACTGTGGTACTATGGCTCTTGAAGAGCCTTGACCACTTTACAAATATCCTTCCACTACTTCCTATCCTCTGCTTTCATTCTCCATCTCTTAACACCCATTTTTCTCAAGTTACTCTTCACCCTATCAATTCATCTCAAACGTGATCTTCTTTGGTTTCTCCTTCCATCCACTTTTCCATTAAGGGTCCTTCTAGGACCTCTCACACTCATCATTCTTTGAACGTATATATCTATATGCTTCATATCTAGGTGCTTACAGCAAATTTTATGGGGAATAGACGAGTTGGAAGACCAAAAAAACAATGGGAGGATGGTATTAAGGAAGATGATGCAAACCTACTTAAGTGTCGCAATTGAAGGCTTGCTGCGCAAAATAGAAATGATTGGAGGCCAAAGCTCGAATTTGAGCCAATCAGCCATTGGATGGACATGCTTCAATGCTTGTTAAATAATCATACTTAATTTATGTACTGGGTTTGTGCAGTTTATTCACTATTGAGAATTATAGTTCCTGTATTTAAACTGGAATAAAATGTCATGTGTTTGTTCTAAACTTGGTTGAAAAACACTGCATAACCAAACAGTTAGTTGACATGTCAAACAGTTGAGCATTGCAGATCCTAGTTGAGATGTTAAGTCATGTGATTACATAAGCTCATTCTGAAGCATGAGCGACCAAGAATACCAGTACAGAACCTCCGTTTCTGTTATATATGGATGATGCTAGATATAGATATGTCATATACAGATGATGATATATATATATGTCATATCACCAAAAGCAGGAAATAAACAATTTCACTGAAATCAGATCTTTTGTTTCAAGATATCCAACACAAATTGACACTTATCTTTTAATAGCTATAATAAAGCATTATATAAATTTTGATTTTCAGAAGGAAAATATAAAAAATAATCTACATGAATTATAACAGTATTACATTCTCATATCAACAAGAGCTGACACAAACACACACTCATTATAGCAATTACAGCATCATTTTTATAAACTTTTTGGCCCTCATTTCCAGCTGTTTTCTTCTAATTTATTTATCTTAACCAACCCCGATGACTTCCTACTCCATCTTTTATTAGTTTTGTAATAACCATAAAAAATAGTTCTCATATTCCTTCCCACATACTATATTTACACTATCACACATGCTTGACTCTGAATGGTATGTAATGGACCTTCATCTGTCTGTAAAAGCTGCTGTTGTTCACCATTTTCATATAGTCAGGTTTATGACTAAAACATCCGTACATAAAATTCATTACACTGGAAATACACATTTTAAAATTCATCACCCAAAATGGCTAGAAAACTTCTATCACAAAGGAATCTAATTATACTACTTACTTCTGAAAAAAGAGATCTCTTTTTATAAAGGTTATTCTTAACAAAGTCTTTTAGACATGTATTTAAAGACAATAAAATAACTTATGACTAGAGAGCTTATTGTATTCTAACATGTGGCTATGTCCAAATATATAAGTAGTAAATACCACAGGATAAAAATACTGGGACAACATAAAAAACTATATAAATATTTTCACATGGCCATGATGCATATGGTACTTATTAAAATTACATGCTGAATTAGCAAAAAGATGATTATATTCCTATTATTTCACAAATTCAATTTACAACACAATGAAGGAAACTTTATACACCTGCACCTCAAACTGTATAATAATACCGTATTTACTCGAGTAATTTCCCCCCTTATTTTTCAAGATTTAGGAGTAAAAATTCGAAGGAGAAATTATGCGATGGCTATGAAAATATCATATGTTGCAGCTTCCCTTGCTTTGAATTGTATCATCTTATGTGTTACAGCAAAACCATCATTTCTAAGTTCCATAATGTAATCTAGAACTTCACAGTTAACCTCAGGATATTTGTCACACTTTGGGCCAAGAAACGAACGACATATCAATTTTGCTTTTTCTAGTTCTTTTATATACACTGCACTAATCTCACTTGTACATCAAACTTTCTTCCTGCATATTTCACTCCATTTTCCTTGGCGAAATTTATCACTTGTAACTTAAAATTTGCAGTGTAGTTGTTGTACTTTCTTCCAATAGTTGAGTTTAATGACACTGATGCTCTGACAGAATAACACTGTTACCAATGCACAATGATACCTTCACTGTTTTCAGACTGATGACGACAGATGCGCGGATGACAGAGACTGCAGGTACCTTAGGTCTTTGTAGAAGGGGATGGATTTGACCTTGAGTTTTCCATGAATTTCTTTGTGCTATACTTGAAATCTCCATAAGTGTCCAAAGTTGTAACTGAAAATTTTTAGCCTATACCCTGTCCGCTCTTAGTGATCATCAAAACAAAACCATGTGACCTGCTTGCTTTTCATTGGTTATGGACACCGACGTAAGTTGTAGAAGCTATATCCTTCCGCCATTCACACCACAATTACTGCTGTCACTTTTGACAGGGATATGACGACATAACAACAGAAGACTCGATACTCTCAGCCATTTTGTTTCATGAGAATCGACTGAAGCATGACTCAAATGCATCACCCATACGCAATAAACTATTTTAAGTTGTAATTATTGATTAGGTATATTTTAGAATATTTTATGTTTTGAATATTATTATTTTCATTCATGAAGAATAACAAGTATATTCAGAGGACATATTTTTAATTTAATGAAGTTCACTTACTTATTGCTTCTACAACGTATGTCGGTGTCCATAACCAATGAAAAGCGAGCAGGTCACATGGTTTTGTTTTGACGAGGATCACTTTAAGAGAGGATGGGGTACAGGTAATGCACAATGTATCAGAGGTGGATTTAATATATATATTTATATATATGAAAAACCTATGGGGAAATTATGCAAGGGGGTCAATTATGCGAGTAAATATGGGTTCAATTTTGTTTACTTCAACTTTTAACCACTTTAAAGAGTAATTTAATTATCTCTTAAATTAATAAATAAGGTGAATCTGGTACATCTTACCTCATAAATATCAGTGTTTCATTTGACATGTTTCAATATGCTGTCCATATCATTGTCAGATTGTCGACTCCAAGTATATAAATTATCATTTTATTTCTGGAAAAATCATACACACTCTATGTAAATATTCAAATTCTAAAAATCATACCAAAAATTTAAAAGAAATAAATTACTCTATTAAGTGATTAAAAGTTGGAATGTGACCATTATTATTAATTTATCAAATTTTCCAATGTCAAATTAAAAATATTTTGTATCAATGATCTCATTAATATCACAAAATTAAAAAAGCCTGGAAAGACCATACATTTTGAGAGCAGGAAAAATTAGTTTCTTTAAGTCTTAACACAGCTACCAGTCAAGGAGACAAATATTATATATTATCCTACTGCTAGATGAAATGACTAGGAAAATTAAATACATATTTGCTTCAATTCATGATGGACTCTTCTAAGACCATTTAAAATTATTTACCAAGTTTAAATTCCTTAAATATTAAATATTTTGGCCAAAGAACAGAGCAAATTGATCCTAAGCATTTCTATTATTCACTCTGTGTTAGACTATAATTCATTCTGTTTTTAATCTTCATCTATAATTGTAACTAATCTTAAATTTAAATTCTATTATATTTCTTTTAAAACTAAGTAAGTAAAAGTAATGGCACAGACATCATTAAATGTCTAGTAATGGAATGACTTATTTATATTATATATCACTTCTAAATCAAGGAAATTTTACAATATTTACAATTTGTAATCTAAAATGATAAGCACATATTCTCCTCAAGTGACAAGAGTAAAGGAATCGTACTATTCAGAA
Organism: Diploptera punctata; assembly: GCA_030220185.1. Taxonomy (NCBI): domain Eukaryota; kingdom Metazoa; phylum Arthropoda; class Insecta; order Blattodea; family Blaberidae; genus Diploptera; species Diploptera punctata. Next base: position 231,726 of record JASPKZ010009836.1, on the reverse strand, counting down.
GAGTAACTGATGTGACTAAAAGATTCAGAGTTTCAACAGACAATTCCGTTGGCAATAGGAGTTTAATATACAATATGTTTTACAGTAACTGCAGAAAAAGAAGAATATATTCACAGACCATTTGACATAAAAATAGATTATACTTTGATAAATTGAAGAAAATATTTCCATTATATTTATATAATTTTAAAGCAGAAAAAAAATTACAAATTAGAATCTCTTATTGTTATAAAAACAAGTTTTAGAATTTTATTTAATTACTCGTCAAAGTTAAAAAAAAATGGTGAAGTGATCCCACTACAGGTCTCAGGAGGCTTGACCCAAAATGTCAGCTTTGTTTTATGTTTCAAACATATTTGTGTTTTATGGGAATATAATAATTAACTTGTTAATGAACTAATTATGCTGTTTTATAACACAAATAGATCAAATAAATTGGAAACTCTCGAGTAAAGATTTCCCAAAAAATTCTAATTCATGGGAAAAATTTCAGCCCTAACATATCATAGAAAAGACATCTTAGATATATTTTCTAATAATTTAAATAGATTATTTACATTAAAATACCATTACACATTGAATTCATTTATAATAAAAATCGAGTTTTTCATCCTTTAAATTATAAAAAAATATTTATGTCTGAGAAAAATGGTATTGGAGAGATTACAAAGAAAACATTGGAAATGAGAATATAAGAAGCAACAATTGGGAAGACCAAGAATGAGATGGATAGACCAGGGAAAGCCTATGGCAAGAGGAGTAGAATGGACAACAATTATTAATGAAAAATGCTGGGAGGACAGAGATGTCTAGAGGGGGTAAAGGCAGAGAAGACCTATGGAAAATGGAAACATTCTATAGAAAATGATGTCTATGAAAGTTATCAAATGGTCGTCAATTCTTCTTGCAACATATATAAATACTACATTAAAAGTACACTAAATTGAATCTATGGAATGTTTCAATATTTATACTCAACTATTATACAGGACAATTCAAAATAAATCGGACAAAAAGGAAATACTTTTGTGACTATTGTTTTAATTTATTTTACAAAAAATATAAATGTTGCATGAAAAGTTAACTCTTCAAGTTTAGATTTGCAACAATGAATACAATCAAATATTGCTGAAGCCCATTATAGAAGCTATTAATGAAAATTGCAGTTTCAGCAATAGAAAAGGCATATTGCAACTTCATTTTTTAGCAAGACATGCTCTGCAACATTGTTATAAACTCTTTATGTAGTCATCTCAATGAGTATCTTACACAACTCTGGATTGGTCATGCTGGATTAAATAATGTGCCATTAATGTTGTAGCCCTCAAACCCAACCCTACACCATGCAATTTTATTCTTCTGGGGGTATGTGAAGGATATTGTGGACAAACCCCAATATCCACAGGACTTACAGCAGCTAAGGCAGCAAGTAGTCTATGTGGTTAATTCAATTGATTAGGCTATCTTGGAATGAGTATGGCAAGAAATGGAATATCAAATAAACATCTTTTGTGTCACAAATGGAGCCTACATTGAACATCTGTGAATTCCATGGAAACATTGAGAGTTAATCTTTTACACTAGATTTGTATTTATAAAATAAATTCAATATAGTAGTCACAGGAATATTATATTTTCTATTTGTCCCACTCATTTTTTAAATTGCCCTATATTTAAAACAAAGAATAGTGTATATGTAAAGAGAAAAATGCAATGCATATATATTTTTCAAATGGTCTGCAAATGGGTAAAATCAAAATATAAGTTAAATGTAAATGAGTATTTTATTTGGTAGCAGATAAAAAAGAAAATCAGTGATCACTGTTTTCTTTCCTAATAATACTTACTGATATCCCAATATTCACAAGATCATTTGGGTTCCATAAACTTTAGATTTTTAAAGAAAGACATATTCATAAATGTATATAGCTCGCTTTTTTATTAAGATCATGCATTATTTTGGACACAGCCATCAAAAAATCTCATTACAATTATTTAAATTCTTTCTGCTTGAATTATCACCCTTTCTTCTCTCCATTTGTCAGCACTAGCCCAACAGCTTTGTCTGCAGGTGAAAACTAGCACCGTACCAAATTCCAGATGTATCCCATCACCACCTGGTCCTAACAATCTCAACTTGGGGATCAAAGTAGGAAGAACTTGCATTTCAAACAGCATTTTACCATGGCAATGAGTACATGTTACAGGGAAATCCTGAATTGGATATAAGAGAAGTGGTACACTGCCCTCGTGACAATACCTGAAACAATAACAGCATATACACAATCAACTTAAAGAAATGTGTCTGTGTGTGCATCTATATTGCATAAGATGTAAGTATGTGATTGACTAATTATATTATTTGGAGTCTGTTTATCTTACCTCAATATTAATGTTGATTTGTTCTTGGAACATGTTTTGATTAGCTTCTAATCATCCTCAGCATCACGGTGACTGGTTGGATTTATCTTGTAAACCCTGGATGTCGATGTCAGCTACCTCCTGTGGTTGGCCAAAGAACCTCCAAACGAGGTCACGTTCCGTCTGGATTTCGAAATTCATAACTCTCTTTTTTGTTCTTCTTAATAAAGATTTTTTCCCAAATAGTCAGCTCTTTTGTATTTTCTAACTGTTTTAATAATTTAGTGTCCGAATTTACATTATGTTTTTCAGACCAAACATGAGCAGCAACTGCAGATTTTTCTATTTCCCCATTTTTAATATTTCTTATGTGTTCTTTGGTTCTAATTTGTAGGTTTCTTTTTGTTTTTCCTATGTATATCTTTTCACAACCGTACATTCAATTTGATATATTCCTGATTTTTTATTTTTATAAGATTTTTTTTTTATTTTTGTTGGTTTTTATTAGTTTATTTAAACTGTGATTATTTTTCGGTGCTAATTTAATATTGAACTTTTCAAATATCTTTTGGAATTTATTGTGTGCCCAAGGGTGATATGTGAATTTCCTGTATTTTTTCATAGGTGGTTTTTCTTTTTCAAGAGTATTTTTGTTGATAATTTTTTGTTTCTTATACTTTTCTATCCTAAACTATGTGACTGACATTCATACAATAAAGTTGAGAATTTTTACATTATGAGGTTTTCTTATAAAAATCAAATGAATTGTGAATTCTTTTTGCCTCATACATGTATGTTTTTTAACATAGAACTGCAGTATCGGGATATATCATTCCCATCCTCAGCTGTTGTCACGACTGTTGATTCTTCATTATGCTGGTCATTTTCTAAACTGCCATCTGGTGTTGATTTGAAGAACTTTGTAATCAAATTTGATTTTTATGTGATTGACAGCTTATATGTATTTGATTGCTGGACAATAACATTTATATTATTTGATTCAAGGGACTTACGACTGAATGTTGACATCATCCTTGTATCATATCTTGTAGTGAGGCATACTTTTGGACATTGAAAGCAAGAGACAGCCAGTGATATTTATAAATGTCAATCACATGCTTAAATCTCATGCACTATAGGGCTAAACTGGCGAGTTTTAAAATGTGTTTTGTTTTTGTTTTAGAGTAGCAGGTCTCTTGGATCTTTGCCTTTTATAGAATTTTTACAAAATGATTTGAAAAAAATCTGTCACACAGGAACTGGGTAAACTAAGCAAATTCCTCAGCAAGTCGAATTATGGTTCGAATTTACTGGTTTACAGAATATAATTTTTGTTATTACTTAAATCATATGTATCCAGTTATGTTGCAAGAAAACCAACTTGGAGAGTAATTTTTAAATTACAGATTTCAGGTAAATACCATCATAATGGTTGGATTTCGCTGATTTTTGTTAGTACCTTCCTCACTTCATTTCAACAGTATAAGCCAAATTTTAATGCAAAAAATCTAAAATTCAACCATTAGAGTGATTATTAAATTTTTGTTTCAGGTGACCAATTTTGCTGGTTAATGTACTTGACCTTATTTTTATAACTGATTGTTACATGGCAAGTTTGGTTCCCAAAAAACAAAAATTGTAGCCACTGCTGCATTAACAGATATATATATATATATATTTTAAAAGAAAAATTATTGTCTGAACTGGAAATTAAACACTGGACCTCCAACTCTGTATGTCGGCATGTGGCCCATTACACCATTCCAGATGCAGTACAAACACTAACATTTCTTTCCACTTATACAACATCATCATCATCCTGCCAGGTATTAGTCCTAGAAGAACTGTTACGGCCTGAGAAAGCGGTTTTCGTGCCATCTTTTCAAAGGTCGACCAAGTGACCGTTTCCCATTTGGACAGTAGTTCATTATTGCCTTGAGGATCCTGGATCTAGCCATTCTTGAGACATGTTCCTTCCAGTTTAGCTGATATCTGGAGATGTAGTCCAGTATTGGTGACACATTAAGTTCTTGAAGGATTTCTACATTTTTCTTTCGATCCCATTTGGTGTAGACAGCTGTTCGGCGCATAAATCTCATCTCACAAGCTGTTAGTCTGCTTTCATCTCTCATCCTTACAGTCCACGCTTCACTCCCATAACATAGGACTGGTCGAGCCATTATTTGATAAAGACGAGTACGAGTTGATTTTTGCACTAATGAAGGTTTTAAAACTCTATTAATGATTCCCATTGATTTGTTGAATTTTACAATTTTCTCTGATAAATCCAAATTTTCAACAAAAAGAGAATTTATATCCCAAATAAGTAAACTCATTAACTCTCTCAAAATTTTATTTAAACAAATTTTGCTCGGTATTGGGGATTTTCCACAAAAGGCCATTATTTTAGTTTTATTGGTAGATATTTCCATTGAATATTTCTGGGCTATCAAATTTAAATTATGTACTGACCATTGTAAACCACTTATACAATTCTCTTAAGTCCTTAAGTCTAAAGGCAGCTATTAACAACAACTTCTACTCAAAATATTTTTAACGAGAATATTCATTACTTTTAAGTGGTAATATTTAATTTATCATGTTCCAATCCTGGACAAATTCATTTTTTGAAAAGAAAAATTGTCTGAACCAGGAATAGAACCCTGGACCTCCAACTCTGTACATCGGTGTGTGGCCCTTTACACCATTTGAGATTTATAAAAATGTTAAAAAAATCCTTTCATGAGAATAACTTCTATAGGTACATTCCTTTGGGATTTGCTAAAAGGAAAACAGAGAATGTTGTGAAACACATGAAAAATTGTATTGAAGAGACCTGAAGACAAGATGGCTATTACAAGAAAAGTGAACAATTCCAATGTTTTATAAAACAAAAACTATTTATGATACCTGGAACCATCCTTGAAACTGTTTTATAGAGGAAGTCTTGAAGTATAGTTTCTAAACTCACAAATGTTTAATGTGCGATCACTGCAGTACACGACACACATCAAGATGAAAATAAAGTTCATTGCGAACTTGATGTTTCAATTAAACTGCACTGACATTGCCACAGCTGATTGAATTCCAGGGCCTTAAACAACTACACTATGGTATATCCCCAGATTGACAGCAGTATTTACTGAAAATACAATGATTTTCAATGTGATAGTTTAATTTACAATGGATTTAAAGAGATACTTGGATTTCTGACAATTCTGCAAGTAAGAATTGTGTATAAATCATATTTGAAGAGAAAAATTATACGCTCAGACTGGGGCTTGCACCCAGGACCTTTGGCTTTCTAGGCCAAGATTTTACCGACTGAGCTATCTGAGCAAGTTCCAATCTAAATGCAAATTTTTCTCTTATATACACTGTTAATATGATTTATCCATCATTGAGATGTATGAAATGAATAATAAAAATTTTAAAAATTGTAAGAATTGTGTGTCTATGTTGTCTTACCAATGTATTCAAAGCTTGGAAACAGCTAATCATTGATCATGTGTTACTCTTCTGCCCACAAACTCAAACACTCCAGAAAAATATTCTGAATTGTTGTAAGTACTCCAAAATACAATTGAGTGCTTTTAGTTCTGATTTTAATTATTTTTCATTTATGTTGTAAATATTAGTATTTTGTTAATTATCTATTGTCTCTGTTATAATTGGTATGATGAGATGCTACCACAAAATTCTAGTGAGCTTGTGTTCCTACCATCACCATTCTATATAAATGAGCTACATCACACTTCTCTAAACTCTGGTTGAAGCTGTCAAAACACCAAAGATCTATTAATTTCACTATAAATACACCGTGTCCCATTCAAACCTCCCACATTTTAATTAATCATAACTCTCAAAGTATGCAGAATTATGAAATGAGGTTGGTATTAAAAGAAAGAGAATTTTTGTTTTCATTGTTGCAGTTAATTCATCTGTCGCATGTTGGACAATAATGACATGAAACAAAATGGCGACTCCTCAGCAACGAGCACAAACTGTTTTCTGGTATGCAGAGACGACGTCGATTATTACAGTGCAAAAAAATTACCAGAGAGAATATGGAGGAAATGCACCTGATGGGAAGACCATTAAGGCATGGCGTGAGAAGTTTCTGGCGACTGGAAGCGTTAAAAAAGAATCAGGAGGTGCTCGTACACGTGTTTCAGAATAAAACATTGAAGAAATTAGAGCAGGATTTCAGAGAAGTCCACAAAAATCAGTTCGCCAAGCTTCCCGGCAGTTGAATGTGCCGAGATAAACTATGCATCGAGTGCTTCATAAGCGGCTTCGTTTGTACCCCTACAAGGTGCAAATTGTTCCAATAAATAAAGCCAGATGTCGACAGGCATTCGCTATTGAAATGCTGGATCGTATTGAAAAGGACCCTCAATTTCTTGGAAACGTCTTGTTTTCTCACGAAGCAACGTTCCATGTATCAAGATCTGTTAATCGGCACAATGTAAGGTTCTAGGGTACGCAAAATCCACACGTCTACCGTGAACACGTCCGGGATAGCCCAAAAGTAAACGTTTGGGCGGCCTGATGAAGAACAGGACTATAGGTCCTTTTTTCTTCCATGAGAAGTCAACAATTGGCCCGGTATACCAAGAGATGTTGGAACAGTTCTTGTCCCCGAAGTAGCTGATCTGCAACCCCAAGTAATTTTTCAGCATGATGGAGCCCCACCACAGTGGAGCCTTGCTGTTCGGAATTCACTCAAAGAATCCTTCCCAGATAGGTGGATTGGACGCGGCGGACCAATTTGCTGGCCATCACGTTCGCCAGACATCACTTCACTGGACTTATTCCTCTGGGGGTATGTAAAACACCGTGTGTTTCCGACTCCAGTACAATAACTTCATGCTTTACGTACCCGTATCCTTGACACAATGGGCATGTTGGAGAGAACGTGCCACGAAATCGAATACAGACTTGATATTGTTCGTGCCACTAATGGTGCACATATAGAGGTGTTTTAGTGTGTGGCAATGCGTGGTAATGAAAATTCTGCGAGTTTCTGTTTCGTTTAATACCGGCTTCATTTCATAATTCCACAGACTTTATTAGTTATGGTTAATTGAAATGTGGGAGGTTTGAATGGGACACCCTGTATTTTGAGAATGCTTTAATATAAGACAATGAGGATTCTAGTGCAAATAACAGTCTACAGTAATTTGAAGAAAAATATTAAATAAACACATTAATTATTCTGACAATATCTGAACAATGATTTGAGAAATATATATATATATATATATATATATATATATATGTGTGTGTGTGTGTGTGTGTGTGTGGTTCTTTGTCTGAAGAAAGTATGGAAAATACCTGAAAATTAAATTAAACATTCAGATAGAAATCACCTGAAATAAGCAATATCAACAGCAAATAATTATGGATACAATAATATAGCCAATGTACTGAAAAAATGTTAAAAAACTAAAAGAATAACCCATTATCAGAAAATGTAAAGAAAGATATTAAAAATTCATTAATTATTGTAGCAGTATGTAAATAATGATCTGAGGTATATATATATATATATACACACATAGTTCTTTGTCCGAAGAAAGTGCGGAAGATACCTGAAAATTGAATGAGGGGTTTAAATAGAAATAACCTGAAATAAGCAATATTAACAATAGGAAACATTATAAATTAGCAATCAATTATTATGTGTAAAATAAAATAGCTAATGTACAGATATGTGTTGAAAACTAAAAGAATAACCACATCAGACTTAAACTTAAAAGCTATCCAATATGACTTAAATTAATGTTATATTTGTTGATTCTGTGTAGTATATGTCATGTGATGCAAGTACATGGCAGAAACATACATAAACATTAAATTTGAAGAGAAAAATATGGGCCTAAATTAGGATTTGAAACCAATATCTCTGGTTCCGTACACCAGTGCTTTAACGATTATACTATTAGGCATCGATTTACACATAGATTTTTTCCTTATACTAATAAATTGAGATGTGTATAGCTTAAATCGTTAAAGCACTGGTGTACAGAATCAGAGATATTGGCTTCAGATCCCAATTTAGGCCTATATTTTTCTCTTCAAATTTAATTTGTCAATCAGTGAGAAGTGATAAATTTAGTATTAATCATCGAATAAATAAACATGTTGGTTCATAGTTAAATATGGGAAATAACATTATGAGGTTCTTAATTCGTAAATTAATGATGTTAAAAATGACTCATTAATTTACTAAACATATTGGTAATACAAACTGTAAACAATGTTAATAGTGAGTATTAATGATATAACCTCATAATGATTACTTCCCAATATTAATTTAAAAATGTAACCAATGTTACCCGGGAAGTATTATTATAGGTAATAAGTAACTAGTTAGACTCTTGATTTCCGTTCCAAGATTCAGAGACTGTTATTTGCACTCGAAGAGTCTAAGACAGCTATAAAAGTTACCTAAGTATCTGGCCAGGATTGTGCTGTACTCGTGACACAAAATGATGGAACATCCTGTCTCCATGGGCTGGAATGCTTTTCTCATATTTCTCCTGAGTAAGCTGCTCTCCCTGGCCTTGAACCAAATTCTTATCCTGCTGTGGACTCATTAAACTTAAGCCATCGTCGTTATTCTGCTGATATTCCTGCAGTAAGTCACGCACATGCTCAGATATGGGAGTGATAGTAGGTGATCCAGTATGAAGATCCTCCTCACCGACATTTATAAATGTCGCTACAAACTGCGGTGTGCCTGTAGGGAAGGCAAAATGTTGCCTGTTCCCATCTCCATCACTGACACTGCGAAGTTCCATTGGCAATGGACTCACCTCTTGTAGCAAAGCAGCTAAATCATGTTGCGGTGCTGTTGGTGTATCAATACTAACCTATACGTCAAAATTGAATAAAACAATTCAGAATATGCACTGTATACAATTTTACACAAATGAAAAACATATGTACAATATAATAAAAATTTAAATAAAATCTCTGAAAAATTTCAATAAAATTTCTGAAAAATTTCCTATGACCAGAAAAGACTTACCACTTCACTTTCATCTCCTTCAATTTCTGCAGTAGCAGCCGGTGAATGCAGCCTCCCAACAGCTCCTCCACCCTGGGCTCCAGCCCCAGCTGTCACGCCTCTACCTCCACCCCAATTAGCATTCTGTTCATCAACGCTTAAATTTCCAAACTTCATTCTTACATCATCCTCATAATCTTCCGTTTCATCTTCTTCATCTGAAAAATAGCTTTCAATTCGCTCTATAACATTTCCATTTTCTTCGTTATTGTTGCCATTGTTATCATCTTCCCAGTCATCTGCATCTGTGCACCAATCAGAAGTGCTCATGGTTTTCACAGTGCTTGAAGAACTGCCAATGCTAGTATCAAGGATCTGACTACGAATGCACACCCAGCTGTTCAAATAACAAATTACATTATTAAATTTTAAAATAATTATTATTGTAATATTTATTTAGTAAATGCCTCTATGGCACAAGTGGTTCAACATCTGCTCTCCACCACTGGGTCCAAAGTTTGGTCTGGGTCACACCATGGGGTTTCATGATGGACTTATCGGAGCCAGGGCAGGTTACTCATAGGGGTCTCCTATTTTCCCTTGCCAAAAACTTCATGTTACCACTTCTCCATATTCATGTCATCCATTTCATTCCACTACTCCTGTGATAGTGCAACAGGCTTGGTCAGATAGTATTCTCATATATAACAGATTGGCATTATACTGGATGCAACTACAGGGTTTTACTTTTTACTTATTTAAAGACAATTTTAGCTGTTTTTATTATTAATTTCATACATCTCAATGATGGATAAATCATATTTTAAAGAGAAAAATTATACGCTCAGACCGGGACCCTTGGTTTTCTAGTCCAAGTGCTCTACCATTTCAGCTACCTGAGCAAGTACCGATCTAAATGCAAATCTTTCTCTATATACGTTGTAATTCCCGCCCACCAAATGCTTTGAAGCCTTTGCTTCTATCTTTGCAAATGGCGGCTCCTATATTAAGAAGACATATTTGGGAATTATACATTACATTATAAATGCCAGTACGGCTATTTTCGATGTTTTTATTATTAATTTCATACATCTCAATGATGGATAAATCATATTTTAAAGAGAAAAATTATACGCTCAGACCGGGACTTGAACCCGGGACCCTTGGTTTACCAAGGGTCCCGGGTTCAAGTCCCGGTCTGAGCGTATAATTTTTCTCTTTAAAATACAATTTTAGCTACCCAGTTCAGTACTATTCATATAATTTCTTTTTGATTATTTCTATCTCCAAATCTAATTAAATATTTTGCTATTTATCATATTTCTTTGAACCAAAAACCAATATTCAGAAGGTCTGGGAAAGAAGTGACAAAAAAAGAAACAAACATATCTCTGAAACTATTGTATTTATTGCCATCATGTTTTCACGGGTAGAAAGAGAAACACAATGCTTTAATTCACCTCTGTGTGAGCATCACTTGTAGAATGGGCTATGTCCAAGCAACACACAAACTCCTCCCACATACGCAACAGCATCTCCAATGCCACTAGTTCTATTACTCACAGATTTGCCACAAGGAGTGTGACAACTATGTCTTTCACAAAACCCTACAGAAAGATATCCAGTGGGGTAATGTCTGGTGATTGTAGTGGCCATGGTGTAGGTCCACAATTCCCAATCCAAAAGTCATGGTACATTTCATTAAAGAGAGTGCACATGTTTAGCATAGTATAGGGGATTACATCCTGTTGAAAAACTGTTTCTGGTGATACTTGTAAAAAGCATAATTTTCCAGCAGTGTTACCGGTCACTGACAGCTCTTGAAAGAAGGACTGTCCAATAACAGCACTCTTCATTAGGCAGCCATACATTTAACTTAGGACTTTAGCATTGGTACTCGAAGGTTTTCACTTCCCAAGATCCTATAGTTATTTTATAAAATTTATTATTGGAAATAACATTATGAGGCTTTCAAGTTAATAAATAAAATGGGTCGAAAATATCTCACCATGTACACTACCAGTACATGTTTTCCAAACTATTCTTGAAACTATGATCCTGTGGCTATTTCTTACGGATACCTATTATCATTGAGACTTGAAATCAAATGTAAATTTTTCACCCAATGGGTTACTGGTCCAGAGGGGTATTATTGTGGGGTTTCCACTTTTGTAGCATTTCCTCTACATTAAGGTGATGTGGTTATACCACCAGTACTCGGTAATTATGAAAGAGTATAGAACCAATTCTCCATCATATACAAAACTATCAGAACAACTGGAAAGCCCACTTCAATGAATGCCATCTCGCAGAATTCCAAAAGCTATGCTTCGTTACAACCCCCAAGACAAAAGATTGCTGGTACGTCCAAAAAAGTGTTGGATGGAAAATTCTTCCTTGAGACCGTAACTTAATCTTGGTTATTTTGACTCACCTCATATTTCTTGATTTTTATGCAGACCTGGTTTCGTTGCTTTTGCACAACATTTTTTAGGCTTCCAATTGTCGCTTTGTGGTTGTCCATCCTGTAAGTTGATTTCTGCTCCATCTGCTGGATGACCGATGAATTTCTAAATTAATTTTTTTTTCTTTTTCTCCAGGAATTTCAAAATTCATGGTTTTCTTTTTATTCTTGCAGATGCAAATTTTCTCCCAAATTGTGAGTTCCTTACATTTTTCTAACTGTTTTAGTAATATGGCCTTAGTTTCAATTCTGTGTTTTCTGACCATGCATGTGCAGCTATTGCAGATTTTTCTATTTCTCCATTTTTAACATTTCTAAGATGATCTTTCAATCATGTATTTAAGTTCCTTTTTGTTTTTCATATGTATATTTTTTCACAATCTTTACAGCCAATTTGATAAATTCTGGTTTGTTGCCATCTTCAATCCTATCATTTTTGTTAGTTTTGATTCATTTATTCAAACTGTAATCATTTTTTGGTGCTAATTTAATGTTACATGTGTTGAATATTTTTTGAAACTTAATAAATGCTAAAGGATGGTATGTAAATTTCTTGAATTTTTTACCAGTTTCTTTATTTGTCTAAATAGTACTTTCATTTATTACTTTTTGTTTATTGAATTAATTAATTTTCTTATGAATCATCTTTTCATGAAAACCATTATCTTTTGTTATTTTTATGTGTTTTTTCTCTTTATTAACATTTTCTCTGCTCATGAAAAAGTTCACAAGATTGGGTGTTAAACTATTAAATACTGCCTGTTTATGGGGAATATGGTTAAAACCTGTTGCTTTAATATAATTGTCAATGTGTGTTTCTTTCCTGTAAATTCCAAATACTATTTTCCTTTTTTCTTCATTTCTCTTCAATTTAAGGTCTAAAAATGGTATTTCTTGGTTATTTTCTATTTCCATAGTAAATTTAATTGTTTTATTATGAGTATTCAAAAGTTTTACGGCATCTTCTAATTGTTTTCTGTTTGACTATTGCTATGATATCATCCACATATCTACTCCAAAATTTAAAAATCAAAAAGTATGCTTTGGTTATCTGACATTCGAAGTTTCCTATAAACATATTCGTCAAAAATGGTGATAATGGATTTCCCATTGCAAGTTCCGTTCTTTGCCTGTAATATTTTCCTCTGAAAGTGAAGAACATTTCATATATATATATATATATATATTTCCGGTTTTAACAATGTTGATACATTTTTCCGGCACCAATGATTTGTCTTCAATTTTACTTTATAAGTTTCCTCCATTCATTTCTATTATAACACATTTCTTCCTTTATTTCCCAGTCCTTCAAAGTTTCTCTAATCCCTTGGATCCACGTGAGATTTGGTCATCCTTTCCTTCTCATTCCTGATGGTGTCCATTCCATTATCTTTTTTGGCAATCTTTTATCCTCCATTCGTCTAATAGCCCGTTCGATTTTAGTTGCTTTTCTTGGATAAATTCTAAAATTGAGTTTTGTACATTCATGTTCTCTTTTATAACTTCATCTATGCATAATCTGGTTAATTTCATGTATTCTTCTATGCTATCATCATCTATCTGGTTTTCCTTTAGCCATTTTTCCAAAACATGAAATATGAGGTGAGTCAAAGTAACCAACTAACTAACTCACTGGCACTATCGAACCCATAGGTTCATTGTCGCATGGACATAAGCTCTCCATACGTTGGGACGTCAAGAGTCTCTGTAATGCATAATAGCATGCGTTTCCAAAACTGAGCCTAAGTTTAATTTCTTTGTGCTTCTCATTCCTATTTGTGATTATTGTTCCTAGGTATTTGAATTCAACCACTTCTTCAAAATTTGCCTCATTTGTCATTAGCTGTCCATTATATAAAGTATTTCTATGTGTGACCATACATTTATTTTATTGATATTTACTTCCAGTCCCAATTTCTTAGTGTTGCTCAATAGTGTGTGTGTGTCGCCCAATAGTACTACATCATCAGCATAAACTAACAGCTTATTAATACCACTGAGTTGTAAGCCTTCTTCATCCTCTTAAAAGATTTGATGGCATGCTCTAGTACAAAATTAAATAGTAGAGGAGATAGTGCATCTAAATCAAAATAACCAACTCATAATAATTAAAAGAAACCTCATAGCGTTTTCCTACGTATATTAAATACATGTGGCCTAATACTTGCATGGATGATGATGATGATGATGACGGCTGTCATCATCATCAACACATTCCAGCATCATCTATGCAAATTGTCTCTGATGTGGCAATTGTCTGGCAGTATGGCATGAAGCAGTTGCTTCACCAGCTGATGATCTTTTTCGGTGGGAGGGTTTCAGCCTTTGTCCATTTGGAAATGATGCTTTACATGCATGACTAACTTAAATTCAACCAGTCATAAAACACATTGTGCTTTCTCTACTGTGGTAATCATTGTTTGGCTATGAGCACAGCTCTCAGAGCAAGACTGACTACATATGCTGTGCAGAACAAACTTTTGCTCATTTTCTCCTTGCATAAGGATGTGCACATGCATGTAATATGCTGCTTTTACATATATATATATATATAAAATAAAACTTATTGAATTTATAACTGTAACAACACTGAGGTAATAACTGTAATAGTTTCAGAGATATAATTTTTTTTGTCAGTTCTTTTCCGGATACAGTGTATATATATAATTATACATTCCTCAGATACCTGATCATATTCTGCAACAGTAATTTGACTAGATTTTGCTGTTTTATTTTTAAGAACAGTATTCATATAATTGTGCTACAATTCTCAAAGCTTTTAAATGGACTCTATTATTCATTTTGGCTAATCTTTGGAATTCTCTGCTGACTCCCCAAAATCATTAAGCATACATACCTTTCATTTTGATTCCAACAGTTTGGATTAATACATCCAAATAGGTAGAGAGTTCTATGATATGGAGAATTCTCCAGAGGAGCATAAATCTGAAGAACTAGTGGAAGAGAGATTCCACAAAGCTTGCAGAGAGGATGTGGAATGCCATCACTCGGCCAATCCTACAGCAAAGATAAATATGTTTTTGTTAAATTTCTTATATATAATTTAAAAAAAGTCCGAGTCGAGAATTGATTAAGAGATCTCCAGCTTTTCATACTCATATTGAATCAGTTGCAAAATTTTTTTTTTATCTTTGTCCTCAAAAAGCTTTTGACAATGGAAGATTTGTTAATGGTTCAACAATATTTACCTTATAGGAGAAATGTCAAGATGTTCACATTGACCTTGTTGAAAGCTGGCAGACAGAGCCTATTTCACACTTTAAAGGATGCATAAAATGCAATGCTCAATTAATTGTAATAGTGTGAAAACTTAACCATACCATTCACCAAGAAAAAAAAAAACTATAGTTCAACTATCTCAAAAAATTGTTAAGTGCTATAGAATCTTAATGCATATGAGTAAAGCTTATAATGTTGCTGAAAGATGGAAATGCTATCTAAGTACCAGTATGGCCAACCATCAGAATAAATTCCCAAACATTTTTTGAAGGATTTTTTTCTTGAACTCGGGTGACATGTCATTTGCACTTAGAAACTGATCAGCACAGTGATTTGTTTCACAGACAATAAGTTTTAGGAAAGTTACATTAAAGAATAAATTGAAATAGGAAATAGGAGATGAATTTTGTGGAGGGACATGTTTTGGACCAAGAAGTTCCATAAATTTGACAGGAGGCAGAGGGGGTTATCTGGTAGATCAGAAAAAACTTCAGTGAATTTTTCACCATCATCACATTGTTGATTTTCCTCATGATTTTACACGCTTTATATTAGCTTGACCTGTATCTATCTATGTAACGGAATCTTTCAATGCGATTTTTACCCACTTAAAATCATTTGATCGACTTGAAACTTTGTATACTTGTAGAGGACCCGTGACAATACAATAATTTCATATTTATTTTCTAAAATCCTGGCCATAATCATCAGAAAATCAAAAAAAGCGTTTTTGTATCAATGTAACGGAATCTTTAAACACAATTTTCACCCACTTAGAAACATTGGATAGTCTTGAAACTTTGTATACGTGTAAAGGACCCGTGACAATACAATAAATTCATATTTATTTTTTAAAATCCTGGCCAGAATCATCAGAAAATCAAAAAAAGTGTCTTTATATATATATGTAACGGAATTTTTGAACACGATTTTCACCCACTTAGAAACATTGGATCGACTTGAAACTTTGTGTACTTGTAGAGGACCCGTGACAATACAATAATTTCATATTTTGTTTCTAAAATCCTGGCCAGAATCATCAGAAAATAAAAAAAAATGAAAACTGGTATAATAGGTTGCGGACTTGTCGACTTTTTAGTCAATCGTTGTAACAGCTCAGATGGTAGAGCGGTCAACTCTAATGGTATATAATTTCAGTAATCCATGTTGCTGGTTCAAATCCGGCTGGGAGGTTTTTTTTAGAAGAGTATTACTTTTAGCTCATACTACAATAGTAGCCTATCGAATTTAAATATTTTAATACACAAGTGATCTTCTTGGTGATATAATATTAAAATATATATGTAGTCAATATGCCCATTTCACCAATTAATGTTTTAAAATGGTCAACAAGTTTCTACAGCCAAGCTGTCATTCTCAAGACCAGTCAATATCTGGTCTTGAGAATGACAGCTTGGCTGTAGAAACTTGTTGACCATTTTAAAACATTAATTGGTGAAATGGGCATATTGACTACATATATATTTTGAATTTAAATATATTTACATTTTTATCTTATTCTGTAAAATATTAAAACTAAAAAGTAAAAAATAAATAATAGTTTTAAAAAACGCTTTATTAGAAAACCGAACTAAAAAATTGAAAAATAATTTTAATTTCCAACACGCTTGGGATAAATAATTTTACCATCAAAAGCGTGGGGTGCTTTTTATGATTTTTACATTTTCTTCTTAGAGACTTTACTTTTACCAATATCTGTTTATTATCAAACATATTAATTGGTAAACAGCACCCCACGCTTTTGATGGTAAAATTATTTATCCCAAGCGTGTTGGAAATTAAAATTATTTTTCAATTTTTTAGTTCGGTTTTCTAATAAAGCGGGTTTTTTTAGTTTTTTAAAACTATTATTTATTTCATCTTAATCAGCATCAGCTTCATTATCAGCATCACATTGAGCAATATCGGTGTATGCCACCCCCACCCTCACACTCTTATTAGCACTAACATGTAAATGCCTCTTTTTAGAAGATGGTTGAGTTGTGCCTGGTATTATACCATCATCATTAAATGTATCACTATCACTTTCACTAACAAAATTGTTAGCATTGAAATAGCACAGTTCTAAATATTCTATCAACTTTTCGTCATCCTTCTCTACTACAAACAGATCTTTAGCATATCCAGCCATGTTTCACTTTTAAGAGTATAATTTCTACTGGTGAATGAGATTTGACAACAAAACTTTCAACTCACAAACTCGCTTCGGAAGTTATAAAAGCATAAAAAACTATTATACAAAAATATGTCCTGTTTCACAGTAAACAGATATACAGTACTGTGTAAAAGTAGGGTCAGTTTCAATTTATAAAACCACTCTCAAGAAGGGGGGGGGAACCCCCATAAACTACAAAATGAGAAAGAGCAGAACCTAATGATATTATCAGCAAAAGGACAGGACTACAGATTGTTTCTAAAATAAGCCTATAAAAACCATGTTTTAAAATAAGCTCAGACAGTTGGCGAGCTGCTTTGGCAAAGCCAGTCGCATCGATGGATGGCGATTTAAATATCCAAAATAGATTTCATGTGTGGCATGCAGAGAGTTAAGAAATGGATGTACATTAATTTGTGCCTTTGTAACCTTCTTCTTCTTCTTCCTTCCAACTATTAGGCCAAGGCCTGTTACGATCCTATAGAAAATTTTCCCTCCAGCGTTTCATAGGACGGCCCAGTGATCTTCGTCCTCTTGGTATATAATTATTAACAGCTTTGGGGATCCAATAATGAAATAAATTACATATTATTCAATAAATATAAACCAATTTGGTATGCACTAACTTACCCCTTCCTAATAAAATATAAAAGGAGTAGTGAAATTTTTAGTTCTGATATATTGTGTTCTTAGAAAACACGTTTGGGAATTTATTGCAAAGTTTGGTTATACCGGTTACACAGAGTACTTCCATCTATCAGCTAAGCCTTGAGTATGCGCACTAGATTCTGTAGAACTTAGAAAAATAGATTGAGAGGTAATTGCCACATTTTGTGCACAAAAATTAATACTTAAGAATTTTGGGCTCAAGTTTTCATTGGGTCACTCTATGTTGTACCATACAACATTCAAATGACACTGTTACACTACTTAATTGCTATTGTTCCTCTTCCTTCCAATGTTGCCACGATGCAGAAATGAAATTACATTACCCTTCTAAGGACTTTAGAATGAATGCAAATGAGTGCTGTACAACTCCCTCATTGTTAGGGACTTGGAAAATATGAAATTGTAGAATGATTTAATATCCATCCATAGTAATTCTGCCCAAAGGCAGGTCTTTCACTGTAATCATAGCATTTTCATGCTATGCTTGCAGCTTTACTAGGGAATTGTGAAGGTATGGTAGCTATTGATTGAATATGAGGACTCAAAAAAATAATAATGAAAAATTATATTCAAAAGTGCAAAATTGTGATGAAATCATAGGACAATTTAGAAAATAATATTAAAAAAAACTTGGAAAATTGTAGGTTTGCAATTGTAGGACTTTTAAAATAATACTGAGATGATAGATGTCAATAAGAATGAAGTGTAGGTGACGATATACGTAATTATGGTCATAGAAAATAACATTGAAAAAAAAAACTTAGAAAATATGAGATTGTGAAGAAATTGTAAGAATTACAAGGGAAATGTCGTCCAAAAAGTTATCTGTAATTTTTAACTACAAGGCACTGAAATCCAGTGCCAAATCTCTCATTTAAACTATAGGGAAATAATACAACTCCTGTATTGGCAGATTGGATAACCCTTAATACCTGCTGTCCGTGCTGCATCCCATCTCACTACACTCCACTCTTAACTCATGCAGGGATGAACATCTGCTCTGTACAGTGAGTTGCCATTGCTGGAATCTGGCTCCAATTTCTGTGCCTTGCAGTTAAAAAAGGCAAATCATCTTTTTTTTTTTTTTTTTTTTTTTTTGGGGCACAATACTTCTCTGGAAGAAATTTCAAGGTAAGTTTCAGCATGCAATGGTTGATAGTTTCCTTGTTAGAAAATAATATTAAAAAACCTAGTAAACATGAAATTGTAAATTTGTAATTGTGCTAACACGCTATTTAATTTAATTTTGGAGCACATGTAGAGCTTACTAACAATACATCAAATAAACATGTTGTGAATACTTGTGTACTTTTAATCCATTCCTTCAAAACAAGCTTGGGATTTTTCTGCAAAGGTTGGCATAACTCTAACTCACTGGCACTATCGAACCTGTAGGTTCATGGCTGTGCGGACATAACTCCATACATCCCTATCCTGAGTTAATGTTTTCCAATCATTCCCTGTATAATCTACTTCCCTCAAATCATAGTTAATGTTATTCTCCCATCTAATTCTTGGTCTACCAACTGACCATTTTACCTCTGGTTTTCCTACAAGAAGCTTCCATGCACGTCTTTCATTCCCCATTTGTACCACATGTCCTGCCCATCACAGTCTATGAGACTTAATTGATCTTATTTTATCTGGCTTCCTATAAAGGCCGTGTAGTTTACTGTTATGTAGTCTTCTCCATTCACCTGTCTGTTCATCTCTCTTTGGTCCAAAAATTTTCATAAGAACTTTATTCTCAAAAACTCGTAATCTCATTTCCTCCCTTAAAGTAAGAGTTCATATTTCGCACCCATATAATATAACTGGTAGAATAATAGTTTTATATATTTTCAGTTTAACGTTTTTTTAATGGAGTTGGGACATCAAAAGTCTCTACACTGCATAATAGCACGCATTTGCAGAATTGAGCCTATGTTTAATTTCTTTGTGCATCTCATTCCTATTTGTGATTATTGTTCCTAGGTATTTGAATTCAGCCACTTCCTCAAAACTTTCCTCATCTATCATTAGCCGTTCATTTCCATTATATAATGTATTTCTATGTATGACCATACATTTAGTTTTATTGATATTTACTACCAGTCCCAATTTCTTAGTGTTACTCAATAGTGTGTGCATGTTGGCCTTTAGTATCTCCTCGCTATCGCCCAATAGTACTACATCATTAGCATAGACTAACAGCTTATTAATATCAATGAGTTGTAGGCCTTCTTCATCCTCTAAAGATCTGATGGCATGCTCTAGTACAAAATTAAATAGTAGAGGAGATAGTGCATCTCCTTGCTTCAAACCATTGTAGATTTCAAAAGTATCCGAAAACTGTTTGCCTATATGCACCCTACTCTTTGCGCCATTTAGACACATTCGTATAAGTCTAACTAACTTTTTAGGAATTCCAAACTCCAGCAGGATACTATATAACTTCTCCCTCTTAATTGAAATGTACCCTATGACTTCTTGAAGTTAACATATAGTTGATGTACAGTTCCATTATATTCTCATTTCTTTTCTAAAATCTGTCTTATACTAAAAATCTGATCTGTTGTAGACCCGTTTCTTCTAAATCCACATTGATAATCTCCTAGAATGTCTTCAATGTAGGGAGTAAGTCTGCTTACTAATATATTTGTTAGGATTTTGTACGAAGTTGAGAGTAATGAGATGCCCCTGTAGTTGTTGCAATCAGTTTTATCTCCTTTCTTATAAATTGGTATGATAATGGATTCTTTCTACTCATCTGGAAGACTTCTTTTTCCCAAATCATACTAAGCAACTGGCGTATCTTGTCCATCAATTTTTCTCCCCCTGATTTTATCAGGTCTGCTGGGATCTCATCTGAACCTGATGCTTTATACATCTTTAATATTTCTATTGCGCAAAGGTTGGTATAGCAGTTTTAATTACATCACAGATAATGTACTGCCATCTACCAGAAATTTCATAAGCCGTGCACATGCACACTACTGTAATGACAAACTTCTTGAGTAACCCAATGGAAACTTTCTCTAAGAATTATTGTAAAAAAAAATGTTTTAAGAATTGTTACAAAACATTAAATAGTAGGAACTTTTGGAAAACTTCAGAATATTTCGTCCAATGAACTTTTCTAAGTTCTACAGAATCGTAGTGCATATGCACGAACACTTAAAGAAACTTTGGCTCAACTGCACTTCTACTAGCACTTGATTTTTCAGTTATATTGTTGTAAACTATAGCTCTTCTTCTGTATTTACTAACATTATTTAATATTTTAAACTTTTTCAAACAATTTTTATAACATTATTAGACAATTTTGAAGTATTTATTTCAATATGCAAATCACAATATTATGACACTGTTAGACAATATTGTGATGCTAACTGCTATTTTCTCCACAGAGTATATTACTTAGTCTATGATTTTTCTATCGCTGGTTGGATCAGCATTAGGGAGTGATAACTGTACACCCATTTTTAATAAACGTTTGGTAATTTTAATATTATTGATATATTTTTTTACATAGATTTGGGGATTTATTGCAAATTTAAATTTCATAGCGACAGATGATAATCGATAAGTGGTTCGATTGTGGGTTATCGCTGGCTCTGTAAACTCTGGTGCATGCGCACTGTTGTTCTATAGGACTTTGAAAATATTTCACGCTAGTTTAAGTGAAGTTTTTCCAAAACTTCTGCCAGATGGCAGACATAGGCCTTATCTGTGAAATCAGTATGACCAACCTGCAATAAATTCCCAAACATATTTCTAAGAAATTAATGTGCATTAACCTGCCCTTTCTTCTTCTTCTATCTTCTTAGTGTATCCAGCTATTTGCTTACAACACAAAACCTGCCCTTTCATAACCTAACAAAATAAATTACATACTATTTAATAAACTATAAACTAATCTGGTGTACACTAACTTGTCCCAACGCAGTCTAACAAAATTAAGTGAGTGAACAACCATTTCTTAAAATATGTTTCGAAATTGCAAATGTTGGTCATTCTGATTTCATGGATATGTCTGTCATCTGGCAGAAGTTTCTTTAAGCATATTCGCATATGCACTATGATTCTGTAGAACTTGAAAAAAATCATTGAGAGATAAATGCAACAATTTGCATACCTAGATAAATATTTAATAATTGTATAAAAAATGTATCATTGCAAAATGTTTGAAATAGAACAAAATATTAGTAAAGATGAAAAAAGTATTACATGAATGTAGTATGGAAAATTATCTCGCGCTGTAGCTGAGTGATTAAGGCAAGATGCCTTGGCAGAGAGCTACAGGACTTGCGCTGGTTCGAGTCTCCATAGGGGAAGAAATTTTCTTGTGGAATTTTGGCCAGTGTGGTACCAGTGCCCACTCAGCATTGTGAGGAATTTGGGTAGCTATAATAAGTAGTTGCTAAAGGTTGAGAAAATCAGCTATAATGGCTGGGGGACCCAACATACTGACCACACATCATCCCTACTCTGCCAGTATGATTGTCTACCTCTGTGATTAATACATGTAGTTTGAGGCCAGCAGCCGGCTGGTAGGCCAGGGGCTGGAAAAAGTCGGTTATATGTCTCAGACGAATTCTTCTAAGTTCCACAGAATCGCAGTGCGCATGCACGAGTTGCTGTAATGGTTAATATAGCCTCCGGTAGATGGCTCTGTAGTCGGCGTTACCAACTTTGGGAATAAATTTCCAAATGCAAAAAAAAAAAATGGACGTTAACTAACTTGCCATTTCCTAACTAAAGAAAACAATTTACATGCATATTATTTATTCCCAAATGCTTAAAAAATGGATGTATACCAACTTCCCATTTCCTAACGTAACAAAACAATTTACATGCGTACTATTTAATGAACTATAAACTAATTTTACGTACACTAACACTAAATATGGTTTGAAATTATTTTCAAATGGTGGCAATGTTGGAACAAGTAGCAAGTAAGTAGTGTATCCCCGATCATGTTTTACGTAAATATATAAATATAAAATATTGTAAAGAAAGCTTGAAGATCGTTGCAAAATGTTTAAAACAGTACAAAATGTGTTTACAAGTGTTTAGTGCATCAATGACATAAGAATGTACGTGTATAATTGTGATGGGCATATAACCTACCTCACCCCAGGGGCCTTCTAGGCCTCTTGTGCCATAGAGAGAGAAAGTATGTAGAATCATAGGATGAAGTATTCTAAAGTTGAGCCTGAACTTTTAGTATAAACAGAAAAAGTAAAAAGTGCAACAGTGTAATACAAATGTTGCATAGTATAGTATAGATATACATAAACTATAGTTAAGCTACACTAAGAGTATGTGTCATACATGCAAATACAGTGACTGAATTTACAATGACAGATTTTTCATATTCGTTGTCAAAGTATACAAGAAACATTTGGAACTTTATACATGTTCTATTGTAAAGTGTAATGAAATTAGAATTCTACATCATTCTGTATAGATATACATAAACTACAGTTAAGCTACACAAAGAGTATGTTTGCCATACATGCAAATAGTGACTGTATTTACAATGACAGATTTTTCATACTCATTGTCAACGTATACAAGAAACATTTGGAACTTTATACTGTTCTATTGTAAAGTGTAATGAAATTAGAACTCGTCATTCTGTAATATTACTTTGTCCCATTCATGAATAAAACCTATTAATGTAACTTTATTAAAAGAATTTTCTGATTTAAAATTCATAATTTTACTTTTTATAATTGTAAACACAGATAGTCCAAAGTGTTTATTTACCGGTTTTCCACCAATTTTGTTAGTGGTGTAATTCACAAGAGACTTATTTTTCTCTGTAATACATTCGTCTTCAAAGCCGAGGAGCACTTTTGGTCCCTTCCTTGCCATTTTATTTCAATACCGTAATATTAAAAATAACTGGAGCACAAATACTATTCTAATACGACGAATTATTTATTTATTTTTTGCATCAAAAAGCCACTTAGATAATACAATTAATAAACAGAAAACGATGAAAATAAACTGAAATTGGTATCAAGAAGGTAGTGACAAATCGATAACAAAATGTTTACATTCGTACTTTCTCGGCAAGTTACCGAAAGCACATGCGCATATTTATATCTGCAAATTCTCGTCGTGTGCTAAATATCTGTATTCTCTATGACAGAGCATGTGGCATAGATCAAAATAAGTACTCCCTGCAAAGGGTCTCTAATATTAAATTTTGGCAACAAAATACAACCATCTGATTATTTCAACTGATGTAGTCGATCACCATAGAGAACCGAAGGTCGATCACTCGATCGATTCTCTATGCTCGATCACGGTCATAGAGAATGGTGGCACCACTGGGTGGCACAATCGCATGCGTTCTCAATCCGTTCTCAATGGTGAACGATGAAGAACCGTTGAGTGCTCCGAATTTCTAAACCAGTCCGTTATCTCTGTATCAGTCATTTGTATTGCTATTATAGAGAACGAATATCAGTTCATCTTTGATTGTTCATTTGAACGAAATCTTTAGTTGACTACAAGAAAATAATTGCCGACTTTCGAATTATAAGATATGCGAGTTTCTGCTCCTCGGCCTAGCTATTTTAGGTTTAAAAATCTCTCGAAAATCAAGAATTAATGTTTTTTTTAGCTTAAAAAGTAGTTGCAAAAATTGCGGACTTTCCTAATATTGATTTCTGTTGGGTTTGTCTATAGTACTAATATTGTTCAAGCTAAGCCTATCGCGAATAAATAAATTTAGTGGCGACTTATACAATAAGTAATAAATAGCACTAATGTAGTCCTACAAAAGACCCTTTTGTAGGCTAAATTGTGATGCGCGCTATAAAGGTTAAGTAAAGAAATGCGATTTATTAAATTTTATGACAATAGCCTGTGCATAACTAGTTTTTGCATGTATTTCATTTTGCCTATTTATTAATTTTTGCCCAGAACAAAAGGTTGTAAAATATATATATATTTATTTATGTAAATTTAAATTTTGACAAGGAACAGCATTGTTAAATGTGTATGGAACAAAGCAGAGATATTGGATGCTTTCTACATAAAATATTTGTTGTTTTTAGGGAGATAACATTTTATTGTGTCATTTATAACTTTTTCTTATTTAAAACTCAATTCTGGAAAACATGAGGATTAAAACCCTGTTCTGGGCAGTTCTCCAATTGTATACAGGTTTAGATCTATTGTCAAATAAAAGAGAAAATGAAAACACTGTCTCAGATTAGTGGTCCATATTGATTGTTTCTGGAAATCCTGTGCTCAAATTCTGTTGAGTCAGAAATTTTCTCTCTAGTTGAATTAACTACCGGTACTGCATGCAGATAGTGTATTAATTTCAATATTATATTTAACAATGATGTTTAATAACATCTCAAAAGATTTTTTGATAATATGATGTAATCTCATAAGCATTTTAATATTAACAATAAAAAAAAATATATAATAAAATGTAACAGCTCTTAATTAAGACAAAAATATTTTGCCCTCCCTTATTAAAAGAAACTGTGGGTGCCCTTGGTAAGACCTTTCATTCATAAAAAAAATGTTGGTGAGGATTTGTAAGATCATGTATATAAAAACCTTAGAGTACATTAATATTTATTGTTTGGAACATGTAAGATAACTTTTGTGGAATGTTTGCCTTCAGTTAACTGGCCCCTATCACTGACCCATCCTTGACGACTTTTGACTGTTACTCTCTCACAATAATTATTTATATTAAATATATTAATTTATTACTAAAATTTTAATTAATAGTAATGACCATTGTCAAACAAAAAATAGTAGTCAGCAATACATGTGTGTGAAGTGTCTTTAAAAGAATCTTAGAAATAGAAAAAACACAACCTCTCATATTTTTTTTAACTTCTTCTTAATTCTGTTGAAAAAATACTTCATACTCTTGTATCACAATAATTACTATTGTTTTGCAGAAACTTGAATGCAAAGTACCTGTACAGAAATATGATAAACAGATGAGTGATAAAAATGAACATCAAAGAAGAAACATTTGAACTTGAGATTAAAAATGAGCCCATAGATGAATATTTCGAAACTAAATATGAGCCCACAGATGAATATTTCGAAACTAAATATGAGCCCACAGATGAATATTTTGAAACTTATAAAGAGGTAAAAATTGTTTATTTATTTACACATAATGCATTTAAATTAATATTATCCTTTATCAAAACATTATGATATGGAATTGTTTGCAAGGTTTGAATTTGAGACTGAAGATTTAAATCATATTATTTGACCAGTGGTGCAGAGCTATATGTTGAAATGAATAGTGGGGAAATAAATTTTCTCAGGAAATTTCTGCCAATATAGAACTGATGATCTTCCAGCATAGTGAGTAATTTGGGTAGCTACAATAAGTAGTAGGTCCAGTTTGAGAAAACCAGCTGTAATGGTTGGGGACCCTACATGCTGATCATATTGTCAAAATTTATTGGAAGTAACATATTGAGGTAATTTATTAAGAGATTAAATTGACAATATAAACTATTTAACATTTTCCAATACTGTTATTTTAACACAGTTCCAAAAATGGATCATATTATAATGATATTGTGAAAATAACAATATTATAATATGATCTGTTATTGGAACTGCGTTAAAATAACAGTATTGGCAAATGTTAAATAACATAATTTACTGCTTATAAAAGTGGTGGTGTAAAATTCTCAAATATAGATACTTCTAAATGAAGCCAGCCGTGGGCGGTGGTTGTGACACCTACCTGACAGCTGACGAAACGATAATTATAGATTTGTATATGTGAAAAGAATTGTTAATGGTTGTGCCAGGTCTAGAATGGTGTAGTGGGCTGCACACTAGTCTGGAGAACTAGAGGTCCACGGTTCGATTCCTGGTTCAGACATTCATTTTTCTTTTCACAATATCATTATAATATTATAATATAAACTATACCTCATATTTTTTCTTACTTGGAACGTGTTTTAACCACCATTTACACAATTAATTGAAACAATTAGAAGTCTTGTTGCAATTTTAACTTTTAGCACATAAAAATCCATTCTCCACTTATAAAGCACCTGTTTTATGAAATATTTTATTGTAATTTAACATATAGATTTTTTATTCATAGTCTTGTGTAAAATGTATATAATTTTTTTCCCTTACAAAATACTTATGCTAAATTTTTCAAAATAATTTTAAATGTAAGTAGTACAATAATAGTCATCTGTAAGAGCTATCTCTGTGTTAAATTTATTAAATATCCTCTCGGTTTGTAGCAGATTTTGCCCAGTGGGTTTTGAGAAAACATGCACTTTATTTTTGAAAAGAAAAATATATGCTCAGACTGGGGTTTGAATCCAAGACCTATGGCTTTCTGTGCCAATGCTTTACCAACTGATCTACATGAGCACTGCAATCTAAATGCAAATTTTTCTCTTATACATTGTTAATTCCCAAGCACTTTATTTATTTAGAGACCCTCAAAATATAAGATTATCAAGTTCAGTTGCTAGGTTATATATATATATATATATTTTAACCCTGATTTTTTAGTGAGAATTCTAACTACAGTAAAATGAAAAATGTATTTTTTTAGAGAATTTGAATTATTTAGAGTTACTCAGTGGCAGGCTGGCTTCAGAGCTTGTCAATCTTGATGAACAGAATCTGCTAGAGTCGGAGTTAGGTCTGAAATTACAGTTTTCATTTTTTGTTTTTTGGTACTTCTATGTAAAATTTTACATAACAATGAAAATTAAAGTCTCTTCCCTGTTTGCCAAAATGGTATATGGATTATTACAAAAATTGTCAAGTTCCTACATCCCAAAATATTGAAGAATATGAATAAAATCATACATAACAAAGGATTGTTATTTATTTAAATTAAAACTCTTACATCATGCAGAAGTGTTAGTTCAGTTACATTTATTTTGTATAATTTGTGATTAAAGTTTATTAGAACAGAACTCAAAACATGTATTTTGTAACTCTTCATATATATATAAGAAAAATAAATATTTGTACTGCATTTGCTTGGTAGCATAATTGGTAGCGCGCTGGAGTATCAATCCAGAGGTCCGGGTTCAAATCCCGTCCAAGCATTTATTTTCTTATGATATATATATTACATTTACAATTGCTTGTTAATATAAAATTGAAAACTTCACATAGCAATTTTATAGTAATGTTACACTCTCTTTGTAAAACATGTTGTCATTCTACAGTTTTGTCAGTTATCAATATGAACTAAACATTTTAAGTACAATTATTAAAGATAGAAACTCCATGGGAAACTGTTAAAGAGATTGAAACCTGTATATGTATGCACACACACACACATATATATATATATATATATACACATATGATTAATAAAGTTTTCTTGGGTTTTCTGCATCATGGATTCAAGATATTCCTTGATAATGGCATGTGGGATCATGCCAAAACATTGGAATCAGTGGCCAGAGGCCGATCTTGAATCCATGATGTGGAAAACCCAAGAAAACTTTCTTAATCATACTATGTCCGCAAAAATCTACATAATAACATATCTACATATGTATATATACATATAAAGAAATATATATATGTATATATATAAATAAATGTAATGAAGAGAAATTATCTGAAGAATAAAAAAAAGTAAAATATTATTTAATTTTGTTGCAATTGTTATGTCTATTGGAATTCACCTTTTCTAACCTTGACAGTATAATGTGTTGAAAATGATGTCCCTTTTGCTGTCAATATATTCCTGACATCTCTTAAGGAAATTGATATTTATATGTACAAGTTCATCTGTTGTAATTGTTTTTTTTTTTTCACAATACAGGCTTTTAATTCATGGATTGTATGTGGATTATCTTTGTATACTTTTTTTTATTATTCTTCTTTCATCCAATGTAGACAAGGTGTCTGTTCCTCTTCAATGTTTTGCCTCAATTGTATCTTTTCTTCGAGCATCCAATATTTCTTTTGCCAATTGGGAATTTATCTCTAGCTATTTTAACTATCCTGTCGTTTGACATTCTATTTATTTTTTCATTAGATTTTATAATTTATTCTCAGGTTTTAAAATGCCAACATATTTCTGTGCTCATTTCAAGATTCTATAGTTAATCTTCATTCCTCTCTATTCTTTCATGTTTGTTCCACCAAGCCTCTTTCTTCTATTGTTCTGAATACTACTTTGGTTTTCCCCTCTTCTTTCTTTCTGTCAGATCCCATTCATAAATCTTCGGTAATCTGTCTTTTCGTTATCCTTTACATATGTCCAAACCATCTTCATTGTATTAAATTACATAAAAATAAAACTTAAGAGTTTTATATGATTTTCATATTTATTACAATATAAATTTGTAAGAGTTGTTTTGGTACTTTGTACCTTCCTTAGACATGATTACAAATAAATGAATTTTGTTATTATATAACAACTGGTTATAATATAACCATAAGTGAAACCATGCTTCATCTTTGAACCACATCCTGGCAATATTTGTAAAACCCAGTTATAAAGATTTACACAACTACATTATTTGTAGGCTATAATTCATGCACAGTGGTCACTCTGTAGGATTAAATTTGAGAATAAATACTGTAGTTTTTTAAACATCCATTTTTTTATGAGAAATGGCAGAAAGATTTTTGAAGAGAATGTTCTGACCTTCAGAACTGGTCCCATTTCTGTAAACCTCTTTTTTACATAGTTTAATATATTCATCCCTTTTCTGCTAAATATTGGAGTGCAAGAGAGCGAATGATTTCATTATCAAGTGCTCAACATTAGATACCAACCAACCATATATTCATCCCATGTAAAAACACAAGGAATTATGTTGCAAAACATTGTTGCACTGGTATACAATTATTTTGTATCAAATTCTTTGTTGTGATGTAACATTTGTGTTGTCATATTAACCACAATCTTCACTTGTCAACTAAGACATACATCATCATCTTATTGTGTCCTCCTTTTGGAAGGTCGATTCCAAATATGCCTCCAACCATCTGTATCATCCCATGCTTTGCTTCTTTTTAGTTCTTCCCAGACGTATCCTTTCTCTTGTAGACTTTTCTTCACTTGGTTAATCCATCTTTCTCGTGGTCGTTTTTCCTTGTATCTTGAGGTTTAACAGCCTCTGAGGTAGTCTTTCCTTTCCATTCTTTTTAAATGTCCAAACTATTGTAGTCTACTTTTTTCTATGTCTGTTGTTAATTTTTCTATACATAATATCTTCCTAATTTTGTCATTCCTTATTCTATCTCTTTTCATTCCATGTAAGAATTTCATTTCTGTAGTTTGGATTCTGCTCAAGTCCTTCTTTGTATATGTCCAAGTCTCAGCTGCATATGTCAGAACGGGTTTGGAATAAGTTTTATACATTACTTGTTGGGTATATCTTTATTCTAGATTAATTGTTTAGTTAATTTATAGACTTTTAAACTTTTCTCTATTCTTTTACTGATTTCAGTCTGTATTTTCCCATTTGCATTTATCACCGTTCCTAAAAATGTAAATTTTTCCATTTTTTGTAGATTTATGCTTTTTTTTAAAGACATACATCAATACCTATTTTCAACAGAACTGATAGGCAACTGAACATTAAAACCTCATAGTTTTATTTCTATAACATCAAAATACCACTTAGTGTTACTCCCTGCTAAGTTTAAACTGAACAGTAGCTATCAGTTGCAATGTGATCATGTACTCGGTACTTGAAGGTAGTGATAGAGGAAAAAAAGAGAAAGACTGACTATAACATGCGACAGTAGCAGATCCTGTTCACCAGGAATGACATGTGCTGGCATTGGGTCCTATAGAGAATGTCATTCTGTAATATGTAAATATTTTGACTTCTATATAAATACATTTCTTCGTCTTCTTAAAAGACACTACAGCTGCTACAATTGACTGATTTCTATTTTTTTATGCAAATCAGTTCACCCATATATGTATGAGGGTCATACTGAAAGTCATGAGCAACATTTTTTTAAACAATCATAATATTTATTTTAGACAAACCAAGTATACCATGTTAATCTACAGACCTTTGTGCTACTTTTCAACATAGTCTCCATTTCTTTGCACACATTTTGTCCAGCGTTCTACAAGCTTGAAAATTCCCTTATGATAGAAGTCCATTCCAGCTGCTCGAAGACACTCACGCACTGCTTTCCGAATATCCTCCAGCATCTCGTAGCGTTGGCCTCTCATCTGCTCCTTCACAGAACCGAAAAGATGGTAGTCGGAGGGTGCCAAATCGGGACTGTAGGGAGGATGTGGAAGAGTTTCCCACCCAAATGTCCTGATCTTCTCCACAGTGGCACGAGCAGGGTGAGGATGCGCGTTATCGTGTTGCAGAATGATCTTCCTTCCAGGGTGTTTGTCGTGCAATGCACAACGTAGCTTCACAAGTGTCTGGATATAGTGGGCAGCAGGTTCAAGAAATTCAACCAGAATGCAACCTTGCGCATCCTAGAAGACGCTGCCCATAACTTTCCCAACAGATTGCACTGTCTTTGCTTTTTTCTTTGATGGCGAATTCAAGTGGTGCCATTCCATACTCTGGCGTTTTGTTTCAGTCTCGTAGTGATGAAACCAGCTTTCGTCACCTGTCACAATACTCATCAAAAAATCATCACCTTCATTTCGAAATCTTTGAAGAAGGTTATGGGTGATGGTTCTTCTCTGAAGTTTGTGGTCTTCACTCAATAAACGTGGCACCCAAAGGGGAATAACTTTTTGGTAACCTAAGCTGTGAATCATTTCTTGCACTGCACTGTGTCCTACTGCAAGCTTTGTAGCGATTTCATTCACTGTGATACGCCTGTCGTCTCTAATGAGCGCATCAACTCTTTCCTTGTTGCAATCCGTGGAGGCAGAGCGTGGGCGAGACTCATCTTTGATACTCATGTTCCCATCTTTAAAATGTTTCATCCGTCTCCTAACACTGCTGGCACCCATGCAGGCATCTCCGTAAGCACATTGAAGTCTTTGGTGAATATCAACAGCAGATTGTTCCTCTTTAAGAAGGAATTCAATGACAGCGCGCTGTCGAAACGAAACATTGATGTCTGCCATTTTGGAAACACTGCGTGTGGTCACATGATAGAAGCTATGATGCCACAAAACGGCAATGTTGTGGTATAAAGTCTGTAGATTACGATCCTGCAGTTGTTTTTGTTACATTGTTGAAATTTGAATTTTAACAATGGGTTGCTCACGACTTTCAGTATGACCCTCGTATTTGCTAAAACAATAAAAATTTTAAAATCATATAAAAGTTAATTGATGCCCTTTTAAAAATGTATCATTCAATTATAACTGGTCCCAGTTTGTTCGGAGAAGCAATGTTCCACATATTGTGATTTCAATGTAATGTATTTGACTGTTTTACAGGATGAACCTTGTTGTTTCTATTCAGATCCTCCTCCACTGGCAGTTGACCCTTTATCATTTAGTTATAAGAAACCTCCAAATAATCGAAGCAAAGAATTACATTCAGCATACTACGTGAGTTAATATTTTAATTTTGTTATATAATGAGGTAATGGTAAAATGATCCTATTACAGGCTTTAGGAGGC
Organism: Diploptera punctata; assembly: GCA_030220185.1. Classification (NCBI taxonomy): domain Eukaryota; kingdom Metazoa; phylum Arthropoda; class Insecta; order Blattodea; family Blaberidae; genus Diploptera; species Diploptera punctata. Next base: position 199,238 of record JASPKZ010009836.1, on the reverse strand, counting down.
CTTTAGGGTGGTAGGACATTAATACTCATCTTTCTGTTATTTGGGATTTTATTAAAATGTGAAATCATCTGAAATGGCCAAGGTTATTATTTGAAATAATATCAAAATTCCTAATAATTCTGTTAACTCTTTATTATGTTTTCTTCTCCAGATATTATCTACACATTCCCTCCCCCAACATTCTCCTCAACACTTTCCGTTTAAAAATATTTAAATGATCACAGATATAATTTGTAAATCATTAAGGTGTTTAAAAACGAATAATATTAACATAAGAATTTCTCTTCAATCTACAATAGACACCATTCCATTGTGGCATTATAGGAAATGATGCAGCAGACTTTCTAGTGAAGAAAGATACAACCATTCCCCTGTTATATCCCAGCACAATTCCCTATCATAGAGCAATCGCAAATATTCACTAAAGAGTGAGAGGAGTGTTCCACCGTAACGTGGATGAAGAAACCGAGGGATAAACAGTGGAAAGACACGCTACAAACATTTGTACCAGATTGGTCCTGAGGAGAAGTAGTTGCGATATTTTGTATGACATCAGGGCATGAATGCTTGAGTAGCCATTTCTGTTGTCTGAGCATACTACCAGAATCATTTTGCAAGCTCTGCAGTAGTTTACTCATCTACTCACCATGGACTCCAACCACATTTTAATTTGCCTCATTCTGGCAGGCTAGAGGCAAAATAAACTCTTAATTCCATCATATATGAAGAGAAAAATTATATGCTCAGACTGGGACTTGAACCCAGGCCTTTGACTTTCTAGGCCAAAGGTCCTGGGTTCAAGCCCTAGTCTGAGCATATAATTTTTCTCTTCAAATATGATTTACCCATCATTGAGATGTATGAAATGAATAATAAAAACATCTTAATTCCATCTTCATTCTTATTAGTGTACCGGGAATTATTATTACTTCTTCAGGGTCGGGCTGAACTTAAGATTTTACGAGCTATGAGTTCCTCTGTTTCTTCAGGATCGGGCTGAACTTATGATTTTAACCGGTGATAGATAAGGAACTATTTAAGGCAAATAGTGATCAAACTAATTTTAGGCGAAGTGATAGAAGGATTTTATTAATTTTCTTTTCTCTCTATAGTAAATTATACACTTTGCCCTTACAAATTGGCTAAGGAACGGTCAAAACCACGACTCAATTTTAATAATGCTTATCGCGGATCTTCTTTTATATGTCCCTCTTAATGGGAACACTCACTCCACGCACTTTGACTATCGGGGAGCACTTGTCCCTCTTACTCTGTATGGTCTACGGATAAGGGCGCTCGCCCCACTTGCTTGACTATCGGGGAGCACTCGCTCCACTTACTTGATTTTTAACTTACATAACATTTTATATTAAATATTTAAGAAAGTCGTGGATTTGACTTATTTTTCCGTCGCCATTACAATTTTATACAAAATTTTCATTGGATAAAATAAATCTTTTGACAAATTTTTCATTGGATAAAATAAATATTTTGACACACCTCTATAGGCTACATGTGCAAGTCGATATAGGCCTACTAGATTTAGGGGCGTGAACTTTTATAGGACTATTTCATTTCCAAGTTATTCGAGGTCAATAACCTCTCTAGCTGCCTGCTATGTTTTTGGAGGCTACATTATTTTTTTCAGTTTGAAGTTTCTTAAAAGCAATAAACCTATCTTTCATCCCTCCTAACCGTATCAACCTTGAGGATTTGCGTAAAGTCTAAGACCGCAATAAAACTTGTCCTCCAAAACACATAACATATGACCATGCAATAAACTTAAGTTATTTCTCTAACTTCAGACGCCCTCAAATAACTAAAAACGCCGCTGTCGGCAATTACTTGTTTACTAGAATATATTACTTTATTTTTACAATCAAAAGAGCCCTCCAATTATACCGGCTCAATAGTTAGTTTCTTAGTTATTTCCATATATTTATTGTGGTATTATTTTTCTCTTCTTTATTAGGCCATTAACTTAGGTTAAGAGCCTCAGCATTAGATAAATAAATAAATAAATAAATGGATATAAGAATAACATTTCCAAGCTTCAGAACCAGTAGTAACAAACAGTTGGTCTAAACAATGTTTCTTTTTATTGAACTTACAGGAAGTGACATCAACTTTTTCATAAATATTAAAAAAAAAATTATCATCTCACCTCATATTCTGCCTTCTGTTTAGACAGTTTCGGAATAACTTTCATTCCATCTTCAGTACTTTCATAACCATTGTTCTGCTGTGGTGATGCACTACTTCTTCCTCCATCTGTTGGTAGACTGATGAACCTCCAAATCAAATCACATTAAAAATTCATCAGTTTCTGCTGCTTCTTTTTTTTTTATGTGAATTTTTTTATCCCAAACTGAGCTAATGATTTCCAATGTACCCCATATAATTTACCTTCCTCAAATCATGGTTAATGTTATTCTCCTACCTCTAATTTTTCCTACAAAGAGTTTCCATGTTCCTCTATCATTTCCCATCTTTGCCACACGTCCTGCCCATTGCAGTCTACAAGGCTTAACTGTTCCTATTACATTTATATTCCCATAGAGATCATGTAGCTCACTGCTATGTGATCTTCTGTCTGTTTATCTCTCTTTGATATAAAATTTTTTCTAAAGCGGCCCCTACATGATCAATATTTATGTCAATATTGTACAATAATATTCAGCATCTGTAGATCACATTGAAATATTGCGCAATATATTGAGTCAATAAAAAACAGTTTGATTTTTATTGTGCAATCTAGTAAATATTGTGTTGTCTGTTGGCAATATTATTAGTTCAGTTCTGTGTTAACGGTGTTGGAATAAACACTACAAAGGGAAAGACGAAGGAAAAAAGTTCATTTTAGAATGTATCGAGGTGATCGGAGCTCACCTGCACTGTGGAATATCAAAACTAAGGATTACAACAATAGAATTTTAAAAAAATGAACAGTACGAACAGTTGCTTTGTAAATGTAGATAATACTATCTGGCTGCTGATAAGCCGCAGCTATAACTAATGCTATAGCCACACAACTTGCTGTCTGCTTATTATTCCACATGTTGACTGCACAAGTATCACCTGTGAACTAATTTATTGAGCAATAATATTGCACCATGTGGGTTGGTCAAGTAAAGCGGCCCCTACACGATCAATATTTACGTCAATATATTGCACAATAATTGACATTGTACAATAATATTGAGCATCTGTAGATCACATTGAAAGATTGCACAGTATATTGAGTTAATCAAAAACAGTTTGATTTTTATTGTGCAATCTAGTAAATATTGCATCGTCTGTTGGCAATATTGCGCGATACTAGTTCAGTTCTGTGTTAACAGTGTTGGAATAAACATCTACCATGGCTACAAAGGGAAAAGGTGAAGGAAGAAAGTTCATTTTAGAATGTATCGAGGTGTATTGGAGCTTACCTGCTCTGTGGAATATCAAAACTAAGGATTACAAGAACAGAATTAAAAAAAAATGAACAGTACGAACAGTTGCTTCATAAATATAGAGAATACTATCCGGATGCTGATAAGTCGCAGTTAGTTAAAAAAATTTAATTCGTTGCACACTAACTTCAGAAAGGAATTAAACTGAATAAACCATTCTGAAAAAAGTGGTGCTGGGAGAGACGATATAATAGAACCAACATTATGGTATTTTGATGAAATGAAGTTTCTCATGGGTCAGGACGAACCAAGTACATCACAAAACATTATTCGGATTGAGGATGACGACATAGAAGCTTAGAATGATATCGACAATGCGGAGAGTAATGGAACAATAAATACTTCTACAATTAATGTAAGCAAATACAATTTATTCATAGTTACATTTTATGTAAATTTATGTTGCCATGAAATCTGTCCTTCATTGTTGAAGAAATCGCAATAACTATCTCTGATGGCTTTCACAATTGTGGGTGAATTTTTGGCATGAGTTGTACGAAGTGATGTTGAATGTCCAGTTCTCCAACTTCCTTCAACAATAATTCCTGACTCAAAATCTTCTATATCTATAGAATTGCTGCACATGTATGTTTGAGGCTGGTTTCTTCTTAAATAATTGTGCAAATAGCAACATGCTAAGACAATTATTTGGGATTTTTCAGGAGATAGCGCAATAGGTCTTTGAAATACACCAAACTTTTTGAAACTAAAATCCCAAGTGCATTTTCTACAACGCGACGTGCACGACTTAGTGATAATTAAAAATTATTTTTCCCACGATTAATCCTGTTTGGCTGTAACATTTAATGAAATTTTCTGTCAGTGCAAAAGCGTCATCCCCGACAAAAACAAAAGGTAGTATATTTTCACTGTTTGGTAATGGAGCAGGTTCTGGGATTTGAAGTGATTTATCTGATAATGCTTTTCTAAATGTAGTATGAGCCAAAACACCTTCATCTGATATTCACCCATTGATACCAGCATCTACCATAATAAATTCATAATTGCAATTTACAACTGCCATCATAACAATACTAACAAACTTTTTATAATTGTAATAATGTGAACCAGTGTGTGGTGGTTTTTTGATTGCCACCTGCTTTCCATCTACTGCTCCTAGACAATTCGGAAAATTCCATTGATCATTAAATCAATTTGCAATAGCTCTCCATTCAGCTTCTGTTGCTGGCAACTGCAATTACAAATAAAATAATAATAATACAATTATTACTCACAGAAAGGCAATGAGAGGTTTATTTAAAATATGTATTAATTTACAGCGCAAGAATGGTCCTCCCAAAAAGAAGGCAAAGAAACTTGATGAGTTCGAAGAATTAATATCGCTAGCACGCAAACACCTTCAAGAACCTCAAAATTACTTTGATAAAATTGCTTCAGCTTGGGCAGTAGAGCTTCAGAAAATGATACCGCAGCAACAAATATTTGCAAAAAAGGCTATCAATGACATATTGTTTGAGGGACAAATGGGCACTCTGCACAGGGATTCTATACAAATTAATTCTTTTAGTCGCACATCTACACCATATACTACAATGCAACCAAGCCCCAGTTATGATACCCCGCATGCACTACCTCAACTGACTGGACACACAGAGCAACTTTCAGGATCCTCTCATTCATCTTCGTCGTGACTCAATGCTTCTAAATACTGTTCAAATTTTCAATAAAATGTAAATAACTGCTACATATAAAATAAATTTTGTATAATTTTTGTAATAATCATTGTATTTTACTTACCATTATGTAATCCTTCAGGCAGATTATTATAGCTGTGCAAGTTTCCATTACAATTATGCCTGTGGATTATGGAGATACAGCAGTTGTGAATTTTAAATCTTCAAAATTATTTGCAGTAGTTAGATAACATAGTGTTATTGATAAATGCTGACTTGGAGGGATAGCATCTTGCATTATAGTATCCCTTTTTCGAATTTCAGGTGTAACCATTCTCAGTAGTTAATCAAATAATGTACTATCTAGTCGCAAAAAATTTTGAAAATCACTTGGTTCACTAATTCTTAGTTTACTTAACCAGATTTTCATGAGTGTACTTATTTCTTTCTTTAAACCATTCCTTCATCCAACTGTGCTTATTTTTTAAATCTTTTTTGAAGCTATAACTAATGATATAGCCACACAACTTGCTGTCTTATTATTATTCCACATGTTGACTGCACAAGTATCACCCGCAAACTAATGTATTGAGCAATAGTATTGCACCGTGTGGATTGGCCAAGCAATACTATTGTACAAAATAGTGTGCAATATATTGACGTAAATATTGATCGTGTAGGGGCCGCTTAATAACTTTATTCTCAAATGCTCACAATCTTTTGTTTCTCCCTTACATACATTATGTAAATTATTTTCATAGGAAAAAGGGTTTTATAAAAAATTTGAATCTTCAATAAATGGAACTGTGGAAGATGTTAATACATCAAGTTGCATAAAATCAGAGGAAGAACCTCAGCCAACAATCTCAAAAAAGCAATGTCAACTAAGTACCTCTGATGAAATAGAAAAACAATTTCAGTCAACTACCTCTGAAGATATAAAAAAGCAGTGTCAGTCAACAATTTCAGAAGAATTACAGAAAACTGAAAAACCTGTTCGTTTTCAGGTAAGTGTTTTTTTTTTGTTATGTTCAGCCTTAGGCATGGAATTAGAGCGACTGTCAAAAGCTAACAAGCAAACATTCAAATGGGGAAAGTTTGTTAATTTTTTATACCATCATAATTTGATTTCTATATATGTAAACAGTTTTTTCAAATCTGAACACATCCAAAATTAGAAAGAAAGTTATGATGATCTTGTAGAAGATTTTCAGGCTGTAGGGCATGGTCGTGAGGCTTATAGTTCCCCGACGTTTTGCCAGAGACTGCGTCTGGCATCCTCAAGGGTTGTCTTGAGACTGGTAATTCTGTCCACTGTCTGTCCTATTTATATGTTCGCTGCAATGTGTTCGTAAGTTATATGTGCCTTCTGATTGGTGAACGTCTAAATAGGACAGACAGTGGACAGAATTGCCAGTCTCAAGACAACCCTTGAGGATGCCAGACACAGTCTCTGGCGAAATGTCGGGGAACTACAAGCCTCACGACCACAGCCTACAGCCCAAAAATCTTCAAGATGATCATAGCAACTCCGGCCGTGAAAATCTACGTCAATACGAAAAGAAAGTTATTTATTGATTATAGCATAAATCCTCCATTTCTAACAAATGTAAACATATCCCATTGAAATCAGTTTGTGAATGTAGATATCTACATCAAGCAAATGAAAATAAAAAAATTAGCAGATATGAATTTTTGGCTTCTCATGAAAAATTTAAAGAAGTGGACATATTCAGTTTTAAAAAAGCTACTCATATGCATATATACAATTTTTTACAACTTGACCAGAATTATAAGGGCTGTTCAGTAAAGAATGATCATTATTTTTTTGGCAACATATCTTTTCTCATCCTCAGAATTTAGACGATTCTTCTTAAAGTAGTCTCTTTGAATGCAATGCACTTGTCCCAGTGTTTCTGCCAGTCTGCAAAAAACATGCTGGAAACATTTTTTTGACAGTTCTTTCAAAACTGCCTCTGCAACCTCACTACTGCTTTTCGAGATAGAAAATGCCTCCCATGAGCCTAAATCTGGATTACATAAAGGGTGAGAGATGAACATGATTTTGATTTTTTCCAAGATATTCTGGAACAATATGTGCCCTTGCATTATCATGATGCAGGATTCAGCTTGTTTTCTGTCACCAACGTGTGGGGTGATACCCAGTGTAATTCTCAAAACAGAAAATGATCTTAAGGTTATTTGTTGATTCTTTCTCACTATGACAGCAGTGGTGTTAATGTTTTCTTTTGTAAGAACAGTAACTTGAGCACCATATCCACCTTCTTCTGAAATTGATTGTCTCACCTCTTTAAACAATTTATATCATCTTCGAGCTGTAGGGAAGAACAAATTCTGCATAGCCCTTCTATAATATAGCAGGTCTCAGCTGAAGATTTGTTGAGACCAAAGCAGCATATTGTTCACCTCCATTGTAGTCATGGGCAGTACTGAACTTGTCTCAACTTACACACCACTCACAGAAAGGAACTGGGAGGCATGACTTTGAAACTTGTACCACATGTATATGATGCATTAAGATTAACAAATGTAAAATCAAATTTTTGTGTGTTAAATTATGGCTGAAGAAAAAAAAAAGATCTTTCATTATTGAACAGCCCTCATATTTCACTGGAAAAAGCATATGTGAAAAATATAAATATATACTATTATTCAAGTCAAGAAAAAGTGGTGCTTTGATGAAGTTTCGTCCCCTCTATTTGGTAGGTGTGCAGTGGCAGAAAATAGTTCCACTTAATCTTTCAATAGTATGGTAAAAGGGTCATTTTAAAGAATGATACTATATTAAATATATGTAGGTAGGAAATAACACTATGAGGTTTATTTTAATTAAATTTGAGTTGTTTTTCGACTTGCCTCATATTTCTTGATTTTTATGCAGACCTGGGTTTCATCACTGAATTCGTGACATTCTCAATGCATCACAAATGCCGTCTTGTGGTTGTCCCTCCTGCAAATTGATTTCTGCGCTCTCTGTTGGCTGACCAATGAACTTCCAAATCAATCCCCTCTCATTTTCACTGGGTATTTCAAAATTCATAGTTTTCTTTTTATTCTTGCATATGTAAATTTTCCCCCAAATCGTGAGTTCCTTTGATTTTCTAACTGTTTAAGTAATTTTGGCTTGGTTTCAATTCTGTGTTTAAATATAGAAATAGAAAAATCTGCAATAGCTGCACATGCTTGGTCAGAAAAACACAGAATTGAAACCAAGCAAAATTACATAAAAGTTAGAAAAATCAAAGGAACTCACGATTTGGGAGAACATTTACATATTCAAGAATAAAAAGAAAACTATGAATTTTAAAATACCCGGTGAAAATGAGAGGGGATTGATTTGGAAGTTCATCGGTCAGCCAACAGAGAGCGCAGAAATCAATTTGCAGGAGGGACAACCGCAAGACGGCAGTTGTGATGCATCGAGATAGTCACGGATTCAGTGATGAAACCCAAGTCTGCATAAAAATCGAGAAATATGAGGAGAGTCAAAAAACAACTCAAATTCAATTCATACTATATTAATTCATATATGCTGACTTCTATTGTTATATTAAAATTATTGTTCAGTTCATAATTAGATATATTTTAAAACCAGCAAATGTTAAATATTGTCATCATACCAACCTCAGCTTACTAATCACACTAATTTGTCTGCATACAAGAAAGTACGTTAACAGCTAATGAAAGCCAAGAAAGTGTATGCAGCAAAATATATACTTGAACTTTATAGGAAGTAACACTATAAGTCATATATTAAATTTAAGAAATAAATTTCAGCTCACCTCAAACTCTGTCTTCTATCTAGACCAGTTTCATCTTCAGTATTTTCACAATACACACAGTATTTATCAATATTACAGTATTTATCAATTTGACAGAACAACGGTCGTGAAAATACCAAAGATGAAACCAATTAGGTTCTGAAACTGGTATAGATAGAAGACAAAGTATGAGGTGAGGTGATAAAAATCTTTTCTTAAAAATAAAATATATTCTGTAGACTGGTGTATTTAGAAACTTCCTTGTATTTAAATATATTTAGTCTTGTGATGTCATGCTGATTTGTGTAAGTTGGCAACCTGTATTTTTGCCAAAATGGCTGCTTCTGCAAGTGGTGTGCTATTTCAAACAAAATAAAAGTGGCAAAAAATTAAACAGAAAATATAAATAAATGGAGCAGTATTAATGTAACAACATATATTTTATAATGTAACTTGTTTATCCCACTTGTAAGGTTCATGTTTTGCAGTTCATTCTCATCCGAATCTGCTTCCAAGCTGATCATGATGTGATGTTTTGAAAAAAAAAGTATAGAGAGGGTAAAGGCTAGCATTGAAACATATTTTACTTTTTTCTCGACTTGAAGGAAATTTTAGGAATTTTCTTAACATACAATTGAGTATGTATCTAAAGGAAGTGTAGATACATGATGTGTTTGTTTCTGTATTACACAATATGATTGGGAACAGTGTGGTGATTATTATACTGTGTGAACCTATCAATTTATAAAATATTGCAAAAATTATTGTAGCCAAATCTGAAGAGGTGAAAGATAAAATTATCTCACTACAGCTTTGTGGATGCTGTTTTTAGACAATCGGCATGAGATTTCAACTATATTATCAGCACTGCTTGATGGATACTTTACTCCCAGAAGATGCATTTGGTAGTTAATTCAGTTAGAGACTGAATCAACCAAAGGCTCAGGAAATTTAGGCCAGTTTAAAAATTCTGATTCATTGGGAATTGGTTTGTAGTATACTGTATTATCAACAATCAAATTGTAGTAAGTTTTGTCTGTTTAATTCTTTCTCATATCGTTGTTTCTGTTAGACATATTTTTCAAGGCTTGTTAGCCCCATCTTCAGTAGTTACAAACTGGTTTTTCCCAAGTTGTCGGCCCTGGATCTCGACTTCTGCTCCCTCTTTATGTGGTCCAAATAACTAGCTAATTAGGTTTCTCTCCTCGGGAATTTCAAAATTCATTTCTCTTCTTGCAGAAGTCAAGATCCAGGGCCGATAACTTGGGAAAAACCAGTCTGTAACTACTAAAAATGGGGCTAACAAGCCTTGAAACAACGATATGAGGTAAGAGTTAAACAGACAAAACCTCATATTATTATTTCCTACTGTATTTTCAAATAATTGCTATTCTTCATGGTCATTTTTTATGTTTAATAAGTAGGATTGATCAAGATTTTTCAAATCTGAAAGCTCTAATTTTCACATCATCTCGTAAAATTGTTTATAATTTTTGCAGATTACTGTACAAAAAAGATATTTCATGAAATTAAATGAAACACGTCCACTGCTAGATGGGCACAGGGAATCTTACAAATCTGAAGACAACCAAAGAGAGCGTGATAACTTCATAATTTTAGAGGTAAGTAGATCTAAACTATTTAAAAGTTAATTGTTTATCTGTTCCTAATTTATACTTCTCCCTTACTATAACTTGAACACATGAAATACTATTAAAATACTTTTCAAGGAAATGTGAAAGCTACTTTTTAAGTGAGATCACATATTATTCCTTTCCTTCTTCTAAGACATCACAGTTTTGGGTGAGCTTCAGCCTCCCTCATAATATGCCTTCATTCTTCCTGTCAATTACCTTCTTCCACTATCTTATAATTCTCATCTTCTTCAAGTCTTCCTCCACAGCTTGGAACCACCTTTTCCTTAGTCTTTCATACTTTCTTATACCATCCATTATCATATATTATTTTCTATCCAAAATAAGACCCACTCATGATGTACATATGGGCCTGCTAGTCAGGAAGCAGACATGCATGCTAAGTAATATTTAACATTATTAAGGTATGGAATTTGTGTACACTAAAGGAAAATGTTGTTTTATAAGAGTTTGTTGTTATATTGATCTTTGTTATGTGAAAGTTTGACTATATTATTATTTATTGATGTGTATTTGTTTTTCTCAGAAAATCTTTTCTATAACTTTTATCCATTTATGTTATACTTATGACTAAAGATGGTATTTTGTCACAAATTACATGAACATTTCATGTTCCTGAGTTATTGAAAGAGTAGTTCAGGTAGTAGAGAGACCCAAAATAAGTGTCAAAGAAAGAAAAAATAGATATGAAGAGGAAGATTGAAACAATTGAATATTTCAGTTTAGCAAGAAAAAAGGAAATTTTATAGAAAAATAAATTGGTTTAGGAGAAAGTTTCACCAAGAGTGAATGCTTGTAGAAATAAATAAGGCATGTTATGAACAGTGGAACAAGATATAAGATGGTCAGAATATTTTCAAGTTTTTTAATAGATATGAAACATCTAAACATAATGAAAAATAGTATATGGAATAAAAGAGGTTGTTGAAAATCCTTTAAAGATAGAGATAGAAATTGCAATTGACAATGAATAATAATAATCATACATGATGAGATAATTGTGAGTTTGTAAGGTATGGAAGTCAGAAAACTTGAGGGAAATATTTTTTAACTAATATTCTGCATGGATCTATGGGAAAATGAGAAAATACTGCAAGAATGTAGTGAAGGAGTAATTGGCCCTATCTTAGAGAGTAAAAGACTTGTATCTGATAATTATAATTAGCGTTGGCTGTGGTGGACTAGTGTTTATGCTCCTTGCCTCTGGTCCCGAGGGTCATGGATTCAAACCCTCTGAGGCTCAATGAATCCATTTTTTGGGATGGATGATCCTCCAGGAGGGACTTTAAGCCGTGGCTCCCGAGTCTGAAGATTTTCAGGCTCATAAAAGATCCTTCAGCCTGAATAAAAAGGTCTCTAAGCAAAATTTATCGACCTCGTCATCCTAGTAATACCTTAGTTGCCTGCTAGATCTCTCATTGGGTCAGTATATTGACTTCATACCATTAATGACATCAATGGGTAAATAAGCATAACGAAATTAACTTGGTTCTAGTAACTCCTAATAGAGGTGATGCTAAGGCTCCACATTGGGTTATGCCATTATAGATAGACTTAGCTTAACATTGTATATAAAATGCTACCATCAGCTATTCTTGAAAGATTGAGGGTGTACATTTTAGAAAATAATGGACACACATCAATGCAGGTTTCATATCAATTATAGTACTACTGATCAAAAAGTGAAAATATTATAAGATTTATCAAAGTAGAAAGATTAAAATGATTAGGACATGTTGAACAAGTGTTGGAAGACCATTTGGGTAGCTACAATGAGTAGTAGCTCCAGGTTAAGAAAACCAGCTGTAACAGCTGGGGGATCAGACATGTCACCCCTATACTGACTGATTGTTTATCTCTATGATTAATACATGTGCATGTGAGGTCAGCAGCTGGCTGGTAGGCCAAAGGCCTTCTAGGCCTGGTGTGCCATGGAGTGTTCGTAGTAATCAGATAATATTAAATTGGGCAGCTTATACTATGTATGACTCATGCAATTTTCTACTTTACAGAAAATGCATACTAGGAGAAGAAAAATGAACACATTTGAATTATTCAAGGTAAGTTTATTTTTAATTCATGTTTAAATGTTATAAAGAATGACAATTTTATATTAAATATTAATTAAAACAATTAATGAGAATTGACAGTATGATGTAAACATCTGAATTAAAAATATAAATCCTAAACTTCTGATGGAATTTAATTGAGAAAGGGAATAACGGTCTCCAATGCATATCCAGATGAGAGAATCATATTGTATGAAATGAGGTATAAAGTTTCCGAATCATATTTTTAATTTAATTATATTAAATATTTTCATATGTGCCAACTGCTATTTTCTAGGGGTAACATTGTTGCATCAAATGCACCAGGCCCAAGTTCAGTCCCTGATTGGGACAAGTTTCCTAGGTAAAGTTTATTCGAGGTTTTTCGTTATCTTTAAGACAAATGATTAGGCCCAAATAGACTCAAACACCATCTGACTATCATAATCATCTATTTCATATTCAACTCGTTTTCTATGAATATATGAGTGAAGGTGTTTTGTCTTAAATGTTTGTGTTGTCCCAGAGGTGGAGCTCATATTGAGCTGACCACTTCTGAAAATACTCTCCAAGTTCATATGTGGTCAAAAATGTTTGTATGCGATCCAGAACTTAAAATCCTTCCCTGACAGATCATATCCTTGGAAGGAATGGGTGATGTGCAGCACATGTTAGTACCTTTCATGTTATAATCCTGAAAGGACTGTTATGGTATAAAAAAATTCAAACCACCCTCCTAGGTCATCCCAATAGTCTTTTGCCATTTGGTTGAAACTTTAAATTGCCTTAGGAATGCTGTATCTGGACATACGGTACAAAGAATTTCAACAAATAAATTTATCAATTGAATTTCTAAACTAAGAGAGTTATATATTGATGCCAATTCTTTTGATAATGATGGATGTAATGTATTAGGGCACCATATTCAATTCCTTAAGTATGTAATAATTTCTTCTGTATGTCACCTAGTGCAGCTTACTGTTTGGCACATCTCACAAGCTGTAATGCTATTTTCATAACTTTTTCACAAGAAAAGGAGAGCTTAAACTAAGCAAAAACATAAGTAGTGCCATCGTTTGACTTATAATTGGACCAAAACTAACATTGAATGCAGGATAATTCATCCCAGTGAAACAGTTGCTGTGACCCTAACCCTACAACTAGCCCTGTTTGGTGATTAAAACAGTGATGCCTCACTCCTATTTAGAACATTTCCCATGATAATATTGTAAACCATGCTAAGTCAAGCAACTAGCCTAAGATAGAAACAGTTATATATATTTTTTTTTTGTCCACCGCTGTGGTCTCGAGGTAGCGTGCTGCCTTGTCACGCAGCAGGCCCGGGTTCGATCCCAGTCGGGGCAGTTTTTCTGGGTAAGGTTCTTATTGGGGTTTTTCCTCACCTGTAAGACAAATGTCAGAAAAACTAAGGCCTAATCGGTCCTCGAAATCATATGGCCATCATCATCCTTCACCGGTGTGGAAAGCAACAGGAAGCTACCACACCTACAATTCCCTAGTAAAGCTGCAAGCATAGCATGAAAATGCTATGATTGCAGTGAAGGACCTGCCTTCGGGCAGAATTACTATGGATGGATATATTTTTTTTACTTTAGAGTGAGATGCTAACAACATCAGCAACATGGTATAATAAATAATTTTTTCAAGAGAAATTTTTTTTTGCCTGTTACAGGATTTTAACCCAAGATCTTCAGTTTTACATACTGGCACACTAACTAATTATGGTATTCAAGCATCCTTAATCAGACACAAATTTTTTTTCCTCTGTTATAATTCTGCTTCTCCGTGGCAGTGAACCGTCATTCACAATGAAATCACGTTGCTTCTAATTCAAGAAGACTTTATGATAGGATTATTAATACTACTATTATAACTGTAAAGCTATTATTGTGATGTTATATGTAAATTTATATACTCAGGTTGACTGATAAATCGGTTTTAAGAGAAAAGTTTTTGCTAGTATAATAAGCTTTAATAGCAACAATTTTGTATTATGAGCCCTTTTATTGAATTCTGAAGGAATGAAACTATTGAAGTTGTACTCATTAAAAGATTAAAAAAAAATTGTACTAATCTTCATTGATCCTACTTACTAGACATTGAAAATGACCATACAAAAATATATACATATATATATTCTTAGCTTACATATGAAACCCATTAAGTCAAATTTAATTATAATTTAGATTTTACATGTTCCTTATGTAAAATTTCATCTCTTTGGCTGTTGAAGTCCATAAGTCATATTTCATCTATAAATAAGACCATTATGAGATGTTTTTGCAATGAAACTCCGCATATGCTATAGAAATAAAATAAGAAAAGTTTTAAATTTGAAGAGAAAATTTTTGCCTAGACTGGGATCCGAACCCAGAACCTTTGGTTTACCGTACCAATGCTCTTACCAACTGAGCTACTGGGGCAAGTTCCAATATAGACGCAAATTTTTCTCTTATATATGTTGTAATTCCCATGCACCAAATGCTTGAAGCTGTGGCTTCAACTTTGCAAATGGCGGCTTCTTCATTAAGACTTTATTGGGAATTTAAACATTACTTTTAAAAGCCAGTAGGGCTTCTATTGATGTTTTTATTATTAATAATTTAACACATCTCATAGAAGGATAAATTAAATTTGAAGAGAACATTTGAAGGATAAATTGAATTTGAAGAGAAAATTGTTCTCTTCAAATTTAATTTATCCTTCAATGAGTTGTGTTAAATTAATAATAAAAACATAAAAGAAAAGTTTTCTTGAAAAACCAGCAAAATCTGACAATTAGAGGTGAAATTTAAAAATCACTCTATGGCTGCATTGTTAGTTTTTTTGCAACAAATCTCGCTTATAACATTTTAATAAGAAAATTAATATCAATTTTATTTTAAAATCATTAGGAAGTTACATTATGAGGTTTAATTTAATATTTGAGTTTGTATTTTTTAACATTCTTACCTTTTACAAAATAAACATATGAGGTAAGAATGTTAAAAAATACTTCTTCTTCTTCCTTCTAAGTATTAGGCCAAGGCCTGTTAAGATCCTATAGAAAATTTTCCCTCCAGCGTTTCATAGGACGGCCCAGTGATTACAAACTCAAATATTAAATTAATATTGAGTTTGTTAATTAGTAAAATAGAATCATTAAAAGTGAGAGTTAATCTGAAAGCTGACATTTTAGTGGAAGGTCCAAAGGACAAGATGCCATTACAGTTAAATTGCTTATTTTGGAAGTCACCAGTGATTACTTTTCTAACAGGATTGATCTTTTATCCCCACAAATTCTTTACAAGATGCTTATTAAAATTGTATTTATTAATTTAAGTAAACTTGTATCACCTCACCTCATATTCTTCTTTTTCTTAGACTGGTTTAGATGTCTTATTTGGTTAAAATATTAAGGATCAAATTGAATAAGGTCCCAAAACCAATCTAAGAAGAAGAAGAATATGAGGTGAGGTGATATAATTTTACTTAAATAAATAATACCTCATAGTTGTTAATTCCTAAAAAGTTAAAAAGATGCTTATTGTACATTTTTTATAGACATTAGTACAGTTTTTTGTTTTCTTAAATTCATAGCTTAACTTAATTATTATCCTCTCTTAAAGTAAAAGACTATATTTTCCAACCATATAACTGGAAGAATATCCATTTTATATGTTAACAACACAGAGGCAGTCAGTAAAAATATATTCTGTTTGTATTTTAGGATGATTCTCCTGTCAGGATAAAATACAGCTGTTTTGTTCCTGGATGTTTGGTAAACAGTGAAGAATCAGAAAACAGATTCTTTTATTTCCCAAGGAATCACTTACGGTATGTTATATCTTGTAATAAAATGTGAAAGTAAATGCAACCTCCAGGGTAATTTTGCTTTAATGGGCATGGGAACCCAGCTCTGGTTCCCATTTTTAGGAATGTAAGTTACAGTATAATTCATATTATCTTCTTTTTTAACAAACTTTTAAAAAATGTGCAAGGTAAATCCAAACTCTACCAACAAACTTTCACAAGTTGTTCAGGAATTTTCTGAGTGTTTTGATATAAGGAACCCATGGTCTCTGGTGGCTTATTACTGAGTAATTTCATTGTTTTTCTTTTGAACTCAACTACCTTTGTATCTTAATTATATTTGAGTTGTGTGTTTCGACTCACCTCATATTTTTTGGGGTGAGTCAAAACACACAACTCAAATATAATTAAAATTGGTGTTATTTCCTACATATATTCAATACTTTTGTATATTGTGATCAAATGGTAAAGAGAAAAATTTATGCCTGAACCGGGAATCGAACCCCGAACCTTCAGCTTTCCATGCTGATGCTCTAACCATTGAGCTAATCCAGGCTTCCTTCCCATCCAAGCATAAATCCTTCCTTTACCTTACTGTCTTGGTCCCACATTCAAATGCTATGAATCATCATTCACAAATACACAATGAATGGCTTCTACCTGAAGAAGACATGAAGGGACTCCACATAGCTATAGCATTATTTATTAAATTAATATTAAGAAGCTAAAGCTGTTACTATGATTGAAATAAGTATATTAAAGTACACTACTAAATTATTGTGATCAAATGGTAAAGAGAAAAATTTATGCCTGAACCGGGAATCGAACCCCGAACCTTCAGCTTTCCGTGCTGATGCTCTAACCATTGAGCTAATCCAGGCTTCCTTCCCATCTGTTTATTTGGAATATTAGTCTTTCCAAATAACAAGCATTTGACTGCTGCAGTATACAGTGTTTACATTACAGGCCTAAACTCCTGCTCAATTTTGTCTCAGCTCTTCTTACCAGCAGTAACAGTACTCTGTATTTGTTAGTGATTATGGATAATTTTAATAACCAATAAATAGTGAGTAGTGAAATCTCATCTCATACTCCATAATCTTCAAGCACAGAACTTGAAGATCACGGAGTATGAGGTGAGATTGCACGATTCACTATTTATTAGTTATTAACTTGAAAACCTAATAATGTTATTTCCCATAATTAATTTATGAAATGGATAACTTTACCTATGCAGAATAAGCCGATATGCACCTTTGTCTATGCTTTCACTTAATGCAGTGGAAGAGTTGCAAAACAAAGGTGTGCAGAACTATTCCCACAGTGATGGCAACCTTATCACACCATATTTGCAGTTGTACATAGATGTTGTTCGATGTTCACATGCAAGATACTGGCCATGAGAGGAATGACAAAACACCTGATCTTAGGATATTGTAAATGCAGTGATAACGACCCGGCAAGCAGGAGTAGTCTATAGCATAAGAGGTGGATGTAATAAATTTTTAAAAAATATTAATATAAATGTCCACCGATGTGGTCTTGAGGTAGCGTGTTGCCTTGTCATGCAGCGGACCTGGGCTCGATTCCTGGTCGGGACAGGCTCCTGGGTGAGGTTTTTTTTTTCCTCACCTGTAAGACAAATGTCAGGAAGCTTAGGGCCCAACAGTCCCCGAAAATCATTGACCATTATCATCCTTCATCGGTGCAGAATGCAACGGGAAGCTACCTTACCTATAATTCCCTAGTAAAGCATAGCATGAAAATGCTATGATTGCAGTGAAAGACCTGCCCTCGGCCAGGATTACTATGGATGGATGAAATATAAATACTTTTTTATATCAGTCTTCCTCAATTAAAATGGATTTTTGTTTAAAAAACTTCATTAATTAGTTAAAACTGTGTAGGCCTTTCAGAATATGTTCCATCTTTGGCATGTCATTTGGTGAATGTAAGCCAAGCAATTGTTTTGAGGGTGTTACATAAGCAGAAGTGCAACCAACAGACTTTCCATGTCAAGTGTGCAGTTTGCTAATTAGTTCTTAAAGTTGTGTGCAGACAACCAATATTTTCCTGCTATGATATTGTATACAGACAAGACAATGTTTACTACAGAAGACATGTGTAACAGTCGGAATAGCCATATCTGGGAGTATGAAAATCCACATGCTGTGTTGCATCAAGCCCTCAAATAGACATTCTCTGTGAATGTATGGGCTGGTATTGTTAATGGCCCTCCCATGTGAATGGCGCTCATGTACTATCCCGAGAGACTGAATAGGGTAATCTACAAAATATTCATTCAACACAACCTCTCACATTTTCTGTAAAATATGCCATGATAATAATTGGAGATGTAAGTGATTTCAACATGATGGGGGCACCAGCACATTTTGCAGTGAATGTTAGGGAATACCTTGATGAACAATTCTGGCAAAGTCGGTGGTGGTCCTATTCCATGACCAGTTTGGTCACCAGATCTAACAGCAATGGATGTTATCTTCTGGGATCATGTGAATAGCCTGTGCACGTGACTCCTATCAAAACTTGTATGGACCTGGTTGCTAGGATTATAGTACCCACGGACAAGTTGTGCCAATCTCCTGGGATGCTAGGACTTGTGTGACAGTTCATGAGGCATCACTGTAAGGTTTGTCGTGACCATTGTGGTGTTCATTTTGAACAATCGCTTTAAACAGTGTAAAGTGTAATTTGGAAACAATCATATTCTGAATAAACAGATACAAAGGTGCATGAGTTAAACAAAATAATGAAATTACTTGGTAATGACTAATGAGCCATGGTTCATTACATCAAAACACTCAGAAAACATCCCTGAGCAACTTGTGAGAGTTTGTCAGTAGTGTTTGGATTCATCTGTATGTATTGATGTAATTCTGCGAGAGAATGGTCAAACTGAAGGTCAGACTGAATACTAGCATCTCTTCCTCACACTTTCTCCTACCAGCATTACAATCTTCTTGTGATAATTGGGGTCTGCTCACTGCAGCATATGCATCTGGAGATGGTATTTTTTTAAGAGTGAAATGAGACAGCTAGTCCTGTGCCATAACCAAGTGGTTAAGGTAGGATGCCTTGGCACAGAGCTATGGGACTTGCGCTGATTCGAGTCCCCATGGGAGAAGAAATTTTCTCATGGAATTATGGCCAGTATGAGACCTGTGCCCACCTAGAAGTATGGCTGTAATTATTCATCCTTTTGATTAATTGATGAATAAGTTAGGATTTTACGAATTGAAATTTGGTTGTAACCTCCTAGCATCGTGAGGCAGTTGGGTAGCTATAATAAGTGGTGGCTCCAGGTTGAGAAAACAAGCTATAATGGCTGGGGACCCCACATGTTACCTGTACACTGGCTAGATGATTGTCTACTTCTGTAATGAAGACTGGTGGATGTGAGGTTAGTAGCCGGCTGGTAGGCCAGGGCCTTCTAGGCCTGTTGCACCATGGAGTGGAATGGAAATGAGACAACTCCATACAAAGGCATATAGTACCATTGCTTGGTAATTATAAGTTGAGATCAGAGTTCAATTCTTTCGATAGCATTCTGTTAAAATTGAAGTTCTATAATACAAGGGCTATTCAATAAACAATTATCATTATTTTTTTAGATCCATAATTTAATGCATAAAAATTTGGTTTTAACGATATTTCTTAGCTTAATGGATCATATACACATGGTACAACTTTCAAGGTCATCCTTCCCGTTTCCTGCATGAGTGGTGTGAAAGTCAAGACATATTCAGTGTTGCCTAAGGCTACTATGGAGGCGACACATAATGAACAATGCTGCTTTGAAATTCTGGTTTTATCTCAACAAATCTTCAGCTGAAGCCTATGGAGAGTTTGTTCTTCCCTACAGCACAGCTCAAAGATGGTATAAATTGTTTAAAGGTGATAGGCAATCAATATCAAATGAAGGTGGACTTGGCACTCCAATAACTGCTTTTATGAAAGGTATGTTGTACCTGGACACACAAGAGTAACTGGGTGATATTATAGAGATGTCCTGATAACTCTGCAAGGCCAGATCAGGTGCAAAAGGCCGTATTTCTATGCAACAAATTGAATGCTACACCACAATAATGTGAGACTGCAATCTGCAAATGTTGCTGAAGTGAAGTGCATCCCTTACACAAACTATAGTCAGGATTTAACCACATGTGACTTTTTCTATTCTCTAATCTGAAGAAAGACCTTCATGGGAGATGTTTTCCGTCTTCAGAAGCAGTAGTGAAGACTGCGGAGGCAGTTTTGAAAGACCTGTCAAAAAATGTTTCAAGCATATCTTTGCAGGCTGGGACAAGTGCATTGCATCCAAGGAGATTATTTTGAAAGGAGACATAGAAATTCTGAGGATGACTAAAGAAATATTGCCAAAAAAAAATCATTGTTTATTGACCAGCCCTTGTACATTAAGGAGCATGCCAGAAGTTCATAGATTCAAGTCCCAATAGGTTCAGAAGTTTTAAACTGGCATAAACCTTCTGGTGGAACCATGGCCCTGGGATTGACTCAGCCTCTTTAACAAAAATGAATACCAGATGTATGTTCTGGGGCTAAAGGTGCCATAGCATGCCATGGCTGACAACTCTTGCTGATTGTCTAGAAAGGTAGAACCCTTAAACCTCCTACCATTTCAAGGGCCTTCTAAGTCCTATAGTGGTGTCATTTTGCCTTTATTTTTACTGTGGATAAAATGTATGTTAAATTAATGATAGGCAAGATTCTAGAGTAACTTAAATTAATACATCATCCTTTCATGCTGTACTTCTTAAAGGACTTCAGAGTCTACAAAATCTCTTCAATTATAATTTATGCTTCAGTGAGAAGTGTTAAATTAATAATAAAAACATCAAAAGAAGCCCTACTGGCTTTATAAAGTAATATTTAAATTGCCAATAAATGTCTTCTTAAACAAGAAGCCGCCATTTGCATGATCGAGCAAATGCTCATAGCATTCGGCGATTGGGAATTAACAGTGTATAAGAGGAAAAATTGCATTTAGATTGGAGCTTCTCAGGTAGCTCAGTGGTAGAGTATTGGCCTAGAAAGCCAAAGGTCCTGAGTTCAAACCCCAGTCTGAGCATATAATTTTTCTCAATTATAAGAATATAACTCATTCATTCATAAATCCTACAGATTTATTAAATTTTATAATCTTTATCAAATAAATCTGATTTTAATAATTAAATTAATCGTGATTTTTTCTTACCTCATACATCTATGTTTTTTTAAACACAGCACTGCAGTATCGGCGACACCTTTGTCGTCATCGTCAGCTGTTTTCACGACTGTCAATTTTTTCTCCTTTTCGCCGGTAATTATCCAGACTGCCATCTGGTGTTCTTTTGAAGGAATTCCTCTTCAAACTGCCATCTGGTGTTATTTTGAATGAATCATTTCCTAAACTGCTATCTGTTGTATTTTTGAAGAACTTTGTAATCAACATAGATGTATGAGGTAAGAAAAAATCACGATTCATTTAATTATTATTAATTGAACCTCATAATGTTAAAAATTCCCAAATTTAATATATAAAATCTGATTTTGTCAAAAATGGTAATACAGCCTGTCAAAAAAAATTCTGCAGTAAAAACTAAAATAGTTGTATTTGATTAATTTCACTGTGCTGAATTCAAAAATGCATTTCTTTTTCTCTAACACATCTGGTTAATCGACAATTGAACAGTTACCCCAAAAACAAATCTAACCCACAAACTAAAAAATTGTTGGGGAAACGAATAATGTTGATTTTGAGGCTATTACCTTTATTATATCGCATACATTTTAATCTCTTATCCTATTGGAAACATATACAGCCAATTTGAATGCAAAATAATATGCTACTAATTGAATATTAACAATTTAATATGAAAGAATGATCTAATCCATATTTAACTAAAAATGCTACAATAAGAAATACATAATATTAAACACTGATTCAGTTAGAAACAATTCTAACTGAATCAGTGTTCAATACTTTTTATTTTCCATTTAATGTTATTTTGTTATATTCTTTGTGTCTTTCTTATTTTCACTCATTATAATAGAACTCAAGAATGGTTACATCGCATTGGTATGAACTGTACACTTGAAGAAGCAAAGCGATATTCACGCAGGAGGGTTATGTGTTCTCGTCATTTTAGTGATGATCAGTATATAACACCTGAGAAGAAGAGATTGAATAGCACTGCAGTTCCATTTCGTCTGCCACCTCAGTGAATCATAACCATTTCACTTGGTAAGTCAGCAGTTGAAATGTTATTTTTTTAATTACAACTTACAAAACTTACAGTTTTTAATGTATATATCAGGATCGGGTATGTCATTCCCAAGGATGAAATTAAGGGCAGCATTTATGAACATTATATTTTCCCCAAATTATTTCTGTATTCTGGTTAGCAGATTTTTTCGTGAGTAACTCATGCGACATTAGAAATTGAATTAGCAGAACAGTTTACCAGTGAAATCTTGACTTCATTTTTGTGAAGAGTTGACAATAAATTCCCCAGAGTTCTCAGCAATTTAATCACTTCCAACATTATTTTAAGCAAATCCCAATTCAGGCATATTTTTTTCTCATGAGATAAAATTATTTTAAGCACTTTGCTACGAAAATCTGTTAGGTATATGGACATTTTGCCATTTATCACAATAAAATGTATGCAAGTTATTTTAAAAATAGGTAACACATGAAGAGAAAATTTTAATGGAATATGTAGGAAATAACACTATAGGTTTCTTTTAATTATTAATCAGTTGTATATTTTGACTCGCCTCATATTTCTTATTGTAGAAATTCTTCTCTAAATTTTCCTAAGTTGTTTGGCATACATTTTTTTTAAATTTTAGGTGTAAAAAGTAAAGTTCAATGTCTGTTTTATTTATTGTAGTGAAATGTTAGTTTTTTTTTTTCTAATTTCAAAGTTTTATTTTTCAAATTTTTTTGATGGTTGTTAATACTGATTTTGATCATTTTTCTGACAAATTTTGGTGTAATTTCCAATTCCAAACATCTATTGGTACTTTAATGTACTTATTTCAATCATAGTAACAGTTTTAGCTTCTTAATACTAATTTAATATCTATTAATTAATTTTATATTGGCAGCTCTTTTATTTCTTTAATTTTAAATATCTTGCTCAGGTAGCTCAGTTGGTAGAGCACTTGGTCTAGAGAACCAAGGGTCCCGGGTTCAAGTCCCAGTCTGAGCGTATAATTTTTCTCTTTAAATATTTAAATATCTTTTTAATTTCAATCTTAGTTTCCAAAAAAAATTATGTTAAATTCTTGAATTTTTTATACTGCCATCTTGTTAAAAGTTACTTATTTTAGGAATTGACACTGAGGTATATTCATTTAAGTAAAATTTAATCACTCCCCTCATATTTTTCTTCTTATTTTAATTTAAACTAGTTTTGGAACTTTACATTTCAGCTCCATCATAATTATCCCCGCGACCATTATTCTGTCGTCTTGAAGAGCAGTCTTTCTTTCCGGGAATTTCAAAGTTCATCAATTTCTCCTTTTCACTCCTTTGAATGTAGATCTTTTCCCAAACAGTGAGTTCTTTTGGTTTTTCTATTTGTTTTAATAATTTAACCTTCTTTTCAATAAGATGTTTTTCAGACCATGCATTGGCAGTCACTGCAGATTTTTCTATTTCCCCTTTCTTGACGTTCCTGCAATGTTCTTTCACTCTAGTTTTCAAATTTCTCTTAGTTTTTCCTATGTAGAATTTCTCACATTCTTCACATTTAATCTGATAAATCCCTGATTTGTTTTCTTCTTCTATTTTCTCATTTTTTTAGGTCTAATCAATCTACTGATGCTATAGTTATTTTTGGGTGCCAACCTTATGTTGAAATTTTTAAAAATATTTTGAAACTTGTGGTGCTTTAATGTGAATTTCCTGAATTTTACAGTTTCTTCTTTTTTTTCCTAGAAGAGTACTTTGATTAATGCATTTTTATCTTTTGAACTTGTTTATTTTCTTGTGTATCATTCTTTCTTCAAAACCATTTTTTTTGTAGCCCCGTTGAATATGTGTTCTTTTTCTTTTTCTAATTTTCTTTGTTTGTGGGTATGTTCACTAATCTATGTGCCAAACTATTGAAAACTGCTTCTTTCTGTATATTCCAAAATCTATCTTATTTTCTTTATTCCTTCTTAAGTTGAGATCTTCTTCGGCTTTCCCCCACTTATAGGTTTGCCGTCTTTAGTTTCCATTTATCTCTATCATTCCAATCTCCCTCTTCCAAATTCCTATCATCCATTATAGTTCTGACGTAGGTTTTCCATTTCCATCTTGGTCTGCCACGTTTATTTCTTCCCGGGGGTGACCACTGGTATATATTTGTTGGACATTTTTCATTTTCCATTCTTTGTACATGGTCATACCATTTAAGCGTTTGAGATCTAAAAATGGTATTTCTCTATTAATGTCCATTTCCATAGTGAACCATATAGTTTGACTTTGAATGTTCAATAATTTCAACACATCACCTATCTGTTTATGATTAACTATTGCAATTATGTCATCCACATATCTGCACCAGAACTTGAAAATTAAATGATGTCCACTAATTATCTTGAGTTCAAAATTCCCCATGAACAGATTAGCTAAGAATGGGGATAAAGGATTCCCCATCAAAAGTCCTGTATAAAGTAATAAAATTGAAAAAGAAAAGATATTTGATACAAAACTGTAACTAAAGTATGTACCTTGATAATATGTTTTTTACTTACAATGGGAGATTCTACAAACAAAATTCCGGACTTTTGATGGGAAACCCTTTATCCCCATTCTTAGCTAATCTGTTCATGGGGAATTTTGAACACAAGATAATTAGTGGACATCATTTAATTTTCAAGTTCTGGTGCAGATATGTGGATGACATAATTGCAATAGTTAATCATAAACTGATAGATGATGCGTTGAAATTATTGAACATTCAAAGTCAAGAGTATAAGGTTCACTATGGAAACGGAAATTAATAGAGAAATACCATTTTTAGATCTCAACTCAAGAAGGAATGAAGAAAATAAGATAGAATTTGGAATATACAGAAAGAAGACACACATAGATAACTGCATAAAAAGCTTCAGGTTTCAATCACATAGCTCACAAAAAAGCAGTTTTCAATAGTTTGACATACAGATTAGTGAACATACCCAAGAAAAAGAACACACAATTAATGTGGCTACAAAAAATGGTTTTGAAGAAAGAATGATACACAAGAAAATAAACAAGTTCAAAAGACAAAAATGTATTAATCAAAGCACTCTTCTAAAATAAAAATAAGAAAATGTAAAATTCAGGAAGCACCACAAGTTTCAAAAAATTAAAAAGAAATTCAACATAAGGTTGGCACCAAAAAATGACTATAACATCAATAGACTGATTAGACCTAACAAAAATGAGAAAATAGAAGAAGGAAACAAATTAGGGATTTATCAGATTAAATGTGAAGTTTGTGAGAAATTCTACATAGGGAAAACTAAAGAGAAATTTGAAAACTAGAGTGAAAGAACATCTCAGGAACGTCAAAAAAAGGAGAAGTAGAAAAATCTGCGGGGCTGCCCATGCACTATATCATTAATATAGTGCATTCCTGCATCAATATCCTTAAAAAAATATTGTGCAGTAAAACTAAAACAAAAGAATTAATAATATATGAAGACCAGATTACCATTCACCACAGACACACTATCAGTGTGAAATCTAGAATAAATTCAAAAAAGGCCCACTGTGTACAAGGGTCACAAATTCACCGCAATCCATAGGTTGAAAATCACTGATTTATATAGTAGTTCCTCAGCCTTACCTCTGGTCTCTAAAAGTAATATCATTCATGACAGAGGTACTAATCTCACACTTTATCATCAGGTCATCACATTTGGCTCGACAATTCAATCAAGTCATGGACATGTTCTGCTCATCACAGTCTATCAGACGTAACTCTTCTTATTCCATCCAATTTCTCATAAAGATCATGTAGCTCACTAAGTGTTTTCTCCATTCAGCTGTCTGTTCATCTCTCTTTGGTCCAAAATTTTCCTAAGCACTTTATTCTCAAATACTCAGATTTTCTCCTCTTTTAAAGTAATGGATCCTGTTATATTTAAATTAATATTGGGAAGTAAACATTATGAAGTTATATCATTAATAGTGAGTGGAGAACATATTTCTAATGACTCATCTCATATAATTTCAAATTTCTTTGATACCTGGCGGTTTCAGACAATATCTTGTCCCTCTTCAGTCATGGCTTCCACTGAAGAGGGACAAGATATTGTCTGAAACCGCAGGTATCAAAGAAATTTGAAATTATATGAGGTGAGTCATTAAAAATATGTTCTCCACTCACTATTAATAATACGAGTAGATCCTGTTTTGTATCCATATTGTATAATACCTATGATACTATGTAGTAAAAATGTTGTAATTTCTTTTTAGGATTCTCCAAGTTGGTTGCTGGGCGAGTTTGGCAATGAGTTTCCATTTCAAATTTAATGGTGATATTGTCAGCAAGGTCTTTCATAACCAAAACATCCAGATTCTTATTCTTTTCTATCAGCTGTAATCTAGAGTTTCCCTGATAAATATTGCAGCAGATTTTGTAAATCATTGTATATAGAAAACAAATGCAAATATACATTTCTAAGTTATTAAATTGTTCCTTTTCTTTCTTTCTTTCTTTCTTTTTTTTTCTGATTCGATTTCAATCCAGTTTCCCTCAACTCATGGGGTATTGTACTCCTCTTTTGATGAACTGGTAGTTGGAATAAAATCGGAGACCCTCCTCTCTTAGAACCCCATCGATCCTTATCTTTCCTGAGCCTCCTTCAGAACAAAAATTATTCATGATTACCTTGCTTCACATCTCCTCAGATTAAAAGTCTTACCAATTCCAACTTAAAACTCCATGGCGCAATAGACCTAGAAGACTTTTGGCCTCACATCAACATGTTAATCACAGAAGTAGACGATCATCAGCCAGTCTAGGGAGGACATGTGGTTAGCACATCGGGTCCTCCAGCCGTTATTGCTGGTTTTCTAAATCTGGAGCTGCTACCCAAATTCCTCACAATGCTGGGTGGGCACCAGTCCCATACTGGCAAAAATACCATGAGAAGATTTCTTCCCTCATGGAGACTCGAACCAGCGCAAGTCTTGTAACTCTGTGCCAAAGCATCTTGCCTTAACCACTCACCTATACCTATGGGCACAGGACGAATTCCAACTTAACAGACGTTAAATCATGGGCACAGAATCTCACAGACTGGTCAGCACATTGCCAAATGGCTTAACAGCCAAGATTAGGCATTGGCTACTAAGTAAGTCTTTTGATATTAACATTTCTTTAAAATTATTACATATACTTTTTTTTGTAATTATGTGTTAATTTTCCCAATTTTTTTTATGTTATCTGTACTTTTATGTAATATTTTGTTTCTACCTAATTTCTATAATCTGTAAAAATGTCTATTTAAAATCATGGTTATCATTCTCGTCTATAGATCCAAGATTTGTGAGTTCAAACACATCTGGAGTTGATGGATCTTTTAAAGCATAAACATTCTGAGAATGACTGACCTCAGAAGAAAAGTAAAGCCAATGGTCTCACAAAATAACTTCATGCCTAAAATAAGAGACTTTAGAGCAAGTAGTAAGTTCTTTACTAGTAAGCATGTTGGCTGCATTGTTTCTTTTAATTCTGATTTTTCATGAATGGAAAGTGTATGTGTGCTAAAAAATTAAAAACTGTTGTGGATTATATTCTTCTTCTTCTTCATCATCTCTTGACCCAACTCTGAGTTGGACACGAGTTGATATTTATTTTTTATATATTTATATTAGCATGAATGTAAATTTTCTTTAATTTTCATACTCCTTGAGATGACAATATTCTGGAGCAATTATTAACTGTCAAGATAATAATAAAAAACAGCAATAGCAGAATTAAACGTAGACTCATAAAACACATGAAAATAGCAGGAACCCAAAAGATATTTCCAATATGAATGAAGTAGAATGCAGAAATGGCCTCACCTACCTACCCACATACCATGCATAGTCCTCATTCAAAATGACATAAATATATTCAACTGTCTAAAGTCATCAGTTATTTGAAGCAATACAATCTCATGAACTTGGTCTAAGGACCTAGGGACAAGACACAAGAACATAATTACTTTACAAAATTAACATTTATATACAAAATTATGTTACATCTATTTTTCAATTTGAATTCAGATTCAAAAAGGAAAGAATTTCTTCTACATTTTTCTTGAATTGTTCATTATTCTGATTGCCATTCTGCATGATCTGGAGGAAGAAAAAAAATCAGTAACTATTCAGATAAAGAATTAACTATCATATTTAGTTGTTATTAAAAAATTATATTGTTCTTACCTTTATTGTTTGCAAACCTGTGAAAGGAGGTTCTAAAACTTGAAATGGACTCCATAAATTTACAACTTTTAACCAAACTGCATCTCGATCAATAGTTGCTATTTTTTTAAAAAGATCCACACATGCATGCTGCAAAAAAAAAAAGTTATTTATTGAAAATTTAAGTAACAATGTTTTATATGATCTGGCAATGCCCTAAATACTAATATTATGTAAACTGCATGTTTTCTCAATAGTCTGCTTAAATGATTTACTTAAAATTTCTTCCTTTCTTTTCCTTAGTTTAACCTCTCCATTCGTGGGTACTTCTATATGTTCCATGCAACTTGGGCCTTACAGGAACACGACCTGTTGGGAAAGGATTTTAAAATCTGGATCACATACAGACTTTTTTTGAACACACAATGACGGCCTCTCTGAATGAATGTCAGCTCAATAACAGAGCATCCAATTATTACAACACAAACATTTAAGACTAGACACACCATTCACTCGTACATTTGTACTAAACAAGACAAATATGATATGGATGATTATGATAGCCAGATTTGTTTGAATGCTATTTGGGCCTTAAAATTTTCTAATACAGTATTTGTCTTACAGGCAAAGAAAAACACCGGAAAAAATCTGCCCCATGAAACTTATTCCAACTTAGAACCGAATCTGGGGCTGATGTGTCTGAGGTATTAAGGTTGCCCTTAGACTACATAATGGGCATGATTTACTTCAAATTTTTACCTTGTGCACAATTTAACAAAGAGATTTCTCTAGGTAGTGATTAATATTGGATACAAATATAAATATTTATTTTAAAAACTTCAACAAAAAATATATGTTCCTAGAAAAAAAAGTTATATTGACAGAATAAGACCAGAAAAGAATATTAAATTATGGTCAAATGACCAGTAATTTTTAATCCATCTATTATTAATAAATTATGGGAAAAAATGTGATGTATAAGTTTTATTTTAACATCACGTAATCCATTCTGGAGCTCCTTAAGACCATAAGTTCTCTTCACTCAACCAACATAAATATACAAAATACAAATTTCCAGTGATATAGAAATTTATAATTATTTAAATTATAATACACACAAAAAATTTGATATAAAATATTGATTGCTTGTGGCTTCTTGGGATATTGGTGTTAATCCTTTCTCTCTCACCTCCCAGTAAAGAGACTCTAAATTTTTTTTTCTGGTTGTCACTGTTGAGTTGACTCCACACAAATAGGTGTCATTTATATTGAGCAAGTGCATAGCTTCAAATACTTGGGTTGTATCATCAGTAGTAACATGAACTGCAGTCAAGAAGTAAAGCAGAGGATAGCAATAGCTAAAGAAGCTTTTAACAAGAAGAGAAGCAGCTTCTGCAGACCTTTGGCAAAATAATTATGGAAGAGACTAGTGAAGTGCTTTGTGTGGAGTGTAGCATTGTATGTGCAGAGACTTGGACATTACGATGGAATGAGGAAAAGCAACTGGAAGCTTTTGAGATTTCGATATGGAGAAGGATGGAACATATAAAATAAGACAAAATAAAAAATGAAGATGTGCTGACAGAAAGGGTGAAGGAAGAACAATGCTGGAATTCATAAAGAAGAGGAAAATAAATTGGATTGGCCACTGGCTAAGGAGAAACTGCCTGCTGACAGATATCCTAGAAGGAATAGTCAACGGAAAGAAAGTTAAAGGCAGAAAAATACATCAGATGATAGACAATATTAAAATAAATGGTTTGTATGCAGATACAAAAAGGAAAGCTAAGGCAGAAAAATACATCAGATGATAGACAATATTAAAATAAATGGTTTGTATGCAGATACAAAAAGGAAAGCTGAGTTAAGAAAAGAGTGGAGAATGCTGAGTTTGCAGTGAAAGACCTACTTTTGGGCAGAACACTATGTACATATTTAGATTTTTTATTTCTGTTCTTTCACAGTGGGCAGTAATTATCTTGGATTTTGTTCATTCTCCCAGATATTCTGTGAGACAATCATGGCAAATTATTAATCTAAATTGTGCTACACTTATTCTTCTTGGTTTGATAATTATGCATTTTTTGTTATGTTTTCATATACCTTCTCCTTAGTCTGTTATAAAATATAGAGGGCTTTCATTTTAAAACTTCCCAGTCTACATAACTATTTATTTAAATTGAATTTAATTAAAAAATATAATGATGGTGAGTTTAAAACCAGTGTTAATTGCATTTTAGGTTTGGGGGGCAAACTTTTTAATTTTAAAGAACCTCTATTTTTTATACTTAAATTTTAAAGAGTATTCAATTGTTGTTGAATCCCATGTCATGGGATGGTGCCATAATGCAAAGGTACAGGACTGGTTCGAGTCCCCATGCAAGAAGAAATTTTCTTGTGGAATTTCTACCATTATGAAACTAGTGTCCACCCAGCATCATGAGGAATTTGGGTAGCTATAAGTAGCATCTCCAGAATAGTAGACAGGGACAGAGGGAATCTTGTTAATCCATTCATAATGGCAGGGACCCGACAAGCTGACCACATGTCACCCTATACTGACTGGATGAGATGGCTCAAGAACACCACCATTGTATTTAGACTGTCAATAAATCATGATGATATTTTGACTGAACTTCAATGGAATAGTATCATGTGTTTTAATAGCATAAACATCATCTTATGGCACTTTCATACAGGCATAATTTTGTTCAAGATTGATTTCAGTCATTATAAACAAACTTTCATCAGTAGCATAATTCTCCGTCTTCTCAGTACATTAGGACTACAGTCTGTTCCATCCAGAAATTAAGAGTTCCTCTATTTTCTTTTAAATCTTCCAGGCACCTTTTCCCATCTACAGATATATAGTTCCCAGCCACATATACAGTTCTGTCTGATGCCATGTGAGATACATGCTGGTTCCATTCAGTTCTTCTTCTATCCACCCAATCACCTATTGCTTGGATATTTAACTGGTTTCTAATCTCTTCACTTTACCTTAGCTTAATGTTAATATTATTTGTTTTTAAACATCTTAATGATGGACAAATGTCCCGCGCCGTATCTGAGCGGTTAAGGTAGGAAGCCTTGGTGCAGAGCTACGGGACTTGCGCTGGTTCGAGTCTCCATGGGGGAAGAAATTTTCTCATGGTATTTCGGCCAGTATGGGACCGGTCCCACCCAGCATCGTGAGGCAATTGGGTAGCTACAATAAGTAGCGGCTCCAGGTTGAGGAACCAGCTATAACGGCTGGGGGACTCGACATGCTAACCACATGTCACCCCTACACTGGCTGTTGATCATCTACCTCTGTGATTGACACATGTGGATGTGAAGGGCCAGCAGCCGGCTGGTAAAAGGGCAACCGCTGAAAAGTGGAAAGACCCTCAATCGGAATGATGGACAAATTATATTTTTCTTTTCAAATATAATTTTACCTTAGCTTTCCTAATTTAATGTACAATTCTTCTTAAATTATTAATCAGTCTGTAGAATTTATTTCATTCTAGAAGTATCCGTTTTTTTTCTCAGAAGCATGGATAGATATTGGGTGTATGACTGCTTTATAGAATGTTACATCATGGAGTAATAATGGAGTAGCATAATTAAATGTCAATATTCAAATGTCAACTAACTATTCAGTAAAACAAAAATACAATAATTGCTTTATGAGAAATTATTGTATACATTAAATCTACTATTATACATCTGTGGATGACAGTTTTGATTTCAGTATTAATTAATGGCTGTATATAAAATATAAATTGATTTGTATTTGTAAATATACTCATATCTAACATAATGTCAGGTTGAGGGATGAGAAGAGATGAAGCTCCTACTATTGAAGGCTGACCAGCCCTGTTGCACCATCACTAAAGCAAATGCAATGAAACAAAATGGATGACATGAGTATGAAAAAGTGGAGGAAACAAATTTTTAAGCAGGGGAAATTTTGGAGAAATCCCAAGAAAAACCTTACCCTGACTCCAATGTGTCCACCAAGATTCCCACTCCTGGCGCACCATTATCATCATCACCCATCATATCATCGGGGCAACGTAACCCTGCCTTCCAGGCGCCCCAACCTCAGAAGCGGGTTACAAATATGCCATGCCAGGAGAGATATCAGGAATGTCGAAAGACAAACCTGGGGCATTTGAAAAAAAAAAAAAAAAAAGATTCCCACATGGAATGACTGAAACATGAACTTGGATCCCAGAGATGGAGGGAAAGTGACTAACCACTTGTGCCATGGAGCCAAAATAACTATGGAATACTTCTTTGATTGACAGGTGTCATTACTTGTGGAAAGTTGTGTATATCATAAGTTTTATAACAAACTTTATACAACATAAGTTTATATAACATCAAAACTTTATACAGTTTATACTAACCTGCAG
Source organism: Diploptera punctata (assembly GCA_030220185.1). Taxonomy (NCBI): domain Eukaryota; kingdom Metazoa; phylum Arthropoda; class Insecta; order Blattodea; family Blaberidae; genus Diploptera; species Diploptera punctata. The sequence goes on along the minus strand of JASPKZ010009836.1, from coordinate 166,027 downwards.
CGGAAGAGGTTGAAGATTACTCAGGTACGGACATGCTGAACTTAATACTTGATCAATTTCTCTTTCCGAGAGTCCCAGATAGATAATGACATCACCAATATTACTCAATAGTTCCTTCTGCAGTTTAAATATCTGAGTGAATCTATATGTTGATCCTTTATCTTTCTTTTTACTTTCCTGTGCAGACTTGTTTAAAAATTGGCAGAGAGTTGGTAACACTTGCCTGGAAAGAAAATTTGTAGCAATCAGTCGATTGAAAATTGGATTATAATTACCTTTCTGTTTGCATGACAACTATAAAAACTCAAAATTTACAGCAATTGTTATAAATCAAATTACAAAAATATAACAAAATTAATGGAGTTATTAAACATTATTTTGGAAAACAAATGCAAATTTATACAAAATTACAGGTACATAACAGCAAATGCAGCTTTAAAATACAGAAGTGAGAACTGGATTTTATACTCAAAGTACAAATCCCGACTTTCAGCAGCCCAAATTAAATTTTACATACACTAAGACAAATTTAATTGTTTCATATGAAACATTTTAATTTATCTTACATTAAACTTCACAGTGATTTATTCCTATAAAAGTTCAATTTACATACACTGTTAGGTTTAACTAGACTGGATAAAAAAATGATAAAATATATAAAATCACTCAATTTCAAATCATGTCTAATGTTTTTCTGTTAGTTTGTGTTTGTAACATTAATACTATGACAGAGTTAAGCAGTTTACATTAGAAAATTGTTAGAACACATCAAAGACTTTTATTAATTTGGTTGTTACTGCTGATAAAATAATTTAGACAATACTGTGGAAACATTATTTCTACAAAATTATTATTAATAAGAAAATTTACTTAACCTAATTGAAGAAATGATATTGCATGATAAACAGCTATCCCAACATACTATATTTTATGATGTCACTTATACTGTTTTATATGTGGAAGAAAAAGTTACAACTCTATACTTCACAAGAATTTGTACTTGTAACTAATAATGTTTTACACCGGTTTGTGGAATAGCCTCCAGTTGGAAGTCCTAAGGATAAGTGGATTGATGCAGTAACAACAGATTCTAGAGAACTCCTTGACTTGGCATCAATGAATAAGAATGGCATTGGATAAGGAAGAATGGAGGAAAGGGATAAAGGAGGCAAAGATCTGGGATGAGATTAAAAAAAAGAGATTGACATGGCAACCCAAATTCTGATGAAGATTGCAACAGAAAATAATCTGAAGAAGAGGGTTACATTACTGGAAGAAAATAGGGCAGAAAATAAAAGATTGGAGAGGACAGGACTCTTCTCAAGTTATAATTCTAATGGTGATGCAAAAGTTAGTTGGTTATTAGTGGCTTCTTGGGATGATGGAAAAGGGGAGGAGGGAAAATGCCTCGCTGATATAGTAAGAAATTGAACAGGAAGATTTCAGCAGTTGAGAATAATTTGAGATTAGAGAACAATATCTCCAAAACGCTGTCCCTTTGTTTAAATAGTTATTTATGTTACAAGGATTGAAATTGAGGTTTTATGGATAAATTGAGATGTTCAACAAAAAATTATAAAACATTTTCAATCCTTGAAATGTACTATATGTAATTTTAAACCATATTATGTCAAATTTCATAATTTTTTTGATAAATAAATAAATATTAATATGTACCGTACATACCCTTTTCAACAACTGACACAAAATGACACTCCTAATTATTATAACCTGTACAGGATAGGTCATAGGTAGCGAGGTTAAGCTCAAAAGGCGATGATTTTAAGGTAATAGTTACCTGCGCTGTCACCAGTCTAGTCGTAGACGACGTTTTGTTGGTTATCAAGGATAGTTTCAAGGGCGTCTACTTACTTATAGTTAGAAATGACTGAAGCATTACAAATTCCACACGAATTTCAACGATACCAACTTTTTATTTTCACAAATATAATTATATGAACACTTACTGAAACAATCATACAGAAAATAATATAGGTTTACATACCAAACAATAGTATTATTTTGATGATAAAATGATTGAACAGATATGCTAAACAATGAGAGAAACTCCGAACAGTGGAGTATTTGAAGTCTGTCTTTATTTAAATCAAGGTAAAATACTCCAGCTAAAGGTGTTAAGTCAGTCAACTATATTAAAGTTGAGTATTCAATTTATCATAAGTTCCAGGTGGAGGTTTTAAATAAATGGATAAAATTAAGATTTAACACTATAAATTGAATAAAATTAAGATTTAACACTATAAATTGAATAAAAGTAAGATTTAACACTATAAATTGAATAAAATTAAGATTTAACACTATAAATTGAATAAAATTAAGATTTAACACCCATTCGGGGCCCAAGTTGTCCCTACCGCACTCCCGCTTTTTCCGTTTTGTATTCTGGCAGACTCGTCGAGCAAATCGCCTCAATGGAGGTGGTGTTGTTCCTTAGCTCCCTTCGGGGCCCAAGAAACTCGAGCAAATCCCTCAAAGGAGATCGCCTCAAGGGAGGGCACCGCCTGCCATTCGGGGCCCAAGTTGTCCCTACCGCACTCCCGCTTTTTCCGTTTTGTATTCTGGCAGACTCGTCGAGCAAATCGCCTCAATGGAGGTGGTGTTGTTCCTTAGCTCCCTTCGGGGCCCAAGAAACTCGAGCAAATCCCTCAAAGGAGATCGCCTCAAGGGAGGGCACCGCCTGCCATTCGGGCGATTTGCTCGACGAGTCCGCCGACTTGCCAAGGATACATAGCCGGGATTAGGAACTGAGGTTAGCAAGAGACGGACCCCGTCTGGGAGGATAGGATTTAATTCCCTTCTGGACGCAGTAGCAGACGTTGAGGAACCAACAGAGTTTCTAATAAACCCGAAGTTAGGAAGTGAGGTGAGCAAGAGACGGACCCCGTCTGGGAGGATAGGATTTAATTCCCTTCTGGACGCAGTAGCGGACGTTGAGGCACCAACAGGCTTACTAAGGAAAATGATGCCAGGGAAACAAAAGAGGCCACCGGTGGTTAGAGAGAAGTCGTACGCACACATGGATATGGTCATAACGAAGGGACAACGAATAATAGTCAGGGACGCCTGAAACGTTGAGACGCTAGATGAAAATGCTAAGGGAAATACATAGAGGATTACGATTGTGCGATCTGCGAACAGAGCCAAGAGAGACAGATTGACCTAAGTAGGGAGATTACATACGAAAAGTAGAGGTTAAACTCATAAGTAATACGAGAAAGTAGGAAGAGAGGTTAAACACAAAGTAATACAAGAAAGTAGGAAGAGAGGTTAAACACATTAAATACAAAAAGTAGGAAGAGAGGTTAAACACATACGGGTACATGCAAATGAGAGGTTAAACGCATAAGAAATACAAGAAACTAGAGTTTAAACACATAAGGAATATATGGAATGAGAGGTTAAGTTCATAAAGGGTACACAAATTAGAGGATAACCACCTAAGGTAGTACATAAAGGGGGATCACGGAAATTAGAGGTTAAACACCTAAGGATAATACAAGAAAGTAAGAGTTAAACACTTGAGGAAGTGCACGAAATTAGAAGTTAAACACATACGGTTGGACATGAACTTGGAGGTTAAGACCATATGTAAGATAGGGAATAAGTCTACTCGTAGGAGACCAGGAATTAATTCGAAAACGTAAATGGAAATTAAGAGGAAACCAAAGGAAAAGAAATGAAAAGGGAGAGGTTAAACCCATAGGTGAGATGGGGACCCAAGACACGGAATAAAGTCCACGCATAATCGGGAGTTATGAAAAGAAAATTAAATACAAAATTCAAGAAACCAGATGAGATATTGCCGAACGAATCAGGAAGGGCTTAAGGGAATATTGCCGAACGAATCAGGAAGGGCTTAAGGGAATATTGCCGAACGAATCAGGAAGGGCTTAAGGAAATATTGCGAAAGAATCAGGAAGAGCATAAGGAAGTATTGTCGGACGAATTCGGAAGGACTTAAGGAAACAACACCAATTTTAGACGCATTTTTGTTTAGTTAACTTGTAGGCTGTAATTCGACAGACAAATTAGAAACGAGAGTATTTAAGACGCAGAGACGCATTTTTATTAGTTTAACTCAGTGGGCTGTAATACGGGAATTCGACAGGAGTATTAGAAGCGAGAGTTTAAGATGCAATACGCATCCCGGATTAAAGAAAAGGGAATGCTCTCCCAATCAGGACCTCACGAGGGAATGATAGACGGAATTCAGGTTACATAATCATACAAAGAAGTATTTACATATTAAAGACCTAGCGATTTATGTGTAGGCGAGCACACTCGATCGAACCCAGGACTCTAGAGTAGGAAAAGCAAAATTGGAATTTTATCCAAGCAATGGAAAGTGAAAACCAGCGGTAAAATACAGGGAGATACTGACAATTTTTGAACCTAGTAAAACCTGAATTGCAATAAGGGCGTAAATGATTCATGAGAAATCATAAGACCAAAATCATAAGAGCATTTCCTTTGCAACTTGAGGCTAGCTATAAAGGGACAAATAGGAACATGGGTGCACCAAACTAACCGATACATGTTGATAACAAAGAAATCTAAAGCCAGAACGTCTAATACAATATAGTATCAGAGATATGATGGCTGAAAATGAAGCCTCTAAGCAATGAAGTTAAATTAAAATGACCAGGAGTGATGGGGAGGGATACGGACCCATGTGGTAAAGGATAGCACCAAACCCATAATCAATGTTATAGTTATCCTCCCAAGTTTTAATGCCAATGCCATGAGATTGCAGCTTCACGCTTGGACTGCGGCCACCACCACGACACCACATGATGGGAGGCAGATTAAGATGGCCAGACTCACGGAGCACCCTATACATCTGAGGACGAGGGCAGCATAACGCTGCACGGACCAACCACACCCTGTACATCTAAGGACGCAGGGTAGCTGCCAGGATCAACACACATCTCGAGGCGGAGCATGAGATGGATGAATATCCAGACTCGCAACCAGCTGAGACAAAACACCTCATTAGCAGTAAAAACCAAACCCAGGCCATTATAAAAATAATAACGACTTTCTCCAACGCCAACCTTGGCCTAACCTCCTTCAGCCCAATTTTGTCCTATAGAAGAGTTAGGAAAACAAACTCCACGTCAAGATCAATTCCTATCAACCCTTTCACAAGTTCTCCTTGGACCTAACTGGGTTTTGATTAAAGAAACTAGGCATGACAAACAGGCCTACCTGGACCAACGGCAGCTGAAACCGAACACGACCTCGAGCATTAGGACATTGCCTCCTCCATCGCGGTAAGCAGACACGAAACCTAACCTCCAGCTGGCCACAGCAGACACCACAGTTTTATAATTTTTTATCAATGATCCGCTTCACGGAATAGAACTGTCAGAGTGAATAACAAAAAAGGGGGAAAACGTCGGCGTACATAACTAAAGTAATGAAATGTGATAAAGTGCGTCGGATATTGGATAACAGTGTAAGTGCTTCGTTTCCATAAGAAACCACAGAAGGTTTAAATAAGGACGAAGAATGAAGATAAGAAGATTTTTTTTTGGTCAATATTTTTGTGTTTTATTTTTTTCAGCAAATAAACATTATTTTTTCTTTCTTTCTGAAACATGCTCAGGCATGTTGGCTTGCTATATTGTGATTTTTGTTTTTTTAAGTATGGTGTTCTCACTAAGTAAACGGATCTTGCGATATTTCGAGCAATTAAAGGTATTCGGGGCAAATTACAAGACGATCTAACTTCTTAGGATGAGAACAAAATACTTCCAGGACAGATGGAATCGCCAATTGACGACGTCAGTTCCACTCCCACGTAAAGCTAAGTTGAAAGATAAATGTCAGGACCAACCCCCGAGAGGTGAGAGATATCCTGTAAGGAAAAAAGACTGTCGGTTTTTCAACCCTACAGTCTTATTTAGGGGGGGGGGGAATATTACAAATACAAAAGCCTAATTTCAGATATCATAAAAAATAAAAATAAAGACAAAAGATGGAATATAATTCTATTAAAATAGTTAATAATTCTTGGTAAGAAAATCTTGTAGTTAGGAAATTTGTAATCAAATTTTAAACAGTTCGTGATAACCAAACAGTGTTATCATAGGGTCAAAGAGGGATGGTGACTCCTGTTCAACTTCAAGTTGCATCATCTTGACCCTTGGATGTGTAATTGTGACATGATAATAGCTAGTACTGGTATGAGAGTATTATCTTATGTTTCGATATGGATAAATAGAAGTGTCGAGAAAGGACAAGAGAGCAGCGGGACTGAGTGCGGTCCCCTCAGGAGGGCCCAGCAGGGCCGGTGGCGTCTACATGGGTGACGTATTTTCATTCTCTCACTTCTTTGGGTCATTTTAAGACTTAGAACTAAATAAGGACCAAATGGTCAAATAAACTTCAATTTAATATTACACAAAGTTGAACATTTTCAAAGGATCGGTTTCTATCTCTCTGAATTTAAGCATTTTAATAATTTTGAATACTTTGACGTTGGACAATTTGGCGACTTCAGCTGATGTTAATAACAGTTTTTTTGAGTTGATTTTCCTTATGTTTGGTAATTATTTTAATAAATATGTTTATTTTTTCGTTTACTATGTTTTTATTATGTTAATTGTAGAACATTTCCTCCAAAATCAAGGCCAACCGCTCGGGCCAAAGTCACCTTAAACAATAGGGAACTACGCTACCATTACGCAGGGGCTTAACAGACGCGTCGCGTAATACTAATTATGCTCAAAATGAAATTGCTCATATGGAATGTTGAAGTTATTAGGACTATAAAATAAAATATGAATTAAAGTAATATATCCAAAAAAATTGATCATTTAAAAACTTACAATGATGAATGTGTAGTCAGCCATTTATATTATTACTTGTTGTAACAATGGAAGATAAAAATTGTTACAACGAGAACTGCCAACTAACAAAAAAGAAATATAAATTCTATCACAGCTGCTAAAAATAAATTTCTATAACGTGAAATAATTTATTTTTATTTAGCTTATAGTGAAATATGTATTGATTTTATGAATTTGTTATTTATGTCAATATGATTATTTATTGATTATCCTGTTTGTTTACTTATAAAATTATTAATTAAGTTTGCCATGGCTTATTCACGTGTTGGTAAAAATTATATCTGTTTTGGTGAATATTACAATACATGGTAGTCCATTGCTGTGATCTCGAGGTAGCGTGCTGCCTTGTCACACAGCAGGCCCAGATTCGATCCCCGGTCAGAACAAGTTTCCTTGGCGATGGCTTTTTTCAGAATTGTTCCTCACCTGTAAGTCAGAAAACTCTAAGGCCCAAATGGTCCCCGAACATCATCTGGCCATAATTATCATCATTAACATACTCATTAAAAATTTAGGATTAAGGCCTTTCCTGGTGCATCATTACCATCATCATCACCTATCTTATATCATTGGGGTAGCATAACTCTGCCTTCCAGTCACCCCAACCTCAGAAGTGGGTTACAACAACGCCATGTCAGGAGAGAATACTATAATTTTGAAATGACGTGGTGGCATTGAATTAAAAAAAATACATGGTACAGTAAAGTTCAATTTTCTGTCCTTTTTGTAAAATCATAAAATAATGAAATGAGACATAGTATGAAATAAAAGAACTTTATAACCTTTCTATTCCAATTCAACTTCTGGAATGGGGACAGGAGGCTAGAAGAAGAATAATAATTCATATCCCTGTAAATAAATAAACAAACTATATCATTCATATTTAAAGAGAAAAATTATACACTCAGACCAGGACTTGAAAATTTTTCTCTTTAAATATGATTTATCCATCATTGAGATGTATGAAATGAATAATAAAAAAATCAAAACTATATCATTACTTACTTAAGAGTGCGAGATCGAATAAAATCTTTAGCAGTCTTTGCAAGTATACACAAAAGACCAAAACTTCGATTAACTACAAGAGGGTCCTTTAGTTCATTGAATCTCTCTACAAATGGAGACCAAATAGTATGAACAATAGGCAACAGTTCATTTTCCCACTTCTTCAAGATTAGTAATCCTTCTTCTAATATTGAAAGAACAATCAATTTTTGTTCTTTCTTTTTAGTTGGTAAAAAATTGACACACTTCTCAAGAACAGACACAGTCATAGTAACATGGAGTGGCAATTTTTTCTTTTTTTTTGTCTCTTCTTCAGGTGCAAACTCTTCAGTAAAAGAATTATTTTCAGAGTCATTAATGTAATGCTTGTCACTGAAATCTTGTGATTGTTTCTTACATTTATGATATTCTACCAGTTCACTGACTACTTGGCCTGGTATTAAAGTCCTTGGAAATGTGCCTGTGTGTATAATGGTACTATCAGTTGATTTACAGGACATGTTTTCTTCACTTTCCAACCAATGTCTCACAGAAACAACAAAAGTGTAAAACACACGTAAATATGACAAGGCATTTTGAGCTTGGAAAGCATCTGAACAGTGCTGCAAAGCCTGTAAAATCAAGAATCACTATTATATGATATAATTAAAAATAAAATAAAAAAATAATAAATATATACAATGTCAAATCTATGTCAATATTAAATGAGTGGCCTGAATTAATATCAAATCAAGAATTATGGTCTAAGACAGGACAAGCACCCATTAAAAAACAAATTAATGAAAGAAAGTGGTGTTGGATTAGATGTACTGTTGCAAACCATAAAATGCAATACAAAGCTATGAATTACACTGGAATCTGCAAGGTGCAAGGAAAATTGGAAGAGGACAGTTGAAAATGAGTTGAATGTGATAGGTAAAAGTTCAAAACAGGCAATGACTTCAGCAAGAAATAGAAACAAATGAAAAGATTCATTAAGGGCCAAGGCTCCAAATAGGAACAGAAGAATAAAATGATATCTAAGTCTGCAGGATCAGGTGATAACATGTCTACCTCCTGACCACAGGAATTGAAATTTTAATATTACAATTCTTTATTTTGAGTCCACAAAGGTTACTGGTATTCAATTTCTAAGCACCAAATTATTCACAAAATATTTGGATTAAATTCCACAACTTCTCTATAATAACATATATTAAAAAGATATATTGTATTGCTGATAGCCAATTCAACTATTGGGTGAAAATATTAAGCATACACTTGATTTTTATTGACATGAAAAGACTTTATGCTGACATTGGGTTTCATTTCGTCTCTTCCTTCTCTTTATTATTATCCCCCTCACAATATATTTCCTGAGTTAATACAATAGTTATTAAAAGAGAACCCCTATATTGATGTCCAGTGTAAGTCAGGTCAATGAATGATGAAACTCCTATTATTGAAGATCAGTGATATACAAAGATGCCAGCTGACCAGAACTGTTGTACTATCATAGGGCAGATGAAAATGAAATAATAATAACAATAAATTAAGAATATTTGAGAATGAAGTTCTTAAAAAAATTGGACCAAAGAGAGATGAACGGAGAAGATTTAAATAACAATGAACTAATTGGTCTTTATAGGAAGCCAGATATAATAACAGTTAAGTCTCATAGACTGCGATGGACAGAACATGTCGTATGAATGGGGAATAAAAGATGTGCATGGAAGCCTCTCGTAGGAAAATCAGAGGGGAAAAAAACCCAGTTGGTAGACCAAGAATGAGACGGGAGAATAACATTAACCATGATTTGAGGGAAGTGGATTACACAGGGAACGATAGGTAAACATTAGCTCAGGATAGGGATGTGTGGAGAGCTTATGTTCGTGTGGCCAGAATCTATGGGTTTGATAGTGCCAGTGAGTTAGTTAGTTAATAATAATAATAATAATAATAATAATAATAATAATAATTTATAAACTGACAGAGTTAAGGCCGTAAGGCTTTCTCTTTCACTCAACCAGTGAAAAGTAATATATGCAGAAAAAAAATCATACCATAGTATAAATAAGTACATATTTATATAAATTCAATATGGAACGTAACGGATGACATCAGTATGGAGATATCGGTAGTCATAAAATAAAATAAGTTAAAATATACCTTCTTAGGTAAGATCCGTCATCCTCAACTTTAAAATATGTATTAATATGTCTGTAGTCCTTTCAGAACATCGTTCCATCTTCAGCTGGTCTTTCTTCGCTACATTATCTGATATGATGGTTGATGCTGCTGGTCCTAATGTGGTGTAGTCGTGACTAAAGCTTCTTCCTGACGATATTGTATAGTGGGTTGTTTAGTTTGGGAGTGCTTTCATTTATTAAGAGATATCGGTAGGGGAGAGTGGAGAAAAATCTGCTCTAACTCCAATTCATATATGGAATAACTAAAATGTGAAATTTGCACCCAGAGGTGGAGGGCGAGTGTCTTAAAACACTTGTGTCATGAAGCCACTACAATAGTTATTATTATATATAATTGTAATGTATTATCATTTGGTATATCAGATTTAGTATCAGAAATTCCAATAAGTTCTGCAGTACCACTTTCAGATTTCTTACAGATTTTTTACAATTGTCTCTATATGCACATGCTAAAATTGGTATAGCTGAATTTTCTTGCCCTTTCTGTAATCTTAATGGGGATATGGTTCAAGATCATCCATCATCTTCTCTGTCCTATATTCAGTTTTTAAATCTCTCTTATGAACACTGAAGTGCAGGAGAATAAATAGGATCATTGCCAGCTGTTAACTTTTACATGCCAATCAACCAACAATATCATAAAACTCCATAGTGCAACAGGCCTAGAAGGCCCTTTGCATTCAAGCTGGCCTCATATTCACATTTGAATGATCATCCAGCCAGTAGAGGGTCGACATGTGATCAGCATGTTGAGTCCCTCAGGCATTATAGCAGGTTTTCTCAACCTGGAGACACTACTTATTGTAGTTACCAAATTCCTCAAGATGCTGGGTGGGCACCAGACTCATACTGGCCGAAATTCCATGTGATAATTTCTTCCCACATGGGGACTCAAACCATCAAAACCCATTCACTGGCAGTCATTCAAATGGCTAGAAGCTACCACAGGTTACCTAATGGGGGATATAAATTCAGAGAGTGATTTAAAATTACAACTTTCTTGAAAAAGGGGCATACATTTTTTGTTTTGTAAGATATCTTAATGAAATAAAACACCATTAGAAAGAGAAGTCTTTCTTTTTATATGTTTGTGAATGAAATTTTATTTATTTTTAATATTGCAGCAATTCAAGCAATAGGAACACAACCTCATAAGAAATAAATCCATAAGACGATCCAACAAATTAATAAATTAGGCAAACAAGTAACACTACAGTCAATCCAACCCAATGTGGAGTGAAAGGAAAGAAAATGAAAACGGTGATATGTTAACAAAGAAAGGAACCCACAATTAGCATATAAATTCAAATGTTTTGTAAAAGGAAATTGAATAACTATGCTTGCAAGATAACACAAGAAAACAACAATTTTAAGTGGAAAAGATTGCAAAAAAAAACTGAAATAATTCCAAAATTGCCACAAAAACTGCTATTACCACCTTCCAACTTATTACTGGCCATGATTGTCTAACAGCCACAACATTTGTATATCAACATCACCAAACTTTGCATGGGAGGAGAGAATATTAATATGGAATACATAATTAGAAAAAATTTGGAAACATAATGGCGGTTGAAAATGAATGACAAGATCATTTGAAAACTATAGTTACCGTGTTTGATAAAACATGAAATATGAGGTAAGATGTCAAAATGACTCATTAATTTATTACATAATTAGAGTCTGTTTTCATCTTACCCTATAGTAGTTGAGTTCTTTCAAGACATGTTTCAAAACAAATCTTCTGTTTTATTGTCAGTTTATCCAAACTGACTTATTTTCAAACATGTTCTAAAAGAACTCAACATCAATACAGACTCTACTTATTTATTAAGAAGAACCTCATTATGTTGCTTCCTATTGTAATTTTATAATGAATATGGAATACTTAAAATCTTGCCTAGCTTTGAATATGCATTCATACACTGTTATTAAATATTGTTTAGTTGTTTCTTCACTCACCTCATTCTTCTTAACTCCCAAGCAGACTCGAGTTTCTTCACTTCATTTGTGACATTCTCAATGCTGTATTACGTTCACAACTGATGTCCAGCGGCCTCCTATCTGCAGGATACTTCTTAACTCTTAACTCCAGGATAGGAGGCCGTTGGACATCAGTGGTGAACGTAATACAGCATTGAGAATGTCACAAATGAAGTGAAGAAACTTGAGTCTGCTTGGGAGTTAAGAAGTATGAGGTGAGTGAAGAAACAACTAAACAATATTAAAATAAACCTCATAGTGTTATTTCCTACCTACATAACTTAACTGTTATTAAATATTGGAAGCTAGAAGGAAAATGGTTTTATTGTCAAATCCTGAAAAATAAATACATATATTATTTTGCATAAAGATAAAATAATTGTTGTACTTACTTCTTCAATAATTTCATCCAAGTACTGTAGCACATTGATAGTACTGTATTTCATGATAACATTTAAAACATCCATGACACCAGGATTTTCTGCTACACTTTGTAACCTAGTAGTTACATGGAATGAAAAATAATCAGCATTTGCTTGCACCAAATCAATTACACTGTTGCCATGACCACAAGCAGAGGCTATGTCCTGTGCTGCAACCATACCTGCTGCTGTTATAAGTGCATTTGTACTACCTGCTCTCTCTAGCACAACATACAATGTCTTTAAAAGAAAAACATCAAAGCCAGAACCTAGTACTTCAGCCATTTTTCCAACTCCTTCTACCAATAAACAGACTTGTACAACATTAGATTGTGCTTCTTTAAGTGTTGTAACAGATTCTTCATCTTCACTATCAGAGTTTTCAATGCTGATGTTTACATACCAAACAGAAGGTTCCAAATATGCCTCAAGTACACTCTCCACAATGGGCTTTAAGTTCACATCATATCTTGTAGCACCTGTGAAAGATTAATTTACTATTTATGTAATATAGAAATTAATATACACAGACAATCCATCTATGGTTAACACAACAGAAGATACAGATTTTTTGCTGAGCTTTACGAGCTGATGCTCTACCAATAAGCTACTTGGACAATTTTAGGAGGAAGCAGAAATTTCTCTCTCTTTAATGTCCTTGTAGTACTGAAACTTTATTTACAATCCATGGTCCATCCATCCATACTAATGTGGCGAGTAGTTTAGAACGAACCACGCTCTGCCTAACTATTTGTCGCGTATTATTATTATTACCCCGCTCTGCTTTAACTATTAGTACGCAGAGAGAGATTACGATGCTGCTACCTTCCGGGATCGCTGGGTTATGGTAATGCTGTATTTTAGTAAAGTGTTCTAGATATCTAATGAAGTTATTTACAAGAAAACAGCCTGCCTCGGGCCCATAGAAGGCGGCTAACCATTCATCTTTCTTTCCTAATTGAACATGCATATAAATATAAATACTGACTATAACTTGCATGGATTGAACTAACTTCGTTATAGGATAGAGAATGATAATAACTCTTAAATAAGAACAAGGGGCGTAACATAAAAGATAAGCTTTTAATAAGAAAATAAGTGTGGATCATATAAAAAACAAAATAATGAATACATAACCGAAATTAATCTCTGATCAGTCGATCAGTCACAAACAATAACCAAAATATAATAGAACAATAACGTACCATTTAAACTATCACACGCATACTTGTCTAAGTCCTATTGGAAATCCTTCTTCCATGTTTACTTAGACGAAATCAAATCTAACCGTTCCTCGGTTATAATCCACTAGCTCATCTTCTCAATCACCATATTAACCTCGCCAGTTCATGGTGCACTTGAGTTGGATTCACACACTGAATCCCCTTTCTAAAGAACCAAACGCCACTTAGTGAGCCGATCGAATGATGAAGTCCGTTGAGATAACCGAGCATTTATCAGGTTCGCGAGTGGAAGGGATGTGCGCAGTAGAGATGCGCGAGGAAAGGGTAAAAAGGGAAGGGGTAACCACACGGAACACAGGAACATTGGCAAGCTTCACAAATGTTCTTCAGTAGGGAGGAGCACACAGATGTATAACTGAACCGAAAAAAGGCACTTTCGGTTCAATAGCTCTCCCTACACCCTCCGGGTAACAGAAAAGAGTCCATAGGCTTCCAAGTAATGTCCAGAGAAGCAATCCCACGTTGGGAGGGGAACATAAGCACTATCGGATTCCAGCGGTAACTTCAAAGCAAATCTTCCATCGTCCCCAATATCACGATCACCACACCTGCTTTCATGTAGACTATTCCAGCGCTGAAAAATATACTCCAATTTGCTTCAGCCGCCATAGCACAACATTGCGGTGTTCCAGGTGAAGACTCGGGTGACGATAATCATCGGATTGCCGGATCGCAATCCCGTTCCACCGCTTTCCAGGAATCCATAGTTCCAAAGCCACTATGTCGGTCAGCTGGGCACTCGGGGGTCGGCCGGATCCTCCAAGCGCTCGACTGCCGAACACTCCAGGCATACAGACTGTAGAACTGCCAATGTTTAAGGAAAGGTAACTGAAACAAAGAACAGGCGCAAACAGGAAAGCAGAACCATAGATATGCTAATTTAACATGTGTCACAATACAAAGTATTTAGCTTTAACATTCAGCTCTTTTCATTTATAACAAACATGCTTGAATTTACTCGATAGCATTACATATTATTTGACCTGCCTAAGATGTTATTTTACAATGTGGTCATGGACACCGACTAACTTCTACTCACTCTTTTCTAGAATTTAGTTTGCGTCACATTAGTAAGACCTGAACCACCTATACAGAAACTCATTCTAGTAACTCAAACATCGAAAAGAATGACACAATCAGCCCAAACACTTATATTCATCAGTATTATATTCTACTATCCCAAACGAGCATATATACATATATAAATAAACTACGTAAACTAAGATTGACATTCTCTAGACAGATGCCCATACCGCTGACATTTCCAACATTGAAGATTCTTATTAATATTTGTTCAGGCTGGGAGAGAGAATTCATATGATCTTTAAGCCGCTGACGTAAGGTGTTTACGTCACCTTCAACTTCTATACCTAGCAGGCTTAATTCACGAACGAGCTTATCTTTGGATATTATATCTACCCAGCTAGGCATGTTTACTAAGTATAATAAACACAAGACGTAAACAACTATAGGCAAACGTAGTATTACATACATAAATCAGTCTCTGTTCTGGTATAAAGAAAGACGAGTTAATGTTTACGTAACATAAAACAAACACGTAAACTAATGCTTAATAACTTCAACTTAAATACAGCATATCTTTCAATATGAAAAACACAAAGCGAATGCCTTGCTACCATTTGGGCACAATTAAACCCCAAAAAACCAAACCCTTAACCACGCTCTGAGAAACCATTTGTGGCGAGTAAAACCCCTACGCTCTGCTTAAACATTTGTAGCGTGTTATTATTATTACCCTGCTCTGCTTTAACTATTAGTACGCAGAGAGAGATTACGATGCTGCTACCTTCCGGGATCGCTGGGTTATGGTAATGCTGTATTTTAGTAAAGTGTTCTAGATATCTAATGAAGTTATTTACAAGAAAACAGCCTGCCTCGGGCCCATAGAAGGCGGCTAACCATTCATCTTTCTTTCCTAATTGAACATGCATATAAATATAAATACTGACTATAACTTGCATGGATTGAACTAACTTCGTTATAGGATAGAGAATGATAATAACTCTTAAATAAGAACAAGGGGCGTAACATAAAAGATAAGCTTTTAATAAGAAAATAAGTGTGGATCATATAAAAAACAAAATAATGAATACATAACCGAAATTAATCTCTGATCAGTCGATCAGTCACAAACAATAACCAAAATATAATAGAACAATAACGTACCATTTAAACTATCACACGCATACTTGTCTAAGTCCTATTGGAAATCCTTCTTCCATGTTTACTTAGACGAAATCAAATCTAACCGTTCCTCGGTTACAATCCACTCGCTCATCTTCTGAATCACCATGTTAACCTCGCCAGTTCATGGTGGACTTGAGTTGGATTCACACACTGAATCCCCTTTCTAAAGAACCAAACGCCACTTAGTGAGCCGATCGAATGATGAAGTCCGTTGAGATAACCGAGCATATATCAGGTTCGCGAGTGGAAGGGATGTGCGCAGTAGAGATGCGCGAGGAAAGGGTAAAAAGGGAAGGGGTAACCACACGGAACACAGGAACATTGGCAGGTTTCACAAATGTTCTTCAGTAGGGAGGAGCACACAGATTGTATAACTGAACCGAAAAAAGGCACTTTCGGTTCAGTAATTCTGCCCAAAGGCAGGTCCTTCACTGCAATCATAGCATTTTTCATGCTATGCTTGCAGCTTTACTAGGGAATTGTAGATGTGGTAGCTTCCCGTTGCTTTTCACATCGGTGAAGGATGATGATGATGATGATGATGGCCATATGATTTCGGGGACCGTTTGGGCCTTAAAGTTTTCCTGACATTTGTCTTACAGGTGAGGAAAAACCCCGATAAAAACCTCACCCAGAAAAACTGCCCCGACCGGGGATCGAACCTGGGCCTGCTGCGTGACAAGGCAGCACGCTACCTCGAGAACACAGCGGTGGGCTACCATGTATTGTAATATTCACCAAAACAGATATAACTTTTACCAACACGTGAATAAGCATGGCAAACTTAATTAATAATTTTAGAAGTAAACAAACAGGATAATCAATAAAAAATTATACAGACATAAATAACGAATTCATAAAATCAATACATATTTCACTATAAGCTAAATAAAAATAAATTATTTCACATTACAGAAATGTATTTTTAGCAGCTGTGATAGAATTTATATTTATTTTTTGTCAGTTGGCAGTTCTGGTTGAAATAATGTGTTGCTTTTAAGTTAAGAAGAAAATAAGATGGAATTTACATTGTGCTATAAAGCTGGAGTCTTGGGTTCAAATCCTGGTTCGTGCAGAAATTTTTCTATAAAGTTGTGTAAACTATTGCTTAAATTAATATTGAGAAGCTAAAGCTATTACTATGATAGAAATAAGTAAATTAATGAACAGAATTAAATCATTGTAAATCAATGGTAAAGAGAAAAATTTCTGCCTGAACCGGGAATCGAACCCCGAACCTTTAGCTTTCCGTGCTGGATTAGCTCAGTGGTCTGAGCATTAGCACGGAAAGCTAAAGGTTCGAGGTTCGATTCCCGGATCAGGCAGAAATTTTTCTCTTTACCATTGATTTACAATGATTTAATTCTGTCCATTAAACTATTGCTTATTAACTAACTCACTGGTTCTAGTGAACCCGTTTGATGGCGTGCGGACATAAATTCTCCACACATCCCTATCCTGAGCTAATATTTTTCAATCATCACCTACATAATCTACTTCCCTCAAATCAAGTTAATGCCATTCTCCCATCTCATTCTTGGTCTACCAATTGAGTGTTTTCCTTCTTGTTTTCCTACAAGAAGCTTCCATGCACCTCTTTCATTCCCCATTTGTGCCACATGTCCTGCCCATTGTAATCTATGAGACTTAACAGTTCTTATTATTTCTGGCTTCCTATAAAGACTGTGCAGTCACTGTTATGTAGTCTTCTCCATTCACTTGTCTGTTCATTTCTCTTTGCTCCAAATATTTTTTTAAGAACTTTATTCTCAAATACTCGTTAATCTCCTTTCCTCCCTTAAAGTAAGAGTCCATGCGAAAAGAACAATTTTATATATTTTCATTAAAAGGAGTTAGAATTTTAATTAAAATAAACCTCATAGTGTCACTTCCTTTAAATATTAAATTATATTTAATATATAAAGGAAATGACACTATTAAATTATATATTTTCAGTTTAATGTTTCTTGAAAGGAGTTGGGATAACAAGAATTCCTGTAAAGCGTAATAGCATGCATTTCCAGAATTGAGTCTATGTTTAATTTCTTTGTGCATTTCATGCCTATTTGTAATTATTGTTCATGGGTATTTGGAACAATAGACAGATATTAATTTCCATATTACATTCATAATTAGCTTATAACAGAGTTTAATCCCATCATAATGTCTTCTTGCTTAGAAGAAACTTTTTTGTGGATGTAGATTCAGTACTGGAGAATAAAGAGAGTGAAGAGAGAGAAATTTGTGCTTGCTCCTGGAATTATCTAAGCTCAATGGTAGATCACCAGCATGTAAAGTTGGTAGCCTTGGATCTAAGTCCCAGCTCAGGCCAAAATTGTTTCTTTAGTTGTGTTAAATTTACCATTTGTCAAAATGTTGACCCTATTTATACACCCCTACAAAATTTATTTCTTTGGATTCATTATTGTATGAATATAATTACACTCAAAATGTATAGGATGTAACAATATGAGATATTAATTATTTAATATTAATAAACTACCACTAACAAACTCACTGGCTCTATTGAACCCATAGGTTCATGGCCGCATGAACATAAGCTCTCCATACATCCCTATCCTGAGCTAATGTTTTCCAATCATCCCCTGTATAATCTACTTTCCTGGAACTACTTTAATCATGGATAATGTTATTGCCCCACTTCGTTCTTGGTCTACCAACTGGATGTTTTCCCTCTGGTTTTCCTACCAGAAGCTTCCAATCCTCCATATGTGCCATATGTCCTGCCCATTGCAGCCTATGAGACTTAATTGTTATTATATCTGGCTTCCTATCATATCATGTAGCTCACTATTATGTAGTTTTCTCCATTCACCTGTCTGTTCATCTCTTTTTGGCCCAAAAATTTTCCTAAGAACTTTATTCTCAAATACTCGTAATCTTCTTTCCTCCCTCTTAAAGTCCATGTTTTGCATCCATATAATATAAATGGGAGAATAACTTGTTTTATATATTTTTAGTAAAATACCACTTGACTTCATATTTTGTTACATATATATGGGAAATTACACTATGAGGTTTATTTTAATTGTATTTGAGTTGTGTACTTAGATTCACCTCATGTTTTTTTGGTTTTTATGCAGACCGGTTTCATCGCTATCTATGCGACATTCTCGATGCATTACAACAAGAGTTGTCGCACAGATAGTGATGAAACCGTTCTGCATAAAAATCAAGAAACATGATATGAGTCTAAATACACAACTCAAATACATTGTTTATTTTTTATTATTTCACTCACCTCATACTTCATAATTCATAGCAGACCCAGGGTTTCTTCACATCATTTGTGACATTCTCAATGCTGTGTCACGTTCACAACTCATTATGAAGTATGAGGTGAGTGAAATAATAAAAAATAAACAATATTAAAAAACCTCATAGTGTTATTTCCTATCTACATAACTTAACTCAAATACAATTCATATTTTGTCTTCATTTTATACCAATTTTGGATAATTAATTCTCAATCTACAATATTTTCTTGACCGTTGTTCTGTCGTGGTAATTCACTATTTTTTTCCATCTGTTGGTAGACCATTAATCGGATGGAGAATTAATTATTCTGAATCCGTTCCAAAAGAAGATGAAATATGAGGTGAGGTAGTATTTTATTAATATTAAAAACAGTCATACTATCTGACTCTAGAGCCACAATACACATATAAACTCATTAATCATCCTAAAATTAAAAAAAGTAAAATTATGGTGAAATTAAATGTTTCTTACCTCTCCTCATATAAATTTTCTAAGTAGATCGCGATTTCGAGACAACAACGGTCTCATCTTCAGCACTTTCTTGGCGACTGATGTTATGTCGATTGGAAGAAAACTCTTCTTCTACCCTCTTGGTGGACCGATTAACCTCTGGATCAGGTCAAATAAACAAAAGGAACTCATGGTTTGGGAAAAGATCCACATTCAGAAAAACAAAGGAAAACTTATGAACTTCGAAATTCCCACAAATTTTGATCTGATCCAGAGGTTCATCGGTCCACCAACAGAGGGAAGAAGAAGAAGAGTTTCTTCTGATCGACATAACATCAGTCGCCAAGAAAGTGCTGAAGATGAGACCGCTGTGGTCTCGAAATCGTGATCTACTTAGAAAATTTATATGAGGAGAGGTAAGAAACATTTAATTTCACCATAAATTAAACCTCATAGTGATTAATTCCTATAACAGTTAAATAAAAGTAAAATTAATTAATTCAACAATTAAACAAATCCAAAATTTAAATAAAAAAGTTTTCTAGATGATTTCTGCACATTATGGCATAAGTAGAAATGAGAGAGTTGACATTCTAGTAAGATAGAAGAATCACACAAAAATCAATTTATTTAAATGATCACAGGTATAAGAATCTCTCTTCACAATGCCACATGGAGAAAGAGATAACCAAGACTTTTTAAGAATTGTGAGATTAGTAAAAACATCAAGATATCTAGATTGAGGTGGGCAGGATACTTAATAAGGATGAAGGAAGAGCAAATACCATAGAAAAAAATATTAGAACTGGAGGGAGAGAAGAAGACTGAGACTGCAGTGGATGGATGGAGTGAATGGGGATGATTCATTATTTGGAATGAGATAGTGGAGAAGGATCGGGACAGATGAATAAATATTCTTGAGGAGTTCCAGACTAAGGGTCATATCTATGAACACATTAGACCGTAAAAGTCATTATCTGCTGAGAAAGTTGCATCCAAAGACATTTTTGCATACTCAAAAATCTGTTCATGCGATAATAATTGTCGAAATTCCTAAGCTACCTGGCGAGGTGACTTTGCAGAGAACGAATTGTGAGCAACCCGATGGGAACCGATGTAGTTTGAAACCTTGTCGCGTACCTTGCTGCTTTATCCAAGATGTCGGACCTTGAAGACTTTGATCATGTTTTCAGTATACGCGGAGAAGAGGAATTTGATAGAGTCTACCAAAGAATTCAACGGGAAGAACAGGAGAATCGGCATAATATCGTGTGACACAGACGTCGTCGTATACGGTATTATTTGCGGGACACAAGCATAAATGCGTTCTTCTAGCAAATGAAAATAATGGAAGTGGTTTTATCGCTGAGAATTCTGGGTAATTTCTTGCCAATATTACAAAAACGACAACTTTCATGCATGACCAGTTAGTGGGTCGCTAATTCGATCTTTGCACTTGCTCACGGAAAGTCAGCTCACCGGTAATTGGAAGTAATTTGAGTAGAGACTAATGTTTAATTTTAGGAAGTTATATTTTGAGGTTATTTTAATAACAGTCTGGGAAAGCTGACGATAGAACAGAATTGTTTTGAAACATGTCCAAGAACAAATCAACATTAATATTGAGGTAAGATGTCCAGACTAAAAATAATATAAGAGACTAATGTATTTGCATGCGGCCCTAAGAAATGAGTTGTGTCATAGATAATGATAAACATAAGTAATGTAAACCCACTATAAACATAAGTATGAGTTCTTACCTCCAATTAATATTTCATTCAAGAGCAATATAACCTCTTTCCGATGTTGAGAATTATTGTGAAATATGTCCAGAAGATGGTAAGTCAATGTTTCTAAATCTCCATATTTGCCAAGTAGATGACACACACATACCATCTTTTGTAATATACTGTCATCCATGAAATGCTTGAATTGTTTCCAAGGTACAGAATGACCAATAGCATGATTAGCCTCTAAATCTGTAACACAAATATCAGTGTACAAGAGGAAAAAAAATTCAAAAAATGAATAAACCTAATCCAAATATTTTTCATAAAAAAAAAAGTAAAATGTAAAATGATCACACTACAGGCCTTAGGAAGCCCTTGGGGTAGTAAAAGATTAAAACTACCACCTTTATATACAATCAGCACAAGATGTCATTTAGTGCAAATAGATTATATAAAAAAAAACAGAAGTTCTTATTTATCTGATCGTGGCACTAGATGTCTCATCTCTTGCTAAGTGACAGTCCTGCCATGCACTTAGTTGTGGCTATTATTCAGTGCATCAAGCGCAAAAATACGATAAAAATTCCAGAACGAATTTCCAAAATTCCTATGCCTTATGCCAATACAATAAAAAGTTTAGTTAAAAAATTCGAACAGACAGGTTCAATAATGATCGTAAGAAAAAAAGAGCAGAAATGTTCTTACAGAAAAAAAAATTGACAATGTAGGACAGAGACTAGAGCACACTGCATTTGGCACAGGAAATGGGAGAAATTAACGATCCACTGTCAAGCAACAAAATTACTTAAAGTCATTCAGAATTCTGGTAGTTTAAAAATTAAAATAACAAGATCCCAATATTGTGAGATGAGATGGGTAACAAATTAATAAATAGAGCAAAAAAAAAAAGTAACACTACAATGGATCCCAGGTGAAGCAGGAGATTGAAGTTCATATAAGATGTCTTTAAGAATTATTCTATTAAATTATATTTAAGTTACATTTCATTACAGATATCTAAAAGATTTTTTATAAAAAATATGATAGTAATAGAAATAGATTGTCAAGATAATTCTCTCAAACATTATTACTTGGGAATTGGGAAATAAAAATATTTATAAAACTGTTAATATTTTGAATTTCCAACGGATGACTTAATTACAATACCTTCAATCTTATTGGTTTCAGATGAATCATGCATATTCTCAAATATATTTAGCTGAAACTGCCAATATTTGAAAATAAAAACATTTGAATTTTTAACGAACAGGAATGACTTGAATTGCAGTGGTGATAGGAAGTAACTCCCAAGCTGTCGAGGGAAAATTATACTTTGGCATCCCTACAATAGGTAGAGTGTGTCGTATGCTCAACAATAAATAGCGAACCAGAATTAAAATATATAAATAGTTTGAAGTTAATTTATAAATTAACTAAAATAAATATTTGTAAAACTTGTGATAATTAGTGGTACAATAATTGTCAGACTGTCTACCATAGATCACACATAGTTTTTCCAATTCTTTGCACAAAAAACTGCAAAGAATTATTTAAAGTGAAATTTAGAAGTTGAAATCAATAGCATGTTTTTATAAATTGTTGACTGACTGACAAAGTCAAGTTTCTAAATAGCACAAGAAAGGAAATTTGAACTGTGCCGTAATTTATATAAGTTCATTAGAAGATAGGGAAGATATTACCTAAATAAAATTGTGATATATATTTATGATAACCTGAGATTTTATTTTTCTCAGAATTTCCTCTACTTCATCCTCGATAAAGAGTCTGCTTTATCCTGAGCAAACCCATAGTTAATCCAAAGTGAACCCTATAACCTACTGTGACAACATAATATCCAAGAGTTAGTTATACATTTGCTCCTGCTCTTCACCTTCATGTCATCACAACAAGGGATCATTTTACTTTCATAAGATGCAACAACCAGGGGTTATTTCCACCTTTACAGCCCATTGTAGTGTGGAAAGAAATGAAAAGTCTGACATGTTATCAAAGAAAGGAACTCAAATTAAACAAAAAAACTATCACACAATTTATATATGAAAATTTGCCAGCAAGGTAACACAAGTAAACATAATTCTAAATGGATACAGATAGCACAAAACCCTATAATAATTCCAGAAATTCAATGAAAAGCTGCTGTTGCCACCTTCCATTTTATTACTGGCCATGACTGCCTTAACAACCACTTACACAGAATTGGTCTATCACTATCATCAAATCTGTCTATTCTGCATAAAAGGAAAGAATTTGAATATGGAACTCTTCAAATTACACCATGACCAGCATCATGCATATACTATGACCAGGACAAAAAAAAGTCACTGTTTAGTTTCCTTGCAAAAAAAAAGTTTAATAGAAATTCAAGACAAGAAAAATCTAAGTAAAATTTAAAATATATTCAGTTCACTGTATGGGATATGAGGTGAGCTGAACAGATTATATTTTAAATTATACCTCAAAGTGATATTTTCTATAACAGTTCAAAATCTAAGTAGTTAAGTTAAAGCAATAAAAAAACAGATATTACCTCTTAAGCTGTAATCTTCCAATAATGATGCTGAATTTTCAAGCTCAACTGCTTGTATTAAAGTGAGCATTAATCTGTTCAAATGTGCAGCTGATGTTAATACTTGTGGCAGTTTGTTAGCTCCTAAAAGTTTGATGTAACCAGCTAACAATCTTAAAGTTGATAACTGCTGGATATCATCTAAAACAGATACAAACATTCTATAACATATATCTTATTTTCTTAAGTACCTTGCACTATTAAATAAGCTACATATCTCAAAATAAGTGAAAATAAAAAAATCATTTAATAAATACACACAAATAACAACAATACAGCAATAATGTATATTGGTCTCTTTAAGCTCCTTTAAGAATTTTTCTTTTACTCATTGTGAAAGAAGATTTATTCTTTAATAAATCATTGGACCTACATATATATAGGTCACTCATATAACCTGGAGAAGGAGCTGGAGTATGTGGTATTTCAGAATTAAGAATGTGGACAAAAACACCACTAATTTTGATGGAGAAGTTGATACTATTTACACCTCCCTAAAAAATCCATTTCTTTGGATCCATTATTGTAATATATATTTTGGGGTGTGACATTATCCTAAAATTAGAAACTAAAAATCAGTTCTTTACACTTCATCTCATATTACCTAATGAGGTGAGAACTAATTAAATTTGTTTGACATTATAATTCCCATATACTAATTAGAAAAATGTTGATTGCAAAATTACAATAGATATATGGCACAAATGGGGAATGAAAGAGGGGCAGGAAATTCTGTAGGGAAAACAGCCAGTAGGTAGAGCAATAATGAGATGAGAGAATAATATTAAACATGATTTGAAGGATATAAATTATACAGGGGATGATGGAAAACTAGTTCAGGAGAGGAATGTACAGAGAACTTATGTCCGTGTGGCCATGAACCTATGGTTTCAATAGTACTAATGAGTTAGTTAGTTAGGTATATATTTTTATTACAAGTTTATTATTATTTCTCTTCATACCGACCCCCCTAAAAATTATTAATTTGATTTGTGAATAATCATTTCCCAGTAAATATGTCATAATAAAAATTAAAAGGTTATAAATTCTCTTACAGATCAAACTGTCCATACCTGTGCCATGCAAAATTCTTGGCAGTTTGGTTACAACAATATAGAAGTTATCTTCTAACATTTCTAAAAAAGACTTTCCTTCTTCTTTTTTACA
Source organism: Diploptera punctata (assembly GCA_030220185.1). Taxonomy (NCBI): domain Eukaryota; kingdom Metazoa; phylum Arthropoda; class Insecta; order Blattodea; family Blaberidae; genus Diploptera; species Diploptera punctata. Next base: position 140,888 of record JASPKZ010009836.1, on the reverse strand, counting down.
TTTTTCAGAGAACATCCTTAGCCCAGATTTGCTAATTTCTGTAACATTCTCATTTTCATCTTCAGAAAGAGCTATGATCACTTCCACTAAATCCATAACACAAGGTTTCAGATTCCTGCAAATGTAAAATATAGATAATGTATCATCATTAATAGTGAGTGGAGAACTTATTTTTTAAGAACTCATCGCATACATTTACTTCCCAACAATAATTCAAATATAATGTATCATCATCACATGTTTCATGTGTTGGACCTGGTGGATCCATTATGATCTTATGCCAGTGTTTTCTAGATCTTCTAGATAATGTGTGAATATTGGCTCAATTAGAGGATTCCAAGAAAACCTTTGGTAAGTACAGTCCTTTATTAGGGACTATTTAACTCATGCCCCAAATGGGAGTCAATGACCAATCACATTTAAATGATTTTTGATTTACAACCAATCACAGTTGTTTTTCACCTCAATTTTATCAGTTTAATTTTACCACTGTAAAATCAAGCTCCTCCTTTTTAACATTCTGTATAGGTCATAGCATTATTTTGCAGCGACTGTATGTGGCTACCAGATTGTATATATAGTGCACGAATGTAACTTTATCGTGGCTGCGGGAGATAATATAAAAACATTTCTGGCAATTGATTATACCACACAAAAAAGAGAGAGAGAGAGAGAGAGAGAAACCACTGTTTGCACTTTCTTAAACTTATTTTTTCCCAGGTAATAACATTCCTGAAAAATATAATTGACATATTTATATCATAGGACATCAGAAATTAATTAATATACAGTTTGATGTGTTTAATTTTTTCTCCACTAGGGGGCATTCTTACTATATTGCGATCCTTTGGCACTGGTCGCAATGATAAACAAATAAAACATAACGTTTCTCATTTGTTTTCAAACATCGCCGTTTACATTAAATATATAAATATTTTAAAATAACTATATTTAAATAATGATTTGGGAGTAAACAGCTTAATTTTATTCGTTAAATAGTCCTACCAAATGCCACTCTTGATTTCCAAATTATCTAGATAAATTCACTCCTCACTTTGTGAGTTGTAAATTTATCGATAATTTGGAAATCACTCATGGCATTACTTATGATAACATTAGAAGACCATGTACAGGATGTAATGGTGAAATCTTTTATTCATGAAACTCAACTTCTCATACAATTTTAATCGAGTCAAAATGCTTTTAATGCCATTGACTTTTATTCAGCGACACTTCAACATCTAAGTTCATATCACACCTCATATCTTTGGAGCAATATCTACTGCTATCTGTATCCATGAATCTCTACATGTTCATATTATTTTTTTTTTCTCCTTGGCATGACAGGCCTAGAAGCCCTGGACTTAGCAGCCAGCTGCTGGCCTTACATCCACAGTATTAATCACATATATGAACAATAATCCAGTTAGTGTAAGGAGACATGTGGTCAGCATTTACGTCCCCAGCCATTATAGCTAATTTTCTCAACCTGGAATTGCTCACATTCGGTACCGTAAACCAGTTAAGGCGTTTAAGGAAACTATCGTGTATGCGGCCGTCAGTCAGTTAACTCGTTTTAGAGCGGGCACGAGCAAACCACATTTATATTCGGCGCTTAAATATTGTGTTGACTTAGTATGTCTTGGAGATCATAGATGGCATGTAAATGTACATTTTCTATTTCCATTTAACATGTTTAACCTTGGTGAATCCCCTTTTATTTTTAAAACAAACAACACATGGAATTCGTTCACCCAAACTTGACTCAGGCTCCAATGCAGTCGTATATGTTTCTCGTTATCGCGCTGTTGTTTGTGCGTGAGTGAAACCATGGCGAAAGAAAAATATCTCACTGAAGAAGAATTAGTGAATATTTTGTATAATGATGATTCAGGTGATGAACTGATTCCTGATTCAGAAGATTCACAAAGTGAAAGTGAAGATGAACTTCCACTTCCTGAAATTGATACGCCGGTACCATGTGATGTCAATCACCCAAGTTATTTCACCATCAAATCCTACTAGGTTATCTCCTTTAGGTATGTACAAAATTTGAATTTTATAGGACTAATAGCTTATGGATAATGGTCCATTCTCCAAAGTGCCACGAAAAGGGTAGCTGGGGTATTTAAATGGCTGGCCTGTGGGTTTAAATGCCCTGCTCAGTGCCTGGTACTGAATGTGTTAATGTAGCTACCCAAATTTCTCACGATGCATGGTTGGCACCAGGCCCATTCTTTTGTATAATGATGATTCAGGTGATGAACTGATTCCTGATTCAGAAGATTCACAAAGTGAAAGTGAAGATGAACTTCCACTTCCTGAAATTGATACGCCAATACCATGTGATGTCAATCACCCAAGTTATTTCACCATCAAATCCTACTAGGTTATCTCCTTTAGGTATGTACAAAATTTGAATTTTATAGGACTAATAGCTTATGGATAATGGTCCATTCTCCAAAGTGCCACGAAAAGGGTAGCTGGGGTATTTAAATGGCTGGCCTGTGGGTTTAAATGCCCTGCTCAGTGCCTGGTACTGAATGTGTTAATGTAGCTACCCAAATTTCTCACCATGCATGGTTGGCACCAGGCCCATTCTTTTGTATAATGATGATTCAGGTGATGAACTGATTCCTGATTCAGAAGATTCACAAAGTGAAAGTGAAGATGAACTTCCACTTCCTGAAATTGATACGCCAATACCATGTGATGTCAATCACCCAAGTTATTTCACCATCAAATCCTACTAGGATATCTCCTTTAGGTATGTACAAAATTTGAATTTTATAGGACTAATAGCTTATGGATAATGGTCCATTCTCCGAAGTGCCACGAAAAGGGTAGCTGGGGTATTTAAATGGCTGGCCTGTGGGTTTAAATGCCCTGCTCAGTGCCTGGTACTGAATGTGTTAATGTAGCTACCCAAATTTCTCACGATGCATGGTTGGCACCAGGCCTATTCTGGCTGAAATTCCATGAGAAAATTTCTTACCCCAAGGGGACTCAAACCAGCACAAGTCCCATAAGTTTGTACCAAGGCATGATACCTTAAGCTACTTGGTTATGGCATGAGATATTTTAAATTAATTATGAAAAGGTAATTAAGGGTGCAATAAATTACAGTATTAAAATTTCATTCCAGAATTTGCTTGGATGACTGAGGTAAACCATGAAAAACAAAACATAGGCAAGCTGGTCAGCCCCAGGAATATTGTTGTTTTTATATTTATATTATTTTTGGTTTTTATATATTTGGGACAAAATTACCAATTTATATTACTACCATGATTACCGGCCGTGAAAGCCTGCATTCCACTATTATATTACTATTGTTTCATTAAAAATTATGTTTTGTAAATAAATTAAATCAATGTATTTTAATGTTTATGAAGCCAATTTAAGATGTACATATAGGGAAATGGCTGGAATTCTTATATAATGTTAAAAGAAGAATTATGGTCTCTTCAGCAAGATAATGAAAATCATAATACTGCCACCAATGATAAGAAGTTCATGTGCTCCATAGTGGGTTGTACAAAATGGGACAAGAAAAGGAATTAAGACATCTTAAAAGAGATGTAAATAGTACCTCTTTTAGATTACATATCATCAGCACCAAACCAATTAGCTCAATCATGTAAATTAAATGTCAAATAACAGAGCACCTGAACTATATAACAGAGCATATGAACTAAAATCCATCTGGAAAAAGACACATTGGGGTCCTAGAAAGTCCTGTCAAGAATATATAAGTAGACAATAATAGTTCTTCAATGACTACAGCCCTGTGTGATTATAATATTTTTCAGCAATGATTCAGAGAAGTGGAGGGAGATGCAAAGTAGTATTCAAACCAAGATATCAGCTGACTTTTTCTAGGAATTAACACTATGAGAATTTTGATGTTATATTTTAAATTAGCACTTTCCAGAACTGGACATAGTTTTATTTCAGAAAGAAAAATTAAAAACACGAATGTTATTAACGCCACATTCGAGTCCTAGTTTGAGCATTAATTCTTCCTTCTAAAATAAAACTATGAGATATTATTTATTTAAGTAAAATTTTGTCACCTAAACTCATATTTAATAACAAAGGTTGTAAAAATACTGAGGATGGAGCCGAAGAAGGTTCCAAAACTCAACTAAGAAGAAGAATATGAGGTGAGGTGATAAAATTTTATTTAAATAAGATATCAGCTGCTTGTTCCATCTACTACAAATGACAGAAGTAGGATTATACTTAACTTACTTACTCACTGGCACTATCGAACCCGTAGGTTCATGGCCACGTGGACATAAGCTCTCCATAATCCCTATCTTTAGCTAATGCTTTCCAATCATTCCCTGTATAATCTACTTCCCTCAAATCATAGTTAATGTTATTCTTCCACCTCATTCTTGGTCTACCAACTGGGCATTTTCCCTTTGGCTTTCCTACAAGAAGCTTCCATGCAAGTCTTTCATTCCCCATACGTGCAACATGTCCTGCCTATCGCAGTCTACGAGACTTAACTGTTCTTAATATATCTGGCTTCCTATAAAGACCATGTAGTTCATTGTTACTTCTCCATTCACCTGTCTGTCATCTCTCTTTGGTCCAAAAATCTTCCTAAGTACTTTATTCTCAAATACTTGTAATCTCCTTTCCTCCCTTAAAGTAAGAGTCCATGTTTTGCACCCATATAATATAACTGGTAGAATAATAGTTTTATATATTTTCAGTTTAACATTTTTTTTTGAAAGGAGTTGGGACATCAAGAGTCTCTGCAATGCATAATAGCACACATTTCCAGAATTGAGCCTATGTTTAATTTCTTTGTGCATCTCATTCCTATTTGTGATTATTGTTCCTAGGTATTTGAATTCAGCCACTTCCTCAAAATCTCCCTCATTTGTCATTAGCTGTCCATTTCCATTATATAATGTATTTCTATGAATGACCATATATTTAGTTTTATTGATATTTACTTCCAGTCCTAATTTCTTAGTGTTACTCAATAGTGTGTGCATGTTGTCCTTTAGTATCTCCTCGCTATCGGCCAATAGTACTACATCATCAGCATAAACTAACAGCTTATTAATACCATTGAGTTGTAAGCCTTCCTCATTCTCTAAAGATTTAATGTCATGCTCTAGTACAAAATTAAATAGTAGAGGAGATAGTGCATCTCCTTGCTTCAACCCATTCTGGATTTCAAAAGTGTCCGAAAACTGTTTGCCTACATGCACCCTACTTTTTGTGCCATTTAGACACATTCGTATAAGTCTGGATTATATTTAAAACTTTATTAATAAAAAGTAAGTTAATTTAATTTAATCATTTTTTATTATTACAATATTTTACCTTAAAATGTTTGTGATCATTGTAATATCAGAAACAATCATTTGAATGGTAAATTATGTTGGAGAATGGTATAGTAAAATCAATAAGACAATATGCTAAGGTTACAAGTTCTCTAACTATCCTATATTAAATTTTCAAATCTTTCTTCCACAAGGTGTTTCTGATAGTGCAGGTTAGGAGCCATGAAAATCAGAACTCCACAAAGAAACTTTTTTTTTCCTCCAAGCACGATAGGCCTAGAAGGCCCTTGCCCTACCAACCAGCCTCACATCCACATGTGTTAATCACAGAGGTAGACGATCATCGAGCCAGTGTAGGGGTGACATGTGGTCAGCATGTCGGGTCCCCCAGCCGTTATAGCTGGTCTTCTCAACCTGGAGTCGCTACTTATTGTAGCTACCCAAATGCCTCACGATGCTGGGTGGACACCGGTAGCTCTGCGCCAAGGCTTCTTGCCTTAACCACTCGGCTATGGTGCAGGACACAAAGAAACATTCACTGGCCTATAATTCAGCATTAAATTGTCTCTGCTCAGCAAACGTTGAAAATGTACTCATATTGCTAACTCTTCAGAGTTTGCTTTTGCATATTATAGATATGCAGTACAGTGCAGTGCAGTTATAAAATACAGTCCCACCAATGTGTATTCACCTGTGAAGTATATATTGTAAATTTTAGATGAGTCTCAGTAACATTTATTCTACCAAAGAGTAACATAATATTTTGCCAGTCTCCCACACAACATTTTAACACAGAATGCATTGATAATGTTGCATAGATGCGACAAAATTATGGTCTGCAGTATATAAAAAATATATATATAAAAATATGAGGTGAGTCAAAATAACTAACTCACAATAATTTTAACACAGATTTGCCATGCAAAAATGATGTCCAGTCCTGCTTTCACCTACACATTAAATAATATAAAACATTTAAAAGAAGAAGAAACATTATTCTGAAGTGAGATTTTCTTTAAATAAGTAAAATATTTCTTCATGCATATGTTAGGCAAGACATCCTCCATAGATATCAATGGGAAGCATTAAAAGTTTTAGTGTAAATGCAGCTGTCACCCAAGAACAGCCTCTGGAGTCTTCCTATGTTTTTGTCTTAAGATATACATATTGGAATGCAAGAAAGGTATTGCCATCTTTAACATCAGATACTAACCAACAAACTAGGTAACCATAAAACTTACCTGCAACATCTTGAGAGCAGAAAATTACAGTCTGTTGCAAGTTCATGCCTCACTTTCCAATGAGAGTTCTTCTGAACTGCTGCCATAACTTTGACTGACAAAGCCAGTTTTTCTCCTGCTGCAGAATACCATTCTGTTGTTCTACATTTTTCTTGTATTGACTTCATTAGGGACTCTTTATTACCTTTATCCCAATCATTAGCCAAGGGATCTTTTTTTTCATTATTTGTTGACTGTGAATTTGGAATAATCCCCATAGATCTGAATTCTGAAGTTTCAGGTGGGTTGTATTTATCATCCATGACCAGTGCAATTATCTGAGCCCATGCTTTCACAGCAATCTAAGAAAAGAAGTTGGTCTGTTAAGTTAAATACAGATTAAAATAAAATACAAATTATAAAATTACAATAGGAAGTAACATTATTAGGTTCTTCTTAATAGATATGGTGAGTATGTTGCATCTTACCTCATAAAAGTTGAATTCTTCTAGGACATGTTTCAAAACATGATCCCACATGCCTTTACCAAGGAATGATAGATTGGAGTTAAAGACCTATACCAGTTCATATAAAGACCTATACCAGTTCATATAATAATGTTGGAAATTTTTACATTATGAGGTTTTCTTAATAAAAATCAAATGAATCCTGAATTCTTCTTACTTCATACATCATGTTTTTAACACAGAACTGCAGTATCGGGAATTACAAAGTTCTTCAAATCAACACCAGATAGCATTTTAGAAAATTACCGGCATAATGAAAAATTGACAGTTGTGAAAACAGCTGACGATGGGAATGATGTTTCCCGATATTGCAGTTCTTTGTTAAAAAACATATGTGTATGAGGTAAGAAGAATTCACGATTAATTTTATTTTTACCTATACCAGTAATTCCTTGATAATGGCATGTGAGATCATGTCGAATGGAATCAGTGGCCAGAGGCCAACATTGAATCCATGACATGGAAAACCTAAGAAACCTTTCTTAATCATACTTATATCCGCGAAAATCTACAACTTATATATATATATATGTCCACTGCTGTGGTCTCGAGGTAGCGTGCTGCCTTGTCACGCAGTGGGCCCGGGTTCGATCCCCGGTCGGGGCAGTTTTTCTGGGTGAGGTTTTTATCGGGGTTTTTCCTCACCTGTAGACAAATGTCAGGAAAACTTTAAGGGTCTAACGGTCCCCGAAATCATATGGCCATCATCACCATCCTTACCATTATCATCATCATCATCCTTCACCGGTGTGGAAAGCAACGGGAAGCTACCACACCTACAATTCCCTAGTAAAGCTGTAAGCATAGCATGAAAATTCTATGATTGCAGTGAAGGACCTGCCTTCAGGCAGAATTACTATGGATGGATATATATATATATATATATATATATATAAATTAATAGAAACAGGATACTATAATATAAACATCATTAAAGTCAAGACAAGAATTAGAAACTTTACACTTCATCTCATAGAATAATATCCTCTCACCTGGATATGTTTTGGAGAGCAAATTCCTGATAAGCAAGATTTGATTTTAAAGTTATTTACCCTCCGCTACTTATTTTGTGTTATGTGTTACCAGATATTTCTCTGATTTATCAATAAACTTAGAGAAGAATACACCATCAAAACAAAAGGAATGGGAAAATCTACAAGCTTATGACATTACTACATTACAAAGAAAATCTGCAGTAGCAACATTCAGACTGCAAATGGGGCATGACTGCCTGAATAAACACCTAAACAAACTTGACATAACAGATTCACCTAAATGCCCTTTTTGCAATTTAAATGAAGATATGGAAAGAAAAACCATCTCCTCCGTTGTCCAGCTTTTGTAGAAGAGACCAGCCTTTCTGTTAAATATTGGAGTGCAAGAGAGCGAATGATTTCATTATCAAGTGCTCGACATTAGATACCAACCAACCAACCAACCATATTCTCTGATGACATAATGTCTCCTATAAAGATTTTCTACTGTTTGCCAGTAGATGTTGTTTAATAAAGTGTTCATGTTAATGTTCAATCTTTCAATGTTCAATATTTCTGCTAAACAAACCTATAGTATGTGTTGAAGTGTTTCTTCAGAATGCTGGCATAGTAGATATAAAGGTGATTGATTAAGACCAAACCTATACAGGTGGATTGTGTTATAATGTGTCCAATCGTTGCTCTCAATCTATAAGTTTGCAATCATCTATGGAGATGAGTATATTGAGGTGTTATCCATCTTTGGTATATTGTTGATAAATTTTCCCTAAGGAATGAATTTTCAAGTCTCATTTTCCAGATTCTAATGAATCCTGTGTTTATGTGTGAGGTACAAGCTTTTAAAGATGTACCAGTTTAACTTTTATAAGAATTAATCACTATGAGGTTTAATTTATGGTTAAATTAAATGTTTCTTACCTCTCCTCATATAAATTTTCTAAGTAGATCGTGATTTCGAGACCACAACGGTGTCATCTTCAGCACTTTCTTGGCAACTGATGTTATGTTGAACGGAAGAAACTCTTCTTCTTCCCTCTGGGAACATAACATCAGTCACCAAGAAAGTGTTGAAGATGAGACCATTGTGATCTCGAAATCGCGATCTACTTAGAAAATTTATATGAGGAGAGGTAAGAAACATTTAATTTCACCATGTACCAGTTTGTTCCACTACAGGCAAAAATAACAACTGATGTCTAAAATTCAATTCAAATATATAAATGAGTTGGAGAAAATGTTTTTATATCTCATCTCATAAAGTTGCATGTATTCACAATACTGGTTTCAAAGGTGAATGACCTTTGAAACTTGTATTGTGAATACAAGCAACTTTATGAGGTGAGATATAAAAACATTTTCTCCCACTCATTTATAAATTGAAAATTAATATTTAATTTTAGGAAGTTATATTTTGAGGTTATTTTAATTATATTATTTTTGGTCTGGACATCTTACCTCAATATTAATGTTGATTTGTTCTTGGACATGTTTCAAAACAATTCTCTGTTTTATCTTCAGCTTTCCCAGACTCAGTCTGGGAAAGCTGAAGATAAAACAGAGAATTGTTTTGAAACATGTCCAAGAACAAATCAACATTAATATTGAGGTAAGATGTCCAGACCAAAAATAATATAATTAAATTGAAAATACCTCATAGTGTTACTTTCCTCTTTAAATTTGATTAAATTCAATTCAAATAGTTGCAATACCTCATAGTGTTACTTTCCTCTTTAAATTTGATTAAATTCAATTCAAATAGTTGCAATTTAATTCAAAATGGGGATCTGGGTTTGCAAAGATATCCAGGTAAGAGGATCTTATTTTCTGAAATGTATAAAGTTTGTGATTCATTTTTTGACTTATACATATATATAAGTCCACCGCTGTGGTCTGGAAGTAGCGTGCTGCCTTGTCATGCAGCGGGCCCGGGTTTGATTCTCAGTCAAGGAGGTTTTTTCGGAGTTTTTCCTCACCTGTAAGACAAATGTCGGGAAGCTTAGGGCCTAATGGTCCTTGAAAATCATCCAGCCATCACCATCATTCTTATCATTATCATCATCATCATGCGTCACCAGTGTGGAAAGCAACGGGAAGCTACCACACCTATAATTCCCTAGTAAAGCTACAAAGCATAGCATGAAAATTATATGATTGCAGTGAAAGACCTGCCCTCGAGCAGAATTACTATGGGTGGGTGGATATATATATATATATATATATATATATATAAACACACACACACACATACATATTTCTTCTGACTACAAAATCACTTGTTGGATATTTACACATGAATTTAAAGTTTTGTTTGTGAATTTTGTTTACCCACCACCAGAAGCTAAGGGACAGCATAAGACCAATATAACAGTCTGTGTTTGTAATCTAATTTTGGGACAATTGCCTCAAAACATATCCAGATGAGAAAGTTTAATTTATGAGATTAGATATATATTTCTGATTCATCTTTTTCATAATTCAGATATGAATTTTTCATAATTTGTATACAATAATACTGTATTATCAATATTTCATACCACAGTTATTTGATGACCTTGTTTCTCATCTCCTGTGGCAATTTTTTGCAGTGTACTAACAATTCCTGGTAAGAAGAACATAATCACATCTCCAGCTTGATGTCGAAGTACAATGTCATCTTTATCAGAATCATCATGCACATAAGCAAGTATCATCAAGCACTCAATGGCACTAATCCTAAAACACAGAAATCAGACTGACAAAATCTGCTAATATCAACTATTACAACAAAATCCCTCCTTAATATCCATCTCCTCCTCCTTCTTCTACTACAAGGTTTAGGCTATGCAGGCTGTTCCGGCAAAGTTAAAAGTGGAGTCCATCTTCTACGTGGTCGACCAACATCTCTTGTTCCTCTGGGATTATACAGGAAGGTTCTTTTTGGTATTCTTTCGTTGTTCATTCTCATGAAGGGTCGAATGTTTGAACGCATTAGACAGTAAAAGGCGTTCTCTGCTGAGAAAGTTTTATCCAAATACATTTTGCTTACTCAGAAATCTATTCATGCGATAATAATTGTAAGCTACCTGACGAGGTACCTTAAGATCATAGCTCAAGATAGAAACTTATCGTGAAAATCCCGAAGGGAACCGATGTAGTTTGAAACCTTTGCAGCTTTATCCACGATGTCGGACCTTGAAGACTTCGATCATGTTTACGGTATACGCGGAGAAGAGGAATTTGATAGAGTCTACCAAAGAATTCAACTGGAAAAACAGGAAATTGGCATAATATTGTGCGACGCAGACGTCGTTGTATACGGTATTATTTGCGGGATGCAAGCGTAAATGCATTCCTCTATAGCAGACGAAAATAACGGAAGTGGTTTTATCGCTGAGAATTCTGGGTAATTCGTTGCCAATATTACGAAAATGTCAACTTTCATGCATGACCGGTAAGTCGGCCATTAATTCGATCTCAGCAATTGCTCACGGTGAGTCAGCTCACCAGTGATTGGAAGTAATTTGAATAGAGACTAATGTATATGCATGCGGCCCTAAGTGTTCTGTCCATTTCTTATTATTTTCGCTAATTTTATCTTCAATTTTATATATATTTAATTCTTCTCGTATAGTTTCATATCCATACTTTTCATAATTATCATCAGCAGCAGCAGCACAACAGTCCAATTTGAACCTTAGCTTTCCTTAGTAGAACTCTCTTCTAGGCTTCATTATCCCTGACAACTAGCCACCATACTTTAATTCCTAATTTCAAGTCAACCTCCTGATCGACCTACAGTTCTTTTACTTCCTCAAGTCAACCTCCTGATCGACCCATAGTTCTTTTACTTTCCACAACTTTCCTAGGAAGACCAGCCTCATGGTCTTGTGGTCAGAGCTTCTGACTCCAGTTCGTGAGTTTCCAGTTTCAATTCCTGCTCAGATCACAGGATTTTTTTCCTAAAAGGGAATTATTCGTAAGGCTACCTGTGGTTTGTAACTTACCTGATGCTTTATTATCACTTATCACCCATCATATCATTGGAAAACATTATCTCTGCCTTCCAGGCTTCCCAACCTTAGACATGAGGTAGAGAATGCCATAGGCAAAACAAGATAAAAAAATTCCTAGGAAACCCATATTCAACCATTCATTGCAGGTGTTCTACAAATCATAATGTTGAAACTTTAATTGATGTTACAACATCAGGACACTTGAACACTTGAAAAAAACTCATGGTTTGGGAAAAAATCCACATCCAAAAAAAACAAGAAAGAAAAACATATGAATTTTGAAATTCCCAGGGATTTTGACTTGATCCAGAGGTTCATTGGTCCACCAACAGAGGGAGTGGGAGGCACTTCTCCTAAATGACATAACATCAGTCGATGAGATATTACTGAAGATGAAGCCACCTAGGTTTTGAAACCAATATAATTAGAAGATTGGATATGAGGTGATCTTAAATCTTATTAAGAGACTTAATGACTGGTAGTGTTCTTTTATAATCTTTAACCCGTCAGTGACGCACCCTTTTACTTGCTTTGCTACTGCATGGACGGAGGCCATTTTAACATTTTAGTATTCCTAGAACACTGATTTGTATAAACGATCATAACTTTTTAAAATATCGATGGATTTGAACAAAATTTTTACTTGCTACCGCAGAAATAAATGAGAAATTTAATGCATACCGTAAGGAGTTCAGTAGCCTTTATAAACTATTAAAAAAATGTTTGAAATCTGAGTTTCTCTCTCATGATACACATTTTTACTAAATAATTTGATTTGCTCACATTGGATATCCCTGTTTCTTTCTGTGAGACACTAAATATATTGTGTGGCATAGTGCTGATTCATCTGTAACTTGTATATACAAAAGCAGCTGGCATAACCAAAATCAGAATGAATATTTAGAAGAGTGAACTCAAGCTCAATCTTGTGTCAAAGCACTAGCAATGTTTATACTTAGAATCTGAATTATTGCTTGGATTCCTATAAAAATTCTACAGCAGTTATTTACAACTACATAGACCATAAAAATAATTTTCTCTTATTTTAGTACTATTAATTTTAGAAATAAAAAATCACAGCACCTTAGTAGTTAAGCTTGGTGTGATACAGCTCGAAACACTCTTCAATACACAGACCTACATCACATTCCTGGCAGCAATAAACAGATGTCTTTCTTCTCCCATGTTTAGTACAAACAACACACCTCCTTTGAGGTTTCAATTTATCACTTTTAAGGGTAATTTTTCTGATGAAGTGTCTTTTAGGTTACGACTGGCCATAATTACGTATATAACGCACGACACCACGCCTCAGACTGATTCCTTGTAAGTAACATCAATTTGAAAGAGACAAAATAAATCAGGTATTCCCCTAAACAGGTCGATTTATATATCAATCGATAGCTTGTATATCATTTTATCAACCTGAAAAATTAGATTGTGTATAAGTTTATTAGAAGCCCTACAGAAAGCAGCACAAAGCTAGGTCTGTGTGCCATCAAGTGTTGAAGTAAGAAACTACTTCAACCTCAATACCACATGAAAAAAATGTTATCACAGCTGAAAAGAAAGCTAAGATCTTAGGCTTCAAAATTATATTGTTCATACGCAAATATAAGAATATACAGCAGTAAAAAACAAATGAAAAGGTCGTGAGCATTTAGAGAAAATTACTATTACTTCAATCTCATCTGATTTTTTAAAAAAATAATATGAAATTAAATTTTAAACAAATATTATTTTTATTCATATGTCCTGAAAGCTCATAATTTCTACGTTAAACATAAATAAATTACATATTTGTAGCTTCAAAAATGTACGATCCAGAACAAAAAGAAAACACGCCAGCATAGGTCTATACCATGTATAGATGTCGGCAATAAGTGAAGAAGAGAGGGTCTATACCACGTATGGATGTCGACGCTGACGGGTTAATTAATATTCATCATTAGAAGGCAACTCATATTAAGGTAAATGCAAATAAATGCCAATTAAAATTATTAAATACTTTATAAATGACTTGCATAGATGAAATAAAAATTATCTCTGACTATTTAACTCATGCCCCAAATGGGAGTCAATGACCAATCACGTTACAATGATTTCTGATTTACAACCAATCACAGTCATGTTTTGCCTAGAATTTACCAACTAAAGTTTATCATAATAAAGAAAGCATCTCCTTTTTAACATTCTGAATAGGTCATAGCATTATTTTGCAGTGACTGACTCACTAAGAAATACAGCTACCAGATTGTATATGTAGTGCATGAATGTCAACAGATACCGCATGCGGGAGTTAATATAAAAACATTTGTAGCAATTGATTATACCACCAAAAAAAGAAACCACTGTTTGCACTTTCTTAAATGTATTTTTTCCCAGAAAAATATAATTGTCATATTTACATCATAGGACATCAGAAATGAATTAATATACAGTTTGATACGTTTCATTTTTCTCCACTAGAATGCATTGTTACAATATTGCGTTCCTTTGGCAATAAATAATATGATCTGGCTGCAGTGACGAACAAAAGAAGCAAATGAAGCATACCAATCGTTTCTCATTTGTTTTCAAACATCGCCATTTACATTAAATATATAAATATTTTAAAATAACTATATTTAAATAATGGTTTGTGAGTAAACAGCTTATTTTTATTCATTAAATAGTCCTAACAAATGCCACTCTTGATTTCCAAATTATCTAAATAAATTCACGACTCACTTCGTGATCTGATCCAGAGGTTCATCGGTCCACCGATAGAAGTAAGAAGAAAACCGCCAAGAAACGACATAACACCGGTCGACCAGAGGCTACTGATGATGGAGATAAGCTCCGAAACTGCAGTATAGAAGAAAAAGGATATGAGGTGAGGTAATAAAAACATTAATTCAATTCTTAAATTAAACCTCAGTGTTCTTTCCCTGTGAAAGTTAAATAAATTTGAAAATCACTCGTGGCATTACTTATGAAAATTTGTTACATAAAATTTATTTAAATAAATTGATTACTTATATAAATAAAAAATCATGGAACATGACAATGAAGTTGGCAAGACCAAATAAAAAATCACACTAAAACTTCACCTAAAAATTTATTAAAATGGATCATTAATTATTATCTGAACAAACTGGGACCAGTTACAGTTCAGGTATTTAATTAAAAATAAATATGTGACATGACTGTTCCAAAGTCAATCTACTCAACTTGTTGCTGTCATTGACTTAGCAGATGAAAGTATAGGGAGTCACATGTTAGTGAAATACAGTCCCTAACCTTAGTTTCAAATTTCACAACTGGATATTTCTATTTCTCACATGAAATACTTAGGGCACACCATAGTTAGTAAAGCAATATGCTACAAGCCGGAAGGTCGTGGGTTGGTCGGGATGGTCAGGGTTTTCAAACTTCCCTAAACATTTGGTGGCACCATGCCCTGGGAATCACTCAGCCTCTAGTTCATAAGACTACTAGACTTTTTCTGGGGTAAAAGCAAGCTGTCATGCAGTTCTGACAATCCTCCTGACATCTTGTGCCATTTGTCTAGAAATGGTGGAAGCCTTAACCTCTTACTATCCCAAATACCTCCTAAGACCTATAGTGGGATCACTCTACCTTTACCATATAAAGTAGTTATTTGAATGTCCTCACATTCTATACTGAAAGGAAAATTTCTGATGATATAAAATTATATTCAACCATTTATCTCTTTGCTACAAATAATGATGAATCATATTCATAAATTAATTATGGGAAACAACAATATGAGGCTTTCAATCAATAAAAATTAATTAAATGAGCTGTGTCTCTCCTCTTACGGAGGGTTGTTTCTGATCTCTGATAACAAATGATTTTTAAGTTTTACCTTAAGAAAAGCCGTGTCTCCACCATCGATCATACTCTATTTGACAGCCCTACACCCGAGCTATGGCTCAGCATCGGAGTTTCCACTGCAGAAGACTTACGCATCACAGCCATGTCTAGAAGTTCCCACTCCTCTTTACATGCTTTCCAGAGACCATCTATTGTTCGAGAACGCCTGTTTTCCAATGCCCTTTTGAAGAGTCTAATGGCACAAAAGTCCATCGGTGATGCATCAGGAGACTTCACTGGGATGTTGCTAAATGGAATAGCATGTATTCCAGTTTCCTGCTCCATTCTCTCCAGAAATGCCAGGGTTGAACCCGAAGTGTGACTGGAGGCCTCGTCTTGGTGCACCCAGACTTGGTTTTTGTCTGTACCGTAGAGAGCTGGGATTTCGGTCTGGTAAATTGGGGTGAGAACTTCTTCCTGGTAGTACTGGGAGTTGATTTTGGCCTTTTTAGCTACTCTACGAATGGTCAGTTTCCTATTGTAGCAATATCCCGCAATGACCATAAATCCCTCGGAGAAACTTTCTCTGCATTCAGCATACCACTTTTGAAATTTTTTTTCACCCCTTTCTCTACAGTAAATTGTCCGGGATTTGTTGCAGTCTCCTAGATAAACATATGCTTCATCAAGTGTGACCAAAAATTTCCATTTTTCTCCTGCCAGGTGCTTTTCATAGAGTTTCCTGCTATTGGTGCAGCATTCGGCAATGTGACGTGGCAACAATTTATGAACCCTGCTTTGTGGCGCTTCTCCATGTTTAAATCTTTGTTTATTATGGTGTTTACAGTTTTAAGAGATATTCCCAATCTGTTCACAATCACCCTTTGTGTGGCAGGGTTACCACCAGAAACAAGGGCCTTGACCTTTCTGATTACATCTGGAGTACGGTAGTAGCAGGTCGTGGATTTGCTTGTATCTTTCCTTTTGGGATTAATCCCAAGCGACCCTTTCCCTTTTTATTAAGCATTGAGCTAATTCCACACTTTGAAACCTCAAAATAGCGTTTTTTGCAAGCCTCAATAATCACGGAATAACTATAATTAGCATCAGAAAGGGCAGTAATATACCCTTCCCAAAACGGGTCTATCTGCTTAGGCATTATGAGAGCAACATGCTTGCGAGTGTAACAGAAGCAGCACACTGACTGGTTTGATCACTTTACACGCTCCTGTCCTGGTGACTCACCCTCCAATGTCATAACCTACTTGGCAAATCGTTCTCAGAGATCGGAAACAACCCTCCGTATTTCATGTTTATCAAGAACGGAAACAGCATTATTCAAGAGGAATACCTCCCATCTTCAGCATTATGATGTTGGCTGAAGATGAGAGGGATTCTTCTTGAATACTGCAGTTTCCGTGCTTGAAGAACACGAAATATGAGGTGAGATACGACTAATTTAATTAATTTTTAATGATGTATCTACAATAGAATTAAGTGATCTTCTTTCTAGAGTACATTATTTATGCATATGTAGTTAATGTTCTGAAGTTAACAATAAAGTTATTCTCCTTGTACATCATTACCTTAAAGAACGTAATTTTTCAAATTGGGCCAACTGGAGGCAAATATAAATATTTTGAGCCATCTTTGGAGCATATTTCTTGTCATACATACTGTTATTAATAATATCTGTAGTTGCACATTTGAAGAGACTAATGACACATTGTACAACATTCAGTTTTAATTCCTCAGGAACATCACCAACTATGGAAGAAAAAACAAATACAGTAAGATCCTATAAATCAAGAGTAGTTACTGCTTAAAATTAATTATTATAACAGATCAAACCATTAATATTTAGAAATAGCTACTAATATCAATATAACTAAATATACCATCACATATAGAAATACATGCCTTTATCTTTAAATTAATGAGTCATTTTAACATCTTACCTCATATTTCATGTTTTTCAAACATGGTAACTATAGTTTTCAAATGATCTTGTCATTCATTTTCAACCGCCATTATGACTACCGGATATTCGTTGGAATCTCCCTCTATAACGTTGCCATCTGGTGTTGATTTGACGAACTTCGAGATATCGTTGCCATCTGGTGTTGATTCGATGAACTTCGAGATGAGGTCACGTTCATCCGGAATGTCGAAATTCATAGATTTAAATTTCTAACAAGAGATTCCAACGAATATCCGGTAGTCATAATGGCGGTTGAAAATGAATGACAAGATCATTTGAAAACTATAGTTACCGTGTTTGAAAAACATGAAATATGAGGTAAGATGTTAAAATGACTCATTAATTTATTAATTAAGAACCTCATAATGTGTTTCCCAATTTTAACTTTGAACATATCTTTATCTTTAAATTATTTATTATTTGAATTCCACCACTTCTTCAAAATTACCTCAGTATTTAAGTGTCCATTCCCATTTAATAATGTACTTCTACATCTTCTTCATCATCCAGGGATTAAGCCTGTTGGCTCTTTCCGGTTTCTTGAAAGCTAGAATTGTTAAAATTGTTCATACCATCTTCTGTGTGGGCGTCCAACATTTCTCCATCCACATGGAATGAGAAATGTTGGACGCCCACACAGAAGATGGTCTGAACAATTTTAACAATTCTAGCTTTCATGAAACCGGAATGAGCCAACAGAATTAATCCCTGGATGATGAAGAAGATGTAGAAATACATTATTAAATGGGAATGGACACTTAATAACTGAGATAATTTGAAGAAGTGGTGGAATTCAAATAATAAATAATTTAAAGATAAAGGCAAAACACTCTTTCTTGCCTGTTCTAAAAAGAATATACAGTTTTTTTTTCCATGCTCTGAATTTGTTTCACACTCATATCAGTCACAGATAACTGTAGCAGATTTCAAACAGTTTAGTGTAAATAGTTGGAAATAAAACGCAAAATATTTTTACTTTAATTTTTCATTATAAAAGTTTTGTCTTATGGTACAAGAAATACAGTATTATTATTATTATTATTATTATTATTATTAAGAGATAATAATGTAGTGTTCAGAGAAACAATTAACATGTTTGCCCCATATGGGTAACATAAAATTTGGTCCTTATGTTGCATCCACATCCCCATGGGCTTTCAGGGGCTGCTAACAGATTATCTTTACCTTATTAAGTTATGTAGATAGGAAATAACACTGTGAGGTTTTTAATATTGTTTATTTTTTATTATTTCACTCACCTCATACTTCATAATTTCTAGCAGACCCAGGGTTTCTTCACATCATTTGTGACATTCTCAATGCTGTGTCACAAATGATGTGAAGAAACCCTGGGTCTGCTAGGAATTATGAAGTATGAGGTGAGTGAAATAATAAAAAATAAACAATATCTTTACCTTAACCTACAACATTACCTCCATATTTACTCACCCAAATTAGATTTTTTAGTATCAAATATTTGAAAGAAAAGAAGTGAATTCAGCTTGAATAATTTTTCAATATATTTGATTTCTGAACGATTGAATACTTCTTTCATACAGTCTATCAAGTAATGTTTGATTTCCATCCTGTTAAAGAGAGAGAGAAAAACATAATTAGTAAAGCAGGAACAAATATTTTCAACTTGTAAAATATTTATCTTAAGTTAATTGTTCAATGATAAGTTCATTCCATCCATAGTAATTCTGCCCGAGGGCAGGTCCTTCACTGCAATCATAGCATTTTCATGCTATGCTTACAGCTTTACTAGGGAATTGTGTAGGTGTGGTAGCTTCCCGTTGCTTTCCACACCGGTGAAGGATGATGGTGGTGATGGTGTTAATGATAAGGATGATAATGATAATGATGGCCATATGATTTCAGGGACCTTTTGAGCCTTAAAGTTTTCCTGACATTTGTCTTACAGGTGAGGAAAAACCCTGATAAAAACCTCACCCAGAAAAAATGCCCCGACAGGGGATCGAACCCGGGTAGCACGCTACCTCGAGACCACAGCGGTGGACTATAAGTTCATTAAAAATTAATACATATTTTGTTTAATTGGTTCCAATATTAGAGTAAATAGTATTTGACAAAATAAGAATCACGGTTCCTACATCTTCTGAAATATGCTCTTATTTTATAACAGTGGGATATCTTCTACTCTGAGCAGTTTGACGAGAAACAAATGATGAACTATTGTATGTAGACATTTGACACCTAACACGAGTTTTTCATGAGTGATGAATTGTTCAGGGCAAGCTAGTAACATAAAAAAATAACTTAGCTGACTGATAGAGTAATACTGTGTAATAAGTTGATTACTCTTGTTTAATATATGTAGGAAATAACACTATGAGGTTTCTCTTAGTTATTAACGAGTTGACTCACCTCATATTTCTTGATTTTTATGCAGAAAAAACAAGAAATATGAGATGAGTCAAAATATCCAACTCATTAATGATTACTCTTGTGTTTACATACATTACTTGATCTTCTTGTATCTTATAAGCCCATGTTTCCCTTAACAGAGATTTATGCGCTCTCCCCTACAGGGAAGAATTTGAACCTTACTAATTTAGTTACACTTGTTTTTGTATAGATGTCATTTTGAATGGTCCATGGCCAGCATTCCGCCTCATACTGACATCTAGGAAACCAAGGTAGTACTAGGACAGGAAAATTCGCTAAATTTTGCTTAGAGACCTTTTCATTCTGGCTTAAGGATTTTTTACGAGCCTAAAAATCTTCAGACTCGGGACCAACGGCTTAAAGTCCCTCCCGGAGGACTTGCTCCTTGGATTTTTCCACCCTAAAAAAAACCATTGACCCCAGCTGGGTTTGAACCTGTGACCCTCAATACAAATACAAAAAGAATATGCTGTGTAACATCCACATACAATATTTCCTCATTTGCTAAAATACTCAAAGTGGAAGACAAAATAAGACCATAACTCAGAAGTTTAAGAACAATGGTTACAAAAACTTTTTTCTTGTTCAATCAAATACTACTTCTTCATCTTTTTCTTCCTTCAAAGTATTAGGCCAAGGCCTGTTACGATCCTATAGAAAATTTTCCCCCCAGAGATCTTCGTCCTCTTGGTATATACGGTAATTATAAACAGCTTTGGGGATCCGATTTGAACTCATTCTTTCAAGATGGTATTTCCAATTTAGTTGGTATTGTTTAATATATTCCAAAATTGGCGTAGTCTTCAATTCTTTTAATATATCGGTGTTCCTTTTCCGATCCCATATGGTGTAACCCACTGTTCTGCGCATGTATCTCGCTTCACAAACAGTTATTCTGCTATTCTGTTATACTACTTCATCTATAAATATTATAACTATTTTTCAGAACATCCTCTGTGTCTCCATCATGTGATTTTTAGATAAAATAACTGCATATTTTTCTAAAGAGAATCTCATGTTGATGTGATAGTTTTTTTTTAAACTCTGTATAAAATAGGTTTTGAATCCAGCAAAAAAAAACAGATGAGGTGAACTTGGAGAAGAGCCTACTACCCGTTATTAGGATAAAATCACCTTGACACCACCTCCATTCATGGCTTATTTATAGGCACTAGAGGTACAATACCTAAAAAAAAAAAAACAGATCTATCCTGAAGCAACTAAGAAGTGACAAATATCTCACAGTACAAATAGTGACATCCATACTGAAAGTCTCTATCTCCATATTGGGAAATCATTGATATGATCTGTCATCAAATCCTGGTCCTTGATTTTCCCATTCATTTAGATAAGGCTAGAACTACAGTTTAGGATTAAAGGGACCCTTTCAATCCTAAACTGTAGTTCCATCCTATTTGTTCTATACCTATAGTCAAAATTTCATTTTTTGTCTTTATATTATATAATTTTTATTGCTTTCCTTCTCTATTATCAAGTATATCTTGTCACTTTTGGCAAAACCTATTTGGGTAAGTTAATTAAAATAAAACAATGAAAACTGTCAGCTTCTCATGAGCTAAGCATATGGGCATAAGGGTATATGGGGACTTCAAATAGAGAAAGATTTTTGTCTGCTTCAGGATTGCCTAAGTAGCATAATTGGCTAGTGCATCAGTGTGTGAAGCTGGAGATCTTAGGTTTAAATCCTGGTTTAGAAAGAAATTTTTCTCTGTAGTTGTATTAGTAATTATTGCATTCGAATAACCTGAATACATTAATTTCAATATTACGTTTGCATTACTATGGGAACACAGACTTTCAATTCTCAAATGCTGATCTGTCAGAAGCTAAAAAATTCATTAATTCTTGTGTACAAAGGAAGATTATTTTTTTTCTGTATCCGTATGTATGGAAGGATATCTCATATTGTCAATGGTCATGAGAATATACTTGTTTTTTGTGTCAACTCATAATTTTGAGATTCTTGGAGTGTAAATTGTAAAACTACACAATTATACACCTACCTGAGATATATTATTGACTTTCCAATATTCTATAAAATTATGTAATTACACAAATATTACCTAAGTCCTTGAACTTGCAAATACAGCTGCAGAGGATATAGTATATAATTTGATATTTCCTCTGTAATTGATGAAACATTTCCTAGTAAACTTTTAAGCTCAAATAAATTATCCTTGGTTGGTTCTTTCATTATACGATTGCATACTGGTTTAAAATTGTTAAAGGCTTCTCCAGGAGGCATTATTCCAACAATATTTAATTATATTACCTGGAAGAGAGAAACTTTTAGTTGGATAAAATCAAAACACTTATTTTAATTGTGATTATTCACACTCACTTTAATTATTATTAATCATTATGTGCCACACCCAAGGCATAATGTTACAGGACTTGTGCTGGTTCGAGTTCCCAGGGGAAGAAATTTTCTCATGAAATTTGTCAGTATGGAACCAGTGCCCATGCAGTATCATGTGGAATTTTGATAGCTACAGTTAGACTTATTCAAATGTGTGTAAATGGCATAAAGAATATGGTGCATGTAGGCAAGCACTTTCCGGATACTTTTGAAAAAACAAGGAGATAGACCATCTCCTCTACTACTTAATTTTGTACTACAGCATGCCATCAAATTTTTTAGAGGATGAAGAAGGCCTATAACTCAGTGGTATTAAAAAGCTTTTAGTTTATGCTGATGATGTAATATTATTAGGTGATACTAAGGGCCAACACACTAGATTGAGTAACATTAAGAAATTGAGGCTGGAAGTAAACATCAACAAAACCAAATATATGTTCACACATATAAATAAGTTATATAATGGAAATGGATAATTAATGACAAATGAGGGAAATTTTGAAGAAGTGGCTGAATTCAAATGTTAAAAATCGTCATTTTTCAGTACAAGACTTTTAAAAGCTAACCGGCTGGATATAAACTCAACTAATAATATACCTTATAACGCTCAAATGTGTATCTCATTAATCCTTGATTAACCAAGTTCTTACCACTAATCCCTGGTTCTTACAACCTAAAAAACATGCTAAAAACCTTCCCACATGACAGTTTATTTATTATATTTCAGCCATGTTGCAGTTTCAAATGTTTCAATCAGTCAAGCAACGGTTCTCTATGGCCAAAACATACTTTATACCAGAGATAACCCACTGGGGTGTACTACTCTATGCCTATGGGAAGATAATAAGTAGAATTGAGCACAAATGTGGATTGAGAGATAATATATGATTTTTCATGCTCTAAGCAGGCCCGCCCTAAGCAAGGCGTGCATCGCCAAATTGAGTGATCGAAATATATGATAAAAATATTCAGCTAAAATATAACAAATGTCATCGTACGGAACGGCGCACAATTACTATTTTACATAGCGTTAATATTGCCATCTCTCATCTGGTATCCACCAGAATTAAGATACGAAATTTCTATCGGAGTTCGAACCGCCCGATGGCATGAGGCGGCGCGACGCTCGAAAGTCAAGTACAACACAACAAACTTATCTGACCCGGTGGCAAAAATCCTACCCATATATGGTTTTTCGCCTCCAAAGGGACCCTTTATAAAATTTTACTGCACCATAAATGGTAAACCCCAGATTTTGCCTTCAATATGTTTTGTAAAAATATGAATAATTGTCTTACTTGATAACTCTTCAATTCAGTTTTGAGCTCCCATTAAGCCCTCCCAGTATAGAGCCCAATAGCAACTATTCCTTTCAAAATTAATACTACTTTGTGCTTAAATAAAAAAAAACATTTTACCAGTTAATATAAAATCCACATAATCAAAACTACATGGACATAAACTGACCATACATTCTTATCTTAATATTTTCCAATCTTTCCCTGTATAATTCACCTCCCTCAAATCATAGTTAATTTATTCTCCTAACTAATCCTTGGCCTACCTACTGGGCACTTTGTTTCTGATTTTTTTACAAGAAGTTCCCATGCCCCTCTTTCATTCGTACCTTGTACCCTGCTCACTCAGTCTGTGAACTTAATAATTGTTCTTATTATATCTGGTTTCCCATATGTAATTTTCTCCAATCACCATCTGTTTCTCTCTTTTGAACACAAAAATAAAATTGTCATTCCTCTTCAGAACTGAAGAGCATCCTGTCACTACTCATGTTACAATGATAACATTTGAAATTAAACTGTATTGTAACTGATGTAAAATAGTTGTTAGTTGAGCTGTGAATGTAGTAGCATCAAATTTAGAGATTTTTCGGCAAGTGAACTGTCTCTCAGGAAAAATGGGATCACCCCTGTATTTTCTTCGTGTGTTGAAACAAATATCCATATTATGTTGCATTTCAGAGTGTTTTGGAACACAAGCTCTGAGGATTCAAAGTTTACAGAATTTCCTTCAAATACCTAACATATATCCAACTGATGTTTTTTATTATTAATTTAACACTTCTCACTGAAAGATAAATTATATTTGAAGAGAAAAATTTTCGCCCAGACTGAGACTCTAGATTGAAACTCGCCCCGGTAGCTCAGTTAGTAGAGAATTGGCCCAGAAAAAGTTCTGGGTCCGAGTCTCAGTCTGGGTGAAAACTTTTCTCTTCAAATATATCTAACTCTCCAGCCATATATAATACCCTTCTAGTGCTGCATTCTTGTATTACTATAGTATATTGTACATTAGTCTTTCATGTCTGCAGATGTTTCTACTAATATGTCATGCATTTCACACTAATTATTTTTAGGGTGTACTACTTCCACACCATAAAGTAATATCTTCACATATGGAGACTCCAGAATATTTACAAATGATAAGGGTGAATATTTCGTCGGCAAATTTATCATTGATACTGTACTTTTTCTCTCATCCAGATTGTATATATTTAACTTGTCCCATTCCTGGACATGAAATGCAGTGTAAAGAACATCCCACAAATGGCTAGAGTTCACCAATTGCACTAGGTGGTAAATTCCTCTCTTGCACAGACAACATAATGGAGCACACGCCACCAGAGCTCTGCAGTAAGAAATTACTTACTAATTGTTGTCCTCAAACAGATTTGCGATGGAAGTAAACCCCAAGTCTTTTCACATCTTGGGAGCTGTCTTCAATAAATCTACAGTTTGTACTTACCATAGTAGTAGTACATACCGTACATCATCATGGGAGTTTCTTAACCAAGCTAATTTACTTATCCTTATTTCCCAACAGATGTTGGCCTTAGCCTCTCCTTTGTTAGGAGTTATTAGACCTAGTTCATTTAGTTACTCTTATTTGCCCACAGATGTCATGAATGGTATGCAGTCAACATACCGACCCAATGAGACATCTAGCAGACAACTAAGTATTACTAGATGAGGAGGTCAGTAAATTTTGCTTAGAGGCCTCTTTATTCAGGCTTACATATATTTTATGAGCCTGAAAATCTTATACTCAGGACCCACGATTTAAAGTTCCTCCTAGTAGGACTTGCTCCTTGGATTTTTGCATCCTAAAAAATCCATCGACTGTGGCCGGGTTTGAACCCGTGACCCTTGGGACCAGAGGTAAGTCCACTGTCGCAGTCAAAATCATCAAGAAATCTACAATTAGGAGGTGAGTCATAAAAACTATTTATTTATAAGTACTATTGAAGGAGGGGAGAAGGGATCTACATAGTCTGAATCAGTAGCACAATAAGGAGTGATGTTGATCAAACTTATCATCCCAAAAGTTCCTGTTATTCATTTTATTTCATACTATGCCTCATTTGAGTACTTTACAATTTTACAAAAGGCCAAAAAATGGAACACTACAGTACCACATACTGCAATATTCACAAAAATGGAACAATTTACCAACATACGAATAAACCATGACAAACTTAATTAATAATTTTACAAATAAACAAGCAAGTATAATCTATAGAAAATAAAAGGAATAAAAAATAATTTGTTTTATCAATAATTACTTATTTCATTAGAAGCCTAACTGTATATAAATTATTTCATTATACGAAAATATATTTTTAATAGTTGTGATAAAACAGGCATTTAATTCTGTCATTTGGAAGTTCTGATTGAAATTCTAAATTCATTTCATTTTTACAAATAGGTGATTAATATGCTTTCATAACTGTAAGTTTAAGCACTGATTAATTTTTGTTGGCATATGTAGTAGGTGGGAAACTGTTAACTCCAATTGTATACTGCATCCTCTTAATTGATAGCCCCCATTTAAACTTGAAAAATAAAAACTTATAAATATTGTGGTTTTATGTTAACACTGTAAAGGGATAAGGAAGTCAAAATATTCAAATGCAGATTTTGGGAAACTTTCAAATCTGTTTGTCTCAAAATAAACTTCTTGAATTATATTTTTCTCTTCAAATATAATTTATCAATCATTGAGATGTATGAAATGAATAATAAAAACATTGAAACTTTTTGAAGTTTAACACATTCAGTACCAGGCACTGAGTAGGGCATTTAAACCCACAGGCCAGCCATTTAAATACTCCAGCTACCCCTTTCGTGGCCCTTCAGAAAATGGACCATTATTCACAAACTATTAGTCCTAGAAAATTCAAATTTTGTACATACCTAAAGGAGATATCCTAGTAGGATTTGATGGTGAAATAACTTGGGTGATTGACATCACATGGTATCGGCGTATCAATTTCAGGAAGTGGAAGTTCATCTTCACTTTCACTTTGTGAATCTTCTAATTCAGGAATCAGTTCATCACCTGAATCATCATTATACAAAATATTCACTAATTCTTCTTCAGTGAGATATTTTTCTTTTGCCATGGTTTCACTCACACACAAACAACAATGCGATAACGAGAAACATACACGACTGCATTGGAGCAAGTTTGGGTGAACGAATTCCATGTGTTGTTTGTTTTAAAAATAAAAGGGGATTCACCAAGGTTAAACGTGTCAAACGGGAATAGAAAATGTATATTTACATGCCATCTATGATCTCCAAGACATACTAAGCCAACACAATATTTAGGCGCCGAATATAAACGCAGTTTGTTCGCACCCGCTCTAAAGCGAGTTAACTGACCGACGGCCGCATACACGATAGTCTCTTTAAACGCCTTAACTGGTTTACGGTACTGACTCATCCACCAGCTATATTTTAGATATATTACATTTATTCTTATTTTATCTTTAAATAGTCCTAAAAATCTCAACATTCCATATAATAAAGTTCATTTTGAGCATATTTGGGGGCGTTGCTTTGAATCAGTTGTTGAATAGATATGTGCAATGCAGTTAAAAGTTTACATTAAAAATAACGAAATTTGACATAATATGAAATAAAGTTATGTACATTGCAAGGATTAAAAACATTTTACAAATTTATTTTAAAATTCCAGCCTCAGCTATGCTTCAGCCAAAAAATCTCAATTTATTAAACTACATTTTTAATATTAATGAAAAACAGAAAGAAATTTGAAAACCAGAGTGAAGGAACACTTTAGGAATGTTAAAAATAGGGAGGTAGAAAAATCAGCAGTAAGTTTCTCATGCTTGGTCAAAAGTAATTGAAAGAAAGGCAAAACTAATTAAATAGAAAATCTTAAGATTTAATATATGATGTTAATCGGTCTACCAACAGATGGAGGACATAACCACAACAGAACAGTCATGTTAAAATTAACAAAGGGGAATTAATTATTTAAAAACTGGTCTAAAAAGAAGATACAATATGACGTGAAATATTGTTTTTTATTAATTTTTAAATCCCTATTCTCCATTGACCATTTACACATACTGGGCCATATATCCTGAAAATTTTATTTTCAAAACCATGAAGATAAATAAACAAATGAAGAGATTAAGTTATGTAGATAGGAAATAACACTATGAGGTTCTTTAATATTGTTTATTTTTTATCATTTCACTCACCTCATACTTCATAATTTAAAGCAGACCCAGGGTTTCTTCACGTAATTCGTGACATTGTCAATGCTGCGTCAGTTGTGAACATGACGCAGCATTGACAATGTCACGAATTACGTGAAGAAACCCTGGGTCTGCTTTAAATTATGAAGTATGAGGTGAGTGAAATGATAAAAAATAAACAATAAAATGAAGAGATTTTCATCTGCTGTTTTCATCACCAATGTTTCTGCACCATATGTAATCAACGGGTTAATAAGGATATTATATAATCCAAGTTTTATATTTGAAGAGAAAAGTTATATGCTCAGACTGGGGTGTGAACCCAGGACCTTTGGCTTTCTAGGCTAATGCTCTACCACTGAGCTATCTGAGAAACTCCAATCTAAACGTAATTTTTTCTCTTATACACTGTTAATTCCCGATCACCGAATGCTATGAGCATTTGCTCGATCACACAAATGGCGGCTTCTTGTTTTAAGAAGACATTTATTGGGAATTTAAACACTACTTTATAAAGCCAGTAGGACTTCTTTTGACGCTTTTATTATTAATTTAACACTTCTCACTGGAGGATAAATTACATTTGAAGAGAGAAATTATACGCTCAGACTCGAGGGTTCAAACCCCAGTCTGAGCGTATAATTTTTCTCTTTAAATATAATTTATCCTTCGGTGAGAAGTGTTAAATTAATAATAAAAACATCAATGTAAATTTTGTTCTTTTAGATAAGATTTTTCATTTAAACACATGAAAAAAATGAGAAATTGATTGTTTCCCAACATTATTGATGTTATTATTTCGTTTTCCGTTTTGTTTTCGTTGTCTATGGTGGAGCCAAGGTAAGTAAACTCTTTCAAATTTTCAAAATTATAATTTTCCACTATTAAATTTGGTTGTAATCCATTACCATGCTTGGAGAGTTACATATATTTTATTTTCATTCACTTTTAAGCCAACTGTTTTTCTTCAACTTCAAGGATACTAAGGATCTCTTTCAGGGCAGAATTACTTCTTCCAATTAAAACAATGTCATCAGCAAATCCATAGAGCTATTTTTGTTTTGCAGGCTATAGTTCCAGAAAGTTCTATTTGACTAATTAGTTTGTGCAATGTCAAATTAGAGAGAGTAGTAGATAGGCTATCTCCTTGCCTCAACTCTTGATGTTATTGAAAAATGTTTCTGAGGTTTAATTTCCGAATATTACTTTTGCCTGTGTTTTATCCAGTGTCATTTCATTAACTGTACTAATTTCAAAGGGAACTGAATAAGAACTACACTACAGATTTATTATGAAACAATTTTTTAATTTAAACACAACAGTAAACCATGCCACATTCACAATCATTACTGCTGAGGTTAGGAAACCAGATCGCTGACTGTGTGTGTGGAAGCCTATTTGGTGCTCTTAATAATGAGATGATAGTAACATGACATCTGTTTACTTCCACTACTAACACAGTGTGAATTTACTACAGTTCCTCAATAAAAATTCTAAATTTTAACTTGCAGCATTAATTATCAAATTCAACGAATGGGGGCATTTGGTTATAAAGTGCAACTAGCAGGGGTGGATCATTTACAGGCCATTGGGGCAGTCCTCGACTGACCTTAACAATATTCAATTCTCTTCATTTCCAGGAAAGTAGTAGTAGTAAAGTCCAGGATTGGTATTTCCATTCTCTTTCTTTCTTCCCAGTACACTTTTGGTAAAGGTTGATGCCAAAAGTTTTGAAATGTAGAGGAAGATGATCTCCATTCATGATTGAACTCTCCTTTTACAAAACACACAAATTAGAGTTTTGTACATAAATATCTTATTTAAATGGGCTGCCAAGCAATCATGATCAGAAGCCGTCATTTGCGCGATCAAGCAACGATTTGTAACATTTGGCGCTCGGGAATTAACAACATATAAGAGAAAAATTTGTTAGATTGCCGTGCTCAGGTAGCTCAGTTGGTAGAGCATTGCAATAGAAAGCCAAAGGTCCTGGGTTCAAACCCCTGAGCATATATTTTTTGCTTCAAATATAATCATGACCAGTTCATACACTGAACAAAGCCACTGCTTCATGGCTTAGTGAATCTGGCACAGAAATTTTAATTATAGTAATTGACCTTGATTTATTCATGCTGTAAGAAATCCATTTTTCTACAATTTGTGATCTTTGTTGGCCTGTTTATTAGAATTTTTGCTGAGTATAAAGACACATTTGTTATGACTGTTGCAGTATTTTAGTATCTTTCTTAGACAATTTGTCTGCTTTTTCATTGGTATAAAACTATAGTGGGTATGGGTTCACTGTAGAATTATAGTTTTATTTAATGCAGTAAGTATCTTAAGGCATTTTTTTTTTAGTTAAGAGATGTTGCTGGAAGGCAGTCTTTTGAAACTCCTTTATTCTATTTTTCTATTTAACAGTTGTGTCAGCAACCTATCAATAGCTGGAATATATATTATTTGATACACCAGTCTGCATGAGTGAATGAACATTGACAACCGAAACAATTAGTGAGATTGTGCTGAAACAATATTTTTATTTATTAACCTTCAATGGTAACTTGTGGTCATTTTTATTGGTGGAAGCAGATATAAGATTTTGAAAGTTGGAACAGGGGTATAGTATATTACGATGCGAGGTTGGGAAATGGTTTTTACAGAATCGAGGAAAATGTTTAAAAACTGAGCAATAGTGAGGTTTTTAATTTCCGAGATTCTGCAAAACACTTCACAAACGTGCATCGTACATTATTTTTTGCGCAATAGTGTTTTCAAAATAATAAATAATAGTAAAATAATAACATCTTTGTTGGAAATATTTGTGTTCATTATAAACAACTGACTAATGTTAACAGTGTGGGCAATGTTTATTAGTTGAAACTACAGGAGGCCATGAGACCATTTGGTGATAAAACGGTGGCAAGTACATATTTATTTTAATATTTGAGTTTGTATTTTTTAAACATTCTTACCTCATATGTTTGTTTTGTAGGACGATCATTTCAAAGCTTATTGCTCCATCCTCAGTTTGTCACAAACTGGTTTTTTTCTTTTCTTCAAGTTATCGGCCCTGGATCTGTGTTCCAAAGAACTTGGTAATAAGGCTCCTTTCTCCGGGAATTTCAAAGTTCATAATTTTCTCCTCGTTCTTCTGTATATACATTTTTCCCCATATTGTGAGTTCATTGGTATTTTCTAACTGCTTTAATAATTTTGTGTTTAGATCTATTTTGTGTCTTTCTGTCCAAACGTGAGCTGCTACTGCAGATTATTCTACTTCTCCCTTTTTACATTTCTCTTTGTTTTCCTTATGTATCTTTATCACAATGTGCACATTTTATTTGACATATTCCTGATTTTTTATTATCTTCAATGTTTTTCGTTTTTGTTGGTTTTTATAAGTTTTTTTAAACTATAATAATTCTTTGGTGCTAAATTGATGTTGAATTTTCCAATTTTTTTTTTAATTTATTGTGTGTCCAAGGGTGATATGTGAATTTTTTGTATCTCCTTTCCTTTGGCTTTTGTATCTGAAGAGTGCTTTTATTTCATCCTCAGATAGAAAAGCAAAGGAAAGGAGATACAAGAAATTCATATATCACCCTTGGGCACACAATAAATTCCAAAAAAAATTTGGAAAATTCAACATCAATTTAGCACCAAAGAATGATTATAGTTTAAAAAAAACTTATAAAAACCAACAAAAATGAAACAAATTGAAGATAATAAAAAATCAGGAATATATAAAATAAAATGTGCAGATTGTGATAAAGTATATATAGGGAAAACAAAGAGAAATTTAAACATTAGAACTAAAGAACATATAAGAAATGTAAAAAAGGGAGAAGTAGAAAAATCTTGCAGTTACGTTGCAGCTCATGTTTGGACAGAAAAACACAAAATAGATCTAAATACAAAGTATTTTAAAACAGTTTTAGAAAATACCAATGAACTCACGGATTAGGGGAAAAAATCTATATACAGAAGAACAAGGAGAAAATTATGAACTTTGAAATTCCCGGAGAAAGGAGCCTCATTACCAAGTTCTTTGGAACACAGATCCAGGGCCGACAACTTGAAGAAAAGAAAAAAAAACAGTTTGTGACAAGCTGAGGATGGAGCAATAAGCTTTGAAACGATCGTCCAACATATGAGGTAAGAATGTTTAAAAAATAGAAACTCAAATATTAAATTAAACCTCATAATGTTATTTTCTAATGATTTTAAAATACGTATTTATTGTTTCAAATAAAGTTCAGTTCATTTAAAATGCAGTGATTTGATTTGTATAATGTATATTAACACTACCTTTTGGATATTTTTATATATACATTGTATGTAGTATACATAGAGGGCAGTGATTTTACTTCCCACATGCATTTTGTAATACGTAATATTACAGTATAGTTATTTAGGTTGGCAACCTCGAAATGTAGGAAGTTGAACTTTCAATCATGGTCACCATTGCTGTATGACAAAATGCACTATTGTGCAAAAAAAAAGTTTTTAAAGCATAGTAAGTTGTACTACCAATACAGTAGAATAAGCCAGACATTTATTTATAGCTTTATACAAAAATAACTATTGTTACTAAGATAGCGCTAACTAGCTGAGGAAGCTAAATGAAAATTTCGTGTACATAATCTCTCACTAATTATTTTCAATGGCCACTGTATATTTACTTCATTTAGAGCAAAAAAAGTCAAACAAAAAACATTGCTGGAGTGATGAATTGAATGTCATTGGAAGTATCCCATTGACCTTTAATGACAATCTGTCCCCCAAAACAAATAAGCCAGCCTACGGTATGAAGTGTAGCTAGAAATTATTTTAGATTTAAACATCAAATATAAAGAATATAAATATGATCAAGTTTTTTTGAGTCTGGAACTTTCTTACCTCAATTTGAAGAAAGATAGTTCCAGACTCAAAAACACTTGATTAAAAGAACCTCAAAACATTACTTCCTAAAATAAACCATATAAATATGAATTGGAAATTTCTGACCTCACTTCATAAAATAGTAAAATAAAAAGAAAATCCACTAGGATATCAACATAAATTTACATAGATTGATAAATTGTGATAAATAATATACCTCTGTCTACTCTAAGGATTTTCTGCATTGCCTTTCTTTTTTGTCAATTTGATTTAATTTTATGCCCTTTTTGCCTGCCTATATACAGGATTTTAATCTCCAATCTTGATGTACACTGTCCCCATCAATGTTGTAGAAACATTTAATTTAATTTAAAATAAATTAAATCTCATAATGATTCATTCTTATAAAAGTTTAAATTTCATTTAATGCTTATCAGTGGATCAGAAGTATTTCAAAGAATGGCAAAATTACAATTTCACAGTACCCTTATCCATGAATAATTTGAAATATTTTCTTAATAACCTTCTTTTGGCAATATGCAAAATATTTTAAGAGTATTTTGTAATATTAATAATAACATATCTGAACAGTTTTGATAGCAATTAAATTATGGTAATCAGTAATCTTACACTGTATTAATAAATTACAATAAGAAGTAACATTCTTCTTAATAAATAAGATTAATCTTACACTATCTTTAGATTTGATTACATACTGGAATTCTGTGGTCAATCCACAGGCATAAAGACATATACTGACAATGTCCTATCTCAAAGCATTGGATCTAGTGAAGCTGGAGGAGAAGACAGAAGTTTGGTCTTGTCATCATATTGAAGGTCTGGTTCCATTTAAGAATGTGGTTAACTGGAGTCATAATTTTATTAATTTTGTATTGGTATCAAATTTATTTCCATATCATAAATGCAATTTGCAATAAGGTGAATTATGGAAGTTTGTTGGGATGTAGTTTTTTATATTCCCGAAGAGAGAGAGAGAGAGAGAGAGAGAGAGGTAGAGAGATAGAGAAAGAATGTATCAATACATCAGCACAGTTTAAAGATTCATTATTTTTTTATTATATATATTTAGGCTTACATTAGACATGTTATAGATAGGTTAACATTATAAGCACTTTTATCTCACAACTACAGTTAACATTTTGAAGAATAGAAATAGTAAAAGTTGATGTTATTTATCATAAGTAGTGCCACAATTGAATTCATCTAGATGATTTGGAAATCAAGAATGGCATTTGTTAGGATATTTAACAAATAAAATTAAGCTGTTTACTCACAAATCATTATTTAAATATAGAGTTATTTTAAAATATTTATATATTTAATGTAAAC
This sequence comes from Diploptera punctata, assembly GCA_030220185.1. Lineage (NCBI taxonomy): Eukaryota > Metazoa > Arthropoda > Insecta > Blattodea > Blaberidae > Diploptera > Diploptera punctata. The sequence continues at coordinate 106,498 of JASPKZ010009836.1, read as the reverse complement.
AGTGATTTATGTTGAGTTGTTTGAAAACAAATGAGAAATATTTGGTTATGTTTCATTTGTTCATCACTGCAACTTGATAATATTATTATTTATTGCCAAATAGGATCACAATATTGTAAGAATGCACCCTAGTGTAGAAAAAAAATGAATCATCAAACTGTACATTATAACCAACATTAGAGATTATTAATTCATTTTTTAGGAAACAACTCAGTAAAATCAGTAATTAAAAACACAATTATTGAACACACGATTATCAAATATGTAGTTCGAAGGAATCTGTTAATTATGTGCTATATTCAACATATTTGCTGGAGTCCTTCACTGCAAAATAATGCTCTGACCTGTTCAGAAAATTAAAAGGAGGAGCTTTCTATATTTTGATAAATGGAATTCAATAAATATTGAGGAGTAACACGACTGTCAATGGTTGTAAAACAAAATTCATTGAAACGTGATTGGTCATTGACTCCCATTTGGGGCATCAGTTAAATAGTAATTTTCAATTATACACATGTTTATATATTTAATTAATTGTTTCATATTACTTTAAATGTATTATTTTATATTTTAATAATTTATAACTTTCCTTAATATTCATTGATATTTTATTAAAGGCTTGGATAACAGTGGTAAATGAATGGAAATGGATTGGAACCATGTTGGAAAATTAAGATTCCTCAGATGGCGTTGAAAGCAACTTCCTACTTCATCCCTATATGGTCTGTTGCCAGTCTATCTCTTTATGTCTGTGGATCACACCAACATGCAAATTATAACAATCACAATAAACAAATAAATAAAATTGTGAAATATAACAATGAAAGTAAGTTAAATTATAATATACAGACTTTGAGTTGATAATACTGTGTGTGTGTGTTCTAATGTCACTCAATGCATTTTACATCCCTTGGGTTCTGTGCTGGGCAGATAGGTGTTAATGTGGTCTATTTTTAATCTATGTACAACATCGGCATACCACTTTACATAGATGATGTGATCTACTATTACACATCCAAGTTAACTGTTCACGGGCGGAGGGGAAGAGTTTTAGCGCTAGTAAATAATATTTAATTTTAGGAAGTTATATTTTGAGGTTATTTTAATTATATTATTTTTGGTCTGGACATCTTACCTCAATATTAATGTTGATTTGTTCTTGGACATGTTTCAAAACAATTCTGTTTTATCGTCAGCTTTCCCAGACTGGTTTTATTTATGTTGCACCACCTGGATGTCGATGTCAGCTCCATCCTGTGGTTGGCCAAAGAACCTCCAAACAAGGTCACCCTCCATCGGAATATCAAAATTCATAACTCTGTTTCTGTTCTTCTGAATATAAATTTTTTCCCAAATAGTCAACTCTTTTGTATTTTCTAACTGTTTTAATAATTTAGTGTCTGAATTTATATTATGTTTTTCAGACCAAACAGGTGGTGCAACATAATGCAACATAAATAAAACCAGTCTGGGAAAGCTGACGATAAAACAGAATTGTTTTGATACATGTCCAAGAACAAATCAACATTAATATTGAGGTAAGATGTCCAGACCAAAAATAATATAATTTTAGCGCTAGTGTCGCCGATCTACTGAATCTGTGGAAGGGATGTAGGAGAAAACTGCACATCCGATCACGTATTGAAATTTTTCAACTTCAAATGTGGGAGGAGAATCTCTAAACACGTGTGAAAGATCTTGACATGGTTGTCAAATTAGTCATTTAAGCACTGAACGCTCAAGCGGTCGGATCACTTAAAATCACAGTATTTGTCATCTCTCCGTTACCAGTCTGACAATAAATCACAAGTGGCAACATGCAATGAGAAGGGCAAGGAAGGGACAGCTCATTCCTAGACATAAACCCAAAAGTAACAGGGTTGTCAAGTTAGTCATTCTGCCACTGACCGCGCAGAACGACTGATCATTAAAATACATAGTATTTGTCAGCTCTCTACCTGCCAATCAAACAACATAATACAAAGGACAGGAAGTGGCAACATAGTAAGGAATAGAAAGAGAAAGACAGTTTGTTAGTTAACATATTTTCCGCCTGCACAAAACACTTGGATGGGTAATATTGTATATAGAGAGAAGTGTAGGATGAGTAGTGTAAAGTGTACTGTATGAGAGATGAAGAGAAGGGAGAAGGTGAAACTTGGTGCCGTATATAGCCTACTCCCTGTCAAAATGTGTAATGGGGGCCACCAGGCTTAACATCCCCATGCCTTCTCAACATATGTACTGCGGGGAGATTTACAATTTAATGCAGGAATCTGATGCACAATGTAGCGATTAATAATTGTACACCACTACCCTCCTGTCCCCCAAATATGAAAAAAAAAAATTAATTTAATCAATTCAACAATTAAAATTTTCAACCTTGCTGGGTACTGAACCTGAACCCATTAGTCAGGAAGCAGGCCTGCTACCACCTGAGTCAGCATGGTAAATTGTTGATATTACTAAAACTTTAATTATCTATAATATTTTGAGGTTATATTTTTATTTAACATTTTCCAACACCGTTATTTTAACAGAGTTCCAATAATGGATCATATTATAATGATATTGTGAAAAGAAAAATTAATGTCTGAATCAGGAATTGAACCATGGACCTCTCATATTCCATATGAGTGTGCAAGACCACTACAACATTCGAGACATGGTACAAACATTAACAATTCTTTCCACATATACAAATCTATAATTCTCATTTCGTCCGCTGCAGGTAGATGTCACTACCAATGCCAACGGCCGGCTTCATTTAGAAGTATCTATGTTTGAAAATTTTACACCACCACTTTTATAAGCAGTAATTGATGTTATTTAACATTTTTCAATATTGTTATTTTAACACAGTTCCAATAATGGATCATATTACAGTATTATAATGATATTGTGAAATTAACACTTTCCAGAATTAGATATACTTTTATTTTAAAATGAAAAATTACATTTGAATCCCGGATCTCTGACTCTGTACATAGTGCGATTACTGTTACCCATTTGAACTTCTGATAGGAATGTCAAAGTAATAGAAAGAAATTTGATGTTCCTGTTGGAAGTTCGAATGACGTAATGGTAATCATACTGACATACAGAGTCAGAGATTCGGGGTTTGACTTCTAGTTCTTTCTAAAATAATAATATCTATAATATATTTTGGTAGTTGTTATTTTTATTTTCAGCTCTATCAGACTGCCTTAAAACATTTTAAATATAAATAACTTTTCTAAAGTTGTGAAACTGGTAGTTTACGAGTATCTGGACCTGTATTCTTATCTCCATCTGACTGCCTACATGATTCTTCTAAAGTCACTTGATGTACTTCTACATCTATTCTGATGATAGTTTGATGTATAAGCTAAGATATTACCCTCCAATTAAATGTTAAAAAGTTTTTAAACTCAAATCTAAAATATTTAAAATGTTTTTTAATAAAATACTTTACTAAAGTTGTGAAGTTGATAGCTTGCAAGTACCTGGTACTCATTACTTGAGATTTTTCCTTTAACCTAATGGTTACTTAATTTATGTTGTTTTAATGGTCACTTTTCATTTGTCTTGTGATGTTCAATATCTAAATATCTAGTTCTTAAACCACATTTTAAATAAAGAAAGGTCTATCTCTTCTCTTTCACCATCTCCTCTCAATACTCGTCTATGTCTTCATTTATACACTTACTTCCAACTTATATCTAACCTTGCAAATTGGTAATTATTTAGAAAACCTAATAATTTATTCACCATCTCTGGAAATGCATGCTATTATGCACTATAGGGACTCGTCATCCTAATTCCTCTAAAAAAAAAAGTTAAACTAAAGTGTATAAAACTGTTATTCTTCCAATTATACTATATGGATGTGAAAAACAGTCTTTTCCCAAGAGAAGAGAAAATATTGTGACAATTTGAGATTAAAGCGTTTAAGAAAATTTCTGGACCAAAGAGAGATAAACAAAAAAGTGAATGAATAATTTATATAACAGTAAGCTACATGATCTTTATGGGAAACTAGATGTATTAAGAACAGTTAAGTCTTGTAAACTGCAATGGGCAGGACATATGAAAGAGAGGAATGGAAACTTCTTGTAGTAAAGCCTGAGGTAAAGCACCCAATAGATAGGCCAAGAATGAGGTGGGAGAATAACATTAATAATGATTTCAGGAAGGTAAGTTACACAAATAATGATTAGAAAACATTAGTTCAGGACATGGAAGTATGGAGAACATATGTCCTCATGGCCTTGAACATCAGGATTCAATAGTGTCAGCAAGTTTGTTATTCATTTATTAAACTGAATTTATAAAGTTTACAAAAATAACTCATTCTAACCTTTAAGTTTTTTTGTAATTATTATTGAGTTGATTATTTTGACTCACCTCATATTTCTAGATTTTTATGCAGAGCAGGTTTTGTCACTTTTGCGTGACATTGTCATTTTTTTCTAACATTTTAAGTTAGGCATTGGTGTGGATTTGGATTTAAAAAAATTAAGACTAAACAATCTTTGAAATATATTTCCTCTTCATTTATATCTTTTAGTGCACAGCTGATATCCATCTGTTAAAAGAATGATCAATTTTTCATGAATGTTTACAAAATGGCACCCACAAAACAATTATTTATCACACTGACATCACTATAATTAACTTGGATATTGAGTTTAGATTTTCACATATATATAAAATTTTCCCTTTAGGGGTGGTGTCAAATAAATCACCCATTAGCAATAGGGCTAATCCTCCTAATTCAAACTACTTTCATTTCAATCAGGTGGAGGTTTGGGATTCTCACAAGTAACATAAGTTTTTAAATTTTAACCCATAGAAATAAGAAAATACTTCAGCGATGAGAACCAGATACTAGTAAACTACGGTACTGTGAATTTTAATATTCCATTAAGAAGGATCTTATAATTTTATATCAAAATATTGCCAGAAGAATTATGTAAGTTCATTAAGCTTGAGCTGGAGTGGTCTCACAAGCTGTCAGATAGAGCGGAGGATGGAATCTTATAAAAAACATTTCATGCCAGTGATTCTAAATTTGCTTATGACTGCAGCCAGGTAAACTCTTTTGTTATAAGACGAAGGTCCAGTTCCAAATATTTATTTGCAGAAATTATTTAAATTATTTTATTATATTGCAGTTTCCCCAGAATAATACATTAAATTTATTTTAAGATTTCTTGACATATTCTTTTGTGATAAAATATCCATCCATCCAATGGCTGATTGGCTCAAATTTGAGCTTTGGCCTCCCTTAACTTCTGCCTCCAATCATTTCTATTTTGCATGATAAAATATATATTAGCAATATTATTATGTTTAAAAATAGGTGACATGATCAAATATTATATATGAATTACAACAGAATAAGCATGAAGCTCTTAATAAATAAGTTTGATCTACATTCATCTTACCTCATATTTTGTTGTTTCTTGTAAGATATGTTTCAAAGCATCTCTGCTTCATCTTTAGTTGGTACTGACTGATGATCCATAAGTTGTCGGCCCTCGATCTCAACTCCTGCTCCATCTTTTTGTGGTTCAAAGAACTTGCTTATTAAGTTTCTCCCCCAGGAATTTCAAAATTCATGATTCTCTCCTTATTCTTCAGAATGCAGATTTTTTTCCCCCCCATATGGCGAGTTTGTTGTGATTTCTGTGTTTTAATAATTTTGTGTTGACATCGATTTGATGTTTTTCTGGAAACTTATGATCATCAGTCCGTGCCAACTGAAGATGAAGCAAAGATGCTTTGAAACATGTCTTACAAGAAACAACAAAATATGATAATATTAATAAAGAAGCTGCCATATGCAAAGATAGAAGCAAAGGTTTCATAACATTTGCCGCAAGGGAATTACAATGTATATAAGAGAAAAATTTGCATCTAGATTGCAACTCGCCCTCAGTTGGTAGAGAATTTGGCCCAGAAAACCAAAGGTCCCAGGTTCGAGTCTCGGTCTAGGCGAAAATTTTTCTCTTCAAATATAATTTATCCTCTAGTGAGAAGTGTTCAGTTAATAATAAAATCATCAATAGAAGCCCTACTGGCTTTATAAAGTAGTGTTTAAATTCCCAATAAAAGTCTTCTTAATAAAGAAGCCACCATTTGCAAAGATAGAAGCAAAGGTTTCATAGCATTTGGTGCAAGGGAATTACAACGTATATGAGAGAAAAATTTGCATCTAGATCGCAACTCGCCTCGGTAGCTCAGTTGGTTGAGCATATGGCCCGGAAAGCCAAAGGTCCCGGGTTCGAGTCTCGGCCGAGGCGAACATTTTTCTCTTCAAATATTATTAAGTAGATTTTGTTGAGTTGTTTCTTGACTCACCTCATACTTCTTAACTCAACAAAATTTAAAAAAAACTCATAGTGTTATTTCCTACCTACATAATTTAATTATTAAGTAGAACCTCATAATGTATTTTCATAATGAATATCTTCTGTTACAAACCAGAAGGGTATAGAGATGTCAGTTGTCCTACAACAAGACAGAGAGATTCTATCTGAGCTGGATTAGGCCATAAGGCCTATCATGTAGCAGAAAAAGTAGAAAAAGGGAGGAACAAGTTATGAAAGGATGTAGAAAGAAGATGATTACTCAGAGTGAGGTGGAAGAGAGGCAGATGTGGAATGATTAAGATGTGTGGAAGCTTTTATCCAAGATTCAACCCCCCAAAAGGTAAAACAAGGAAAGATGAAAAACAATATATAATATTGGCTTGGTGGTTGAGAAGCACTGTTGTAGGTAATTTAAATTTTTAGTGAAGTTTTTGTATAATTATCAAATCAAAGTTTATTTATTATAATCATAATAAATATTATCACTTACCTACTTGTGATTCATATAAAATTATTTTAATAACCACGAGTTGATCAACACTTATTTAACTGACTGTACAGCAAACATAGAACAATAGAATAGTTGTAGAAATGGTGTGCAATGATCTTATATTTATGTATTCAGCTCCAAAATTTTATGCAAAATTTGAAAGTTAAGTATTTATTCTACAAAAAAAATGGAGATGTCAGATATTTGATCCAGTTTCTGACATCATTGTATTTTATAGAATAATAGAAAATTGTACCCAAAGCAGGTTTCACTGTACATTATATTCACAATACTAAGTTTAACACAAGTCATTTCCATGCTTGTTTTAATGCTTTCCTTGAAGACAGCTTTTTAGTTATATATGAAGTTACTGTTAGTCCCAAAAGTACAGCAGTTATTAAGAAGTGATCAAAATCTTCTTTCAGTAAATCAAAGGTCTTTGATGGTGAAACTCTGGTATAAAACAAATCTGCAAAAAAATCACAAATATAAGTGTATTGTATTTAATTAATGTTGGGAAGTAAACATTATGAGGTATAATCATTAAAATTCATCGGAGAACATATTGTTTAAACAACTCACCTCATAAGATTCATGCTTCCATGATATCGCGATTTCAAACATAATCATGTTCATCGTCAGCCATAACTCCGACTGATGAAATTCTTCGGCCATCAACTATTCTATTGTCGCCATCTTCAGTGCTGCCATCTATGGTTGAATTTATGAACTTCGAAATCAATGTAATTTCGTTAGGGATATCAAAATTCATTGATCTATTTTTGTTTTTCTGAATGTATATTTTTTCCCAAACTGTCAATTCCAAAGGTTTCTCTACTTGTTTTAAAAGTTTAGCTTCTCTTCCAATTTTATGATGTTCTAATAAACTATGTGCAGCAATTGCAGATTTTTCAATTTCACAATTTTTAATATTTCTGAAATGTTCTTTTGTCCGAATTTCCAAATTCCTTTTTGTTTTTCCTATATAAACTTTATTGCAATCTTCACAATTTATTTGATAAATTCCAGATTTCTTACTGTCTGGAACATTGACTTTTTTATTGGTATTTAGAAGATTACCCAGACTAAATTTATTTATTGGTGCCAAAGAAATGTTGTATTTGTCAAAATGTAGAGAAACCTTTGGAATTGACAGTTTGGGAAAAAATATACATTCAGAAAAACAAAAATAGATCAATGAATTTTGATATCCCTAACGAAATTACATTGATTTCAAAGTTCATAAATTCAACTATAGATGGCAGCACTGAAGATGGCGACAATAGAATAGTTGATGGCCGAAGAATTTCATCAGTCGGAGTTATGGCTGACGATGAACATGATTATGTTTGAAATCGCGATATAATGGAAGCATGAATCCTATGAGGTGAGATGTTTAAACAATATGTTCTCCGATGAATTTTAATAAGTGTATTGACTTAAGCTTTTACGGCCGGAGTTGCTATGCTGATCTTGAAGAAGATTTCCGGGCTGTAGAACCTTTAGGATGCCAGATGCAGTCTCTGGCGAAACGTCGGGGAACTTCAAGCCTCGAGACCACGGTCTATAGCCCGGAAATCTTCTTCAAGATCAGCATATTATAAGTGTATTAATATTACCTAATAATTAGAGAAGAATACACCACCAAAACATCTGGAAAGGAATGGGAAAATCTACAAGCTTATGACATTACTACATTACAAAGAAAATCTGCAGTAGCAACATTCAGACTGCTAACGGGACATGACTGCCTGAATAAACACCTACACAAACTTGGCATAACAGATTCATCTAAATGCCCTTTTTGCAATTTAAATGAAGATATGGAAAGAAACCATCTCCTCCGTTGTCCAGCTTTTGTAGAAGAGACCAGCCTTTCTGCTGAATATTGGAGTGCAAGAGAGCGAATGATTTCATTATCAAGTGCTCGACATTAGATACCAACCAACATATTACCTAATAAATAAATCCATGGCATAAGAGCTCTTAAAAACCAGGCAAACTCAATTAGTTGTGTGTCATTACCTAGAAGAAGACATTACACAAAGTCATGTGGGATAGTGTGATACAATCCCTCAACTTTGTTTTCAGTTTTATTAACTTAATTGTATAGATTATGATCAGCATAAGTGGAAAGTGTGTAGATCTAAAAGTAATAGGACTATTGACAGGAATGCAACAAGGTTACATGAAGTACTACTGTTTTCTGTGCGAGTGAGACAGTTGCAACATGAAAGAACATTATGTTCATAAGGAATGGCCTCGGCGAAACACCCACATTCCAGGTAAAATGAGTGTGTCACCATTAATGAACCCTGCAGATATATATCTTCCACCCCCGCATATTAAAATGGGGTTAATGAAGATTTTTGTAAAAGCACTGAACAGAGAAGGGGAAGCTTTAGCATACTGTTTCCCAAAATAAGTGATGCTAAGATTAAAGTGGGTGTCTTTATTGGCCCCAAATATGACAACTATGCAAGATACAAATTTTTACAACTTCTTAAGTGGTAATGAAAAGGATGCATGGAATGCCTCAAGTACATGTGTTCAAACTTCCTAAGAAATCAAAAAACTGATTATTATAAAGATATTGTGCATAACATGATAAGATGTTTCCAGTGAATGAAGTGCCCATATATCACTAAAATTACACTTCATGGATTGTCACCTCGTTTTTTTCCCCTCAGAAATTGGAGTAAACAAGTGATGAAAACAGGGAATGTTTTCACCAGGACATTCTAGTAATGGAAAAGCAGTTTGTGGGATGGTGGAACTGCAGTAGTTGGTCCTTAGTTACAGACACTGCTGAGCATGAATAGACTATAAAGGAAACAATCTAAAGAGTCATTCTAATCTTCCCTTTGGGCCAAGTTAATATCTTTCCAAGTTTTCACAATAGATGTATTTTTGCAAAAATAATAAAACCTCTCATTTGTGAAAACGGTATGTGATAGAAACTGTTTCTTTTCAAATTATAATTCCCCATATTCATAATTCATAACAATGTATTCACTCAATTGAATTCAGAGGGCAGAAAAAAAGTTCAAATTTGTTGTACAGTGTAATTTAAACAAATAATGACAATTATATTATTTTTAGTCTGAACATCTTACTTCAATATTAATGTTGATTTGTTCTTGAACATGTTTCAAAACAATTCTGTTTTATCGTAGCTTTCCCAGACTGGTTTTATTTATGTTGCACAACCTGGATGTCGATGTCAGCTCCATTCTGAATATATTCAGAAGAACAGAAACAGAGTTATGAATTTTGATATACCGATGGAGCGCGACCTTGTTTGGAGGTTCTTTGGCCAAACACAGGATGGAGCTGACATCGACATCCAGATTGTGCAACATAAATAAAACCAGTCTGGGAAAGCTGATGATAAAACAGAATTGTTTTGAAACATGTTCAAGAACAAATCAACATTAATATTGATGTTCAGACTAAAAATAATATAATTAAAATAACCTCAAAATATAACTTCTTAAAATTAAATATTAAATAATGACAATTTATTTTGTATATATGTTAGGGGCCAGAGGAGCTATACATAAATTAATGTCACAATTCTGGTGAGCTGCTGGTCTTCCAAAACATTAGTTTCCAGATTTAGGTATAGCCTCACTCAGGGATTCTGTATTGACATTAAAAATAGTCTGTATTTATTGGCGTAGCTATTTCGTTGCATCATGATAAATTAATGATAACACAAAATATGTATTTTCTGATTTCATGTATTTAGTGATGTTTTCTATTTCATGTTACATTTTTATATTTTATGTTTACTTCTTTCTTGTTTTTGTTTAAACTTTGTTCATAATGGCAACCTTAAATTTTAAGAAAATCAATAAATTAAAAAAAATAATTTATACATACCTAGGCCATAAACAAATACAAGACAAGTTGATTCCAAGCCACTAGGAGCTGTATGTATACCTTTCACTCTCTGTACAGTTTGATTATAATTAATTATGGCATCATGAGGTAATGGTAATTCAGGTATATATGGAATTACTCCTTCTTCACGCATTTCAGGTGTTACAGTAATAGGTCGACGAGGATCTACAAATATCCATGGCAGCTCTAATATACCACCATTTGCCAATGAAACTAAAAATAAAGTATAAATATATATATTATTTCAGAAATAATTTCCTAATGAAATTACCATACTGGTTACAAGGGAACTTCCAATGTTCTCATATTGAAACCTACCTTGAACTATTTATGACAGCATCTGTTTTGAGTTAAGAAACAAAAATTTGCCGGGAGTTGTAAGTAACTGAAACCCCAATTTTTTTGTAAAAAACCAGTGAAACTTACATGTTATTCTTGGGCAGCCCTTGCTGCAGGTATGAATGAGTGGAGGGAAATAACAGACAGCATATCAGTTGTCTTAGTGCTATTTCTGAACTGCCATGCTACAAAATATTTCGTTCTCGATCTTAAGTCCTTGCAGTTGAACTCGCAATTAATTTTTTATATGTAGTATTCTTATTAATGACCACTTTGTCAACAAAATTTAAAAGAAAGTTTTGATATCAGAAATTGATAGTTCCCTTGTTAATAGTGCATGGATTTTATGTACAATCAAAGTTATGATTGAAACATAACATAACATCTGAACATCTTTCTTCTTGGTCCCACATAAAGACAGTTTATTAATATATTATAAATATCTGTATTGCAACGTTAATTAAAAAAAAATAATAAAGTGATCCCACTTCAATACTCAGAAGGAACTTGGAGTAGCAGGAGATTAAGGGTTGAATTTATAAACGCATTAGACCGTAAAAGGTGTTCTCTGCTGAGAAAGTTTTATCCTAATACATTTTGCTTACTCAGAAATCTATTCATGCGATAATAATTGTAAGCTAGCTGACGAGGTAACTTAAGATCATAGCTCAAGATAGAAACTTATCGTGAGAATCCCGAAGGGAACCGATGTAGTTTGAAACCTTTGCAGCTTTATCCAAGATGTCGGACCTTGAAGACTTCGATCATGTTTTCGGTATACACGGAGAAGAGGCATTTGATAGAGTCTACCAAAGAATTCAACTGGAAGAACAGGAGAATCGGTGTAATATTGCACGACGCAGACGTTGTTGTATACGGTATTATTTGCGGGATGCAAGCGTAAATGCATTCCTCTATAGCAGACGAAAATAATGGAAGTGGTTTTATCGCTGAGGATTCTGGGTAATTCGTTGCCAATATTACGAAAATGTTGACTTTCATGCATGACCGGTAAGTCGGCCGTTAATTCGATCTCAGCAATTGCTCACGGTGAGTCAGCTCACCAGTGATTGGAAGTAATTTGAGTAGAGACTAATGTATTTGCATACGACCCTTAGACTCCCACCTTTCTAGACAAACAGCATGAGATGTCAGCTCTTCATTACAGCTGCCTTTACCCCCAGAACAAAGTCTCTTGCGTTACCAGGGCTCGATCCTGCTCCCTTCTGGCTTATAACACATTGTTTAGTGATTAAATGAAATAAAACTTTAACAGTTTTGTATCAGAATAAATATGAAAATCATATAAAACTTGAACAGTTTTATCTTATTTAATCACTAAACATAATGGATTTTCATCAAGTAAACGCCAAATCAATTGATTATAGAACAATGTCTTAACCAACTACTCTATGGCATATCCCATCTTAACTTTTAATACACACAAATCCATGTCCTATTGATTAGCATGAAAATAAACCATACTTCTTATTAACATTTCAATTGAGAAATGCAATTTAAATGTAACATTGCCTGACTTGGGAAAAATTGATGTAATTCAAATCCTGCACACTAGAAAAACTATAACAAAATGAAGAATGATAATAATTGATAAGAATGACTTTCAACTTCACTTCAATATTTATCATTTACCTAACATTTAGCTGATAGATTAATTGTTTATTAATAATAAATCCATTGGTTTAAGGGTGGGTCAATCAGCAATAAATCTTTGTTTCTTTACAGTCTCAGAAGCCAAAATTCCACAAACAACTGGAATCCCTTGCAGTATTATTGTCTTTCATACTTCTTTAATTTTTTATATGACCTTCCAAATTTATTTCATAAGATGATACAACATAACAACAAACCAGGTAAAAAAAAAATACTCTTATGAGGCGGAAAAAATATAAAGATGCATATATTATAGAAGTAGTGTCCAAAGTGCATATAGAGCAGAAGTATGGAGTGTGAAACAGTGATGAAGGAAGATCCTTCCTGCAGCCGATATTTTGTATGATGATGATATAAAAAAAAAGTAGAGTAAATACCAAATGTACAAATAAGAGAAGCTGTGGGAGAGGATAGAAATATCACTGATGAAATACAGAAGCGAAAGTTAAAGTGGTCTGAACACACAGAATGGACAACACAAGATGGCTAAAGATGATCTTGGAATGATATCAACAGGAGGTAAGAGATTGGGGTGACTTAAACACAGTTAGAAGAATGATATCCAGAAGCCATGAAAGGAATTGGAAGAAAATGACTGCTTGGAAAAAAAAGAAATGGAAATTGGGAACAGAGAAACTATTCCAATTGTAACAATCGTTAGAATAACAATAACGTGTTTAATATAATAAATTTGGGAATTTTTAACATTATGAGGTTTTATTGATAAGAATCAAATGAATCGTGAATTCTTCTTACCTCATATTTCTATGTTTCCTTAAACACAGCACTGCAGTATTAGTGACCATTGTCACCATCATCAGCTGTTTTCACGACTGTAAGTTTTTTCTTTTGCCAGAAATTATCCAAACTGCCAAATGGAATTTATCAAATTGATTGAAATATGATATATATAGGAAAAACAAATAGGAACTTGGAAACTCGTAAAAAAGAACACTTTAGAAACATAAAGAATGGAGAAATTGAAAAATCAGCGATAGCAACACATAGTTTATTAGAGAATCATAGAATTGAAAAAGATATATATTAAAAAAAACCATACTAGAACCATGAACTTCGAGATTCCGGACGAGCCAAACTTGATTACAAAGTTCTTCAAAAATACAACAGATGGCAGTTTAGAAAATGACTCCTTCAAAAGAACACCAGATGGCAGTTTGGATAATTTCTGGCAAAAGAAAAAATTGACTGTCATAAAAACAGCTGACGATGGTGACACTGGTCACTGATACTGCGGTGCTGTGTTTAAAGAAACATAGAAGTATGAGGTAAGAAGAATTCACGATTCATTTGATTCTTATCAATAAAGTGTTTCCTGAAATCAAACTAAGGATATTCCATTAATTAAATAAATATCTCTTTACACTTGAATAAACCATTTCTTATAAATTACAAGTATATTATTATTTTGCAATGCAGTCCCTTGCAATTGTGTATGCAAATATATTTGTAAACTATATAAAACCTCTTTATGATGCTTTTATTATTAATTTAACATTTCTCAATGAAAGATAAATTAAATTTGAAGAGAAAAATTTTTCTCTTCAAATTTATATAAAACCTCTGTTCATACCAAGTATATGTTTGCTTGTGATTCCTTTTTCTGTAATGGTTTCCTTCATTGATTCAATCATTCCTGCAAGTATATATGCCTGCCTATCAACTATTGGTTGTAAAGGTGCTGCCACTGAAGAAAATGCTGAAAAAATAAAATAAAAGTTTGTAATAAGTGCACTTTCTATATACTTACTATAAACATTAAAGCGTAAAATTATGAAGTATTTACTTGAAAGGTCCATCTCCTCAACTTTATTAGTTATTTAACTGTAGCGCTTTCAGGTAAATACTCAATAATTTTACACTTTAATTTTGAATAATACCTCAACAGAACATATCAAGAATCTTAATAACAGTTGCCTTACTTCTTAATAACTTATTATGTGAATACATAGTAGATGGGTCCTTAAGGTTCTAAACGTAAAACAAGATAAAACCGTGTCAAGGAAAATATTTCACTGTTACAGAAATTTAAAATTAAGACAGAACTTACCTGTAGTATTTACTTTGTACTTTGCCTTCATATAATTCCAATGTTACACTTTCGGTTCGACGTGATGTAATATCACTGACGTAACTATAAAGAAGCCAATTTTCTGAATGGACAATGTGAACTGGATCTCTTGCCCTTTTTTGTGTTATAGAAAATACCACTGAACCTTAGAACTACATCTTCTATGTAAAATATAGGGTTCAAAAACTCTGAAATATAAAAACATTATGTACAGCACTGCCAATATAACATAACAGGTAATCGTCGGTCAAAACATTTTCCTACCACAACTTACGATAACATTGCAAATTCTAGTAAAATTTGTTTAATAACTTTTTTTTTTAATATGCTCCTTTGGCTTTCTGTTCTTTTTGCTTCCCAATAAGAGTCCAGCCAGAGTCCTTGGTAGGTGACATCTTGAGAGTCTCATAGTTCTTTCTCTGTCTCAACGTACGAAGCACGCTTTGAATTTTACTTCGCTTTGAATTTACGTCCAATGTATCTGCGCAAAGCACGTGTCAGAAAAGTCAAGACGAACTCCGGTCCTGTTTGTTTTGTTACAAACCGATAAATTAATGCAACAACAATCAATTTTAATTTTTAATGTTTGCAGGTTGTAAATTACATTTAACAAATGGTTTGTTGAAAACTCAATTTAATTAAATAATTGTTAAATATTAAAAACAAAATTAAGTCAAAAGCAACATTTAACGTTTTAAAAGAAACCCGGTTACGGTTAAACATAAACTAATCCAACAGCCGTCCATAAGTTGTAACTGCACGATTCAACTCCTTCTTCAAGAATAGTTCAGTTTCACAACCAATGTGAATTTTTAGTTAGAGTCTCCGACCTTCGAAGAAATATTTAATTATATACTGTATCGAGATCAACTATAGTTAAAATATATAGCTTTTAAATACATAGTTATATTAATTGAGTACATGATCTAATTTTTCACTTCCGATGAACATGTGCTTTGGTATTGGGACGAATCACAGTAACTGCAGCAGTCCATGTGCTTTCAAATGATTCCCCGCCCATTTAATTTTCCGGAAAAGGTGTCTTTCTTTAGGGCTGACACAAAAAATATAACGAGGGTTTGTCCTTTGACTATTGTTGAGTTATTATCTTGACACAGTATACAATTTGGAGAGTTGAAGATTTTAAGATGCTGCCAGATAGTCATGGCCTGTTAACACATTGGTGACGGGCCACGGAGATCTCCGTGTTTAAATGGCCAGCGTTAGACAACCGGTCACGGAGATTTCCGTTTTTACGTTTTCTATGGCTTTCCTGCCTCTTCGCTTTTGAATGAGGCATTCAATTTTGTTTCTTCTCATTGTGAAATAAATTTTAGTTATTTTTGTATCCCTCTCTTCTCTTTTATGAAATTGCCAACTTTACAGAAAGAGTTGTTTACAATTTTAAGACAGACGGCTGGTGAAATATGGAATTTTAGTGCGGGTAGTTAGGCAATTACGGGATACGTATGTAACCTGTAAATATATGTTGCAGAGCGGAAAAATTAAAAGAAACTCTATTTTGCGTTCTGGAGCCGAATTTATATCTGTGGCATCATGTCCACCAGGATAATTATTATAATAGTGTGGCTATAGCTGAAAATTTGCTCGAAAGAAAGACGAGAGTTTCTGAAGCAATAAAGATTAACAGAGGGCTTCCAAAATCATTTGTGGAAGCAGGAAATAAACTCAAACCAGGAGAAAGTGTTTTTGTAGTAAGGGGGACCTTTTGCTACAAACATCGAAAGATAAAAGAGACGTAAGAATGGTTAGCACATTGCATCAGGCAACACGAGAGTGGGAGGAGTAAAGTTGTAAAAATGCCCTATTGAATACTTCAATATAACAAGTAGGCCTATGTGAAGGGTGTAGACAGGGCTGACCAGTACCTATCATATTACTCCATCCTTAGAAAAATAGTGAAATGGAGCTAGAAAGTTGTATTGTGGCTTTCTGAATTGTGCACTCTTTAATGCTTTCAGGGTCTATAAATTTCAAAATCCTAACAGCAAAATGTCAAACACAAGTTTTTTGCTTGAAACAGCCTCTTGTTTGGCAGTCGTGAAATTAGGAACAGATGACAGGGAAGATGAGGAAAGACAGAGAGAAAAGAAACCACTTCTAGGAGACCACCTCACGACCCACCAGGGAGGCTAAGACATTAAGAAAAATAAATTAACACCAACTGTGATTGGAAAGAAAAAAATACCCTCCAAACTTTGCCGCATTTTTAGTGAACACAAGAAAAGAAACTCGCTACATATGCTCTTTTGAACTGTGCCTTTACATAAAGGGAAATGTTTCCAACGCTATCAAACCCTCAATTTCTACTAGAAGGTCTGGTGAGAACACTAATAAAGATTTACTTATGCATTATTGTTATTGACTGTAAATATATTGATGTAAAAGTCACACTGTGCTAGCACGGTTTAAAATTTAAAAGTCCACACTACTGGCAGAACTGTCCGGTCCAGCAGCGGTGGGTGGAACGCAGAGCTGTCGGTCATCAATGTGTTAACTAACTTATAAGGGATTCCAAAGTTTAGCAGGATACTATACAACTTCTCCCTATTAATTAGTCTAAATACTTTATAATATAAATAGATCAGCAGTGATGTCTGTAATGAAAAGTAGACTAAAAACCTACAAACCTACATTTAGCCACCATGATCAAATATAAAGTTATGACATATAAATAAACATTAGTAGGAGTGGTACTTAAGAGGTAATAATTTCTAAAAGTGAATCAAAATATATACCTTACCTCCATTTGATATGCTTTGGAGACCATTCTCAGTAAATATGGAAGCTTAACACTAACAGTCAGAATCTTTATTTAATATTTGAATCTTGTCAGAATATCAGAATCTTGTTAAAGGATGCAGGTGTTTACCAAAATATATCCTGATAAGAATATTCATTTTACGACATGAGGTGTATGTTACCAATTCAGTTTTACAGTAATGACTCCACTAAAACTCTCTTCATTTTGAAAAGCCTTAAATAATTTATTAAAATATTTAAAAAGCTTATGATTACTTATTTTAGGAATTCTCACTATGAGGTATATTCATTAAGGTAGAATATTTTTTATCACTCACCTCATATTGTTCTTCTTATTTGATTATAAACTAGTTTCGGAACATAGTTTCTGTTCCATCCTCAGAGCTGACAGCTCTTCAAGATGACAGAACAACGGTCGTGACAATACTGAGGATGGAACAGAAACTATGTTCCGAAACTAGTTTATAATCAAATAAGAAGAACAATATGAGGTGAGTGATAAAAAATATTCTACCTTAATAAGCTTATGATTACTTCATATGAGCAGTTTTTAAATTTTTTTTTTTGCATCTCTTTATTCTATCTGATATTTCAGCCATCAATCTGTGGCCTTCTTTAAAGCTCCTTTGGAAGATAATAACAAAATGACTAAAATGTCAAGTACAGCATAAAATAAATTTGACCAAATGAAATGGGCTGGGTTTTGCTGCATCTCTCTGCTTCTATCTGATATTTTAACCACCATATTGTGGCCTTTTTCAAAATTATTTGAAAGCTTATAACAAAATGGCACAAACATCAACTATAAATGAAATATTGCCAGTTAGAGAAATGAACACCAATTCCAAAAGTTTATAATTTCACATAAATACAGAGTACTTACGTTTGTGAACTGGATCAAATCCTTGAGTGAGCACTGCTACAAGGTTAGGATTGATATATTTGTACAGCACACTTCTGTCACCAAGTACTCTTCCTTGCGAATGTACTTTCTCAATAGAACTTTTACTGACAACAGCTGTAATACGCTGTGAGCCTTGAGTAAGTTTGATTTCCCACACACGACTTGCAATTAATTTCTAAGAAGAGATCAAGATTGAAAATGCATTAGTGATCATGATTGTGGTGTCTATTGAGTACCTAAGCATTCAGGGCCATTAGTCCCCTTTTAGTGTTATAAAATAATTTACAACAAAAATGCAATTATGACACACAAATAAATTTGATATTATATGAAAATACATATTATCAAAGAATATTTAAGAATGGAATTTAACAGGAAGAAGGAAGAAAAAAAAACTAACATGGACTCAAGGAGTAAAGCTGTGGTTTATCTATGACGCAACATGCCAGTGCAAAAATTGTTCCCCGTGTTTTTGAATGGATGTTGGTTTCTCTACAATGCGGAGCGCTGGCGCAAAACATTTTATACTGACATGATGCATCGTGTATTTGAATCACTTGAATTCCCGAAGCAATTTGCTGGTGCAAACAAAGAATATAGAAGCTATTATCCATACTCATTGGTGTAATTGCTAAAAACAAATGAAGATTTTATGACAAAATGTCGGAAAAACAGCGCTTGTTTTGTAACTCACCAATTTTAATGATGAAAGTTTGATAGTTTTGTTGCAAATTATCGAGTTCTGTACAATATGAGCATGAAGGAGTACAGAGATGTACAGAAAAAAGAGTTATTGTGGCTTGAACTTTGTCAAGAAATAAATAAAAGCTGTAAATATTGTACTGTATCTTAGGGATATTATGGATGTACATAAATTTCGTCTTCTATTAAATTCAAAACCTGATAAAACTGCTCAGGCAAAAATCTGAAGTATTCTAAAAATTAGTATTATCAACTACATGTTTATTTAAGAACTAAAGAATAATATGTAATATTATTTTCCATACAACATTCATATGATGCTGTTGCTCTAGGTACTTTTTCTGTCTTTACTAATATTTCGTATTATTTTAAACATTTTGCAACGATACTTAAAAACTTTTTTATAAAGAATTTTTATATGTTTATCTATGTCAATTATTTTTCAAAGTTCTTTAGAACTGAAGTTCGCATATGCAAACGTTTATAAAATTAAATCCACCAGATGGCAGGACATATGAGTGAATGAACAACATTTGCATTTAATTCCAAAATATATTTTATTACACATGGAATCTTTAGAAAACAAAATTTCTGATTATAAGTCAAGATGGATACAACATGTTCATCGAATGGAAGATCACAGAATACCCAAACTAATGTTAAGATATCAACCTGCAGGAAGAAGAAGACCAGGACGTCCACTCAAAAGACTTCTGGATGGTGTTTCTCTTGAGGCCGAAACAGGTCAACAAATGGCCTAAATTCGTGAATGTACTATGATGATGATGATGAATATATTTTAAGAAATAAATGTTCAATCACTTCATTTTGTTAGGTTCCGATGGGTCAACTTAGTGTATACCAGATTAGTTTATAGTTTACTAAATAGTATGTATGTAATTTATTTCATTGGGTTATACAGGGACAGGTTTGTATACATCCACATTTGGGAATTTATTATGAATGTTGGTCATTTCGATTTCCCATATATGTGTTGCTATCTGGCGACAATTCCATAAACATAAGCACTGTACGATATGCACTCCATGTGAAACCAGTATCACGCTGAGCATAATGCGAGAATGCATCATGTCAGGCGCGACATAACTTAATCAAAACAATGGAAGAAAAAGACATGGAAAAATAGAGTAGAATGGAGATTGGCTATAGAATCTTTGAAATGGGTACAGGAAGATGTCAAAAATAGTGTAAAATCTGAGAATAAATAAATAAAATTAACATGAAATTAATAAAATTATGGCTCAAACTTAACATGTGCTTAAACAGATGCCAGGCCTTCAATATGGTTACCAGAAGCAAATCTTTTGCTCCTGCTTTACCATATCCAATGCTTTGAGATAGGATATTGATAGTCTATCTTTTCATGCCAGTGACTTAAAGTAAATTGCAGAATATCCTAAATTAATCTCTAAATAAATGAATCTCTTACCTGTTGAGTACTCAGTGCAAGGGAATAACCCACAAGGAGGCCAGTGTTTGGGTCAGCAGTGAAGATAAATGTAGTGGAAGCCACACTAGCAGCTACAGACTTAGTGTCTTCAGGATAAACATGTAAATTATCTTCACTATCTAATAAAAGAATTCCACGTAAAAATTGTCTATTTGCTTCATGTAAGAGGAAAGTTTGCTTCACTTTGTATCCAAGTCTTATCAATCCATTATTTTCTGCTAGAGGATGACCAGTAATTGGATTGAACACAAAGAGCATCCCTTCATTAGTCATCTAGAATAAAAGCACAAGCTTGAAGGTTTTATAATTATTACTTCCCAAAATTTATAACTATAAAATTAAAAGTTATTCATTATTTTCTTATTTGTCTGTTAAAATGGTAGCTAATAAAACAATATGTACATGCTACATGTATCAAGAAATTATATTATTCATTATACAGGGAATCCATTTTAAGAGGAAACCTCACATCATTCTGCCGCCACCGCTGTGAGCAGTATGATCACAGCATGGGAGACAAGTTGTACTCAACATCCCAGTGGTTAGTTGCTTCAACGTGTTGAAGTGGGATGCATGTCGCTTGTTGTCATGTGTTACATAAGAAAGTAATTAAAAATGAAGTATACGGTTGAACAGTAAATTTATTTGGTGGAATGTTACTTATTGAGAAATAACCATAGAATGCGCATTCGGAGATTTTCTCAAAAATATCCTGACTGTACGATTCTTACAAAATCGTGCCTTTTGAAGTTGATGAAAAAGTGGCATACAAAGGTTCAGTTTGTGACATACCGAAGAAGTGTGAAAGGCACGTTTTAACAGTAGAAAAACTTGAGGATATTCGGATGCAATTAGAAGTTAATCCTTGAAAATCACTAGAATGTTTGGCGCAGGAAACTAACATATTTAAGGGGTCAGCCCACATAGCGACCAGACTGCTGAAATTTCGACCTTATAAACAAAGGTTTGTGCAGGAATTTAAATAGGCAGATTTCGCCACATGAATAAGGTTTTGTAATTGGTTTCTTGGAAGTGTCCCGCGCCGTAGCCGAGCGGTTAAGGTAGGAAGCCTTGGCGCAGAGCTACGGGACTTGCGCTGGTTCGAGTCTCCATGGGGGAAGAAATTTTCTCATGGTATTTTGGCCAGTATGGGACCGGTGCCCACCCAGCATCGTGAGGCAATTGGGTAGCTACAATAAGTAGCGGCTCCAGGTTGAGGAACCAGCTATAACGGCTGGGGGACTCGACATGCTAACCACATGTCACCCCTACACTGGCTGTTGATCACCTACCTCTGTGATTGACACATGTGGATGTGAAGGGCCAGCAGCCGGCTGGTAAAAGGGCAACCGCTGAAAAGTGGAAAGACCCTCAATCGGAATCGGAAGTGTGTATAATGGAATTTTGGATCCACAAATGGTGAGTAATAAGCCTCTATGTGTAGGCCTATTTTTTATAATAATCTAAATTAGTTGAGTTATTTGTATTTTATAGCTTCTGTCTTCATTTGTAGTAATGGAACATGCACCCCGTTGGTGCAAATAACATTTGATTATATTATTTTTGGTCTGGACATCTTACCTCAATATAATGTTGATTTGTTCTTGGACATGTTTCAAAACA
Organism: Diploptera punctata; assembly: GCA_030220185.1. Taxonomy (NCBI): domain Eukaryota; kingdom Metazoa; phylum Arthropoda; class Insecta; order Blattodea; family Blaberidae; genus Diploptera; species Diploptera punctata. Next base: position 84,160 of record JASPKZ010009836.1, on the reverse strand, counting down.
ATTCTGTTTTATCGTCAGCTTTCCCAGACCAAAAATAATATAATTAAAATAACCTCAAAATATAACTTCCTAAAATTAAATAATAACATTTGATTACTTTTCTAAGAAGAAGAATATGAGGTGAGGTGACAAAATTTTACTAAATAAATAACTTTTGAATTTGAAAAAAAAATGTACAGGTTATTATGATTTTTTTTTTAACTTTTATAGGACTGTGATTCAAAGTTAGACTTTATTTTTTTATATGCAATAAATTCATGATACAGGAACTACAGCTTTATTTTCCTTCTGAAAGAAACCGTTCTTAGAATTTCAGTAATTATAAAGAAACCTCCTTATAAAATATAATCTAATATATAAACATTAATTAAGTGATGCCGCATTTTGACTACTGTGAAGTTCTACTAACTGACATAAGTGACGGATTGTCGGACAAACTGCAGCATGTCCATAATATGTGTATCAGATTCATATTTAATGTTCGAAAATATGATCACATTTCTCCATTATTTCACGAATTGTCATGGCTACATCTAAAAGAGAGAAGAAAATCGCACTGTCTAATTCTCCTATTTAAGATCCTACATACCTCGATTCCCAATTATTTATCATCCCGTTTCCAGTATCTATCCTCAAACCATAACTTAAACACAAGATCACAACATAGTCTCTTACTTAATATACCGCAACATAGGACATCACATCACTCCATGTCATATACCATCTCTACTTCTCGCAACTGGAATTCCCTACCACAAGAAATAAGGGGCTGCCGGACATTGGAAACTTTTAAAAGAAATCTAAATTTATATTTGCTCTAAACTCGACTTCATTATTATCCAGTGTAAGATATATATATTAATTGGTGTTTCCCGTATAATGTATCATATTTATATTATTATTATTATCGTATCATTATTGTTATTACCCTATAAAATGTTGTTTGTACATGACATTTACATTGCTACATTTATTGTATCTTTAACTGTTTATAATTAGTATAGTGTATATCTATATTTGTCGAATATTTATTTGTATTTGTGCTGGTTGAGTGGAAGAGAGGGCCTTATGGCCTTAACTCTGCCAGAATAAATAAAGTATTATTATTATTATTATTATTATTAAATAACACTATGAGGTTTTTTAATTTTGTTTATTTTTTATTTCACTCACCTCATACTTCATATTCCTCGCAAACCCAGGGTTTGCGAGGAATATGAAGTATGAGGTGAGTGAAATAAAAAATAAACAATATTAAAAAACCTCATAGTGTTATTTCCTATCTACATACTATGAATTTTGAAATACCCGGTTATAAGGAGAGAGGACTGATTTGGAAGTTCGTCGGTCAGCCATCAGATGGCGCGGAGGTCAGTCTGCAGGATAGAAGGCAGTCGGACGTCAGTTGTGAGCGTGACACAGCATTGAGAATGTCACAAATGATGTGACAAAACCCTGGGTTTGCGAGGAGTTATGAAGTATGAGGCGAGTGAAATAAAAAATAAACAATATATAAACATTAATGTTTGTTTGTTTGTATTCTATGCGCAGCCACACTGTTTGTCCTATTTTGATGGGGCTTTTTGCAAAATGTTCAGGAGATTCCTGGGATGAACAAAGGCTATAAGACAGTTGTGATATTCAACCTCTTCACCCCTAAAAATCACCCTTTGTTGTGAAAAATGTGAAGTCCCTACTTGGACGCTTAAATGGCTTACGCTGCCTAAATCATAAATACATGAAATTAATGTAATAAGTCCCTATTTTGAAGCTGCCTAAACCATAACAAATACACCAAATTAATGTACACAGAATTAAATGTCTAAAAAAACTCTACAAAAAAATCTCTGACAGCATACGTTTATCTTTTACCGATAACTCACAATAACCATTTTTGTTTTTCATTGATGCCAAGAAGATCGGGATAAGTCGATTCCCGGACAAGCGTGCACTGCCATACTGTTCATCCGATTGAGATGGGACTTTATGAAAAATGTTCAGGAGATTCCAGGGATGAACATAGGCTATAAGGGAGTTGTAATACTCAACCCCTTCACCCCTAAAAATCACCCTTTATAGTGAAAAATGTGATGTCCCTACTTGGACGCTTAAATGGCTAACGCTACCTAAATCATAAATACATGAATTTAATGTACACAGAATTGAACATCTCAAAAAATGCTACAAAAAAGTCTGCGACAGCATATGTTTATCTTCTATGGATAACTCACAATAACCATTTTTGTGTGCCAAGAATATCGGGATAAGCAGATTCCTGAACAGTGCACGGCTGGTGGTAAAAACATATTAGCATTTATTTATGAATAGCAGTGCACACCAGGTATTAGCTAATATTTAATATTTACAAGTATTTTTGTGATTTCTTGAGCAGTTTTAGGAGGTTGAGGGGTGCAATCATTCAGGTTTTCAAAACTTGAAACTTCAAACCAAATACTTTATATTATGTTAGATATTACTCAGCACAAATTGTCCCACTTCTGATGTATAACTAATAAACAAATTCACTGACAGTACTGAAGCTGTAGGTTCATGACTACACAGACATAAGCTCTCCATACATCCCTATCCTGAGCTAATGTTTTCCAAAAATTCCCCTGTATAATTTAGTTTCCAATTATGATTAATGTTATTCTGCAAATAATGGTTAATGTTATTCTACCATCTCATTCTTGGCCTACCTACTGGATGCTTCCTCTCTGGTTACCAACAGTTTCATGCCCCTCTTTCATTTCCCATTCACTTTTGATGTATAGTAATAATATTTAAATTTCATAAAACTTAAGATGGGAATTAACATTATGAGGCTTTCAAATTAATAAAATTAAAATGAGTAGTAAATTATTTCATCTCATACATTCCATGTTCTTCATAGCACAGGACCTCAGTTTCAGGAACACTTGTCCCTAATCACATTTTAAACATAGTTAGTTTAAATGGCTTTGGAAAAAAGATAACAATAAATAAATGAAAGAAATTCAAACAAAAAAAAAAGATTAAATGAATTTGCCACCATATTATCTGATTCCAAGAAAGAAAAATAATTGAAGAAAATTACTTATATCTTGAAACACACAACAAATTAAAAAAAAAATCAAGAAATTCAATATCACATTAGCAATGATAAATAAATTTAGCCTGAGTAATCTTCTAATAACTAATAAAGTTAATGCTCCAGATAGTAAAACATCTGGAATTTATCAAATTAATTGCAAAGACTGCAATAAAGTATATATATAGGAAAAACAAAAAGGAATTTTGACACGCACACAAAATAACACTTTAGAAATATTAAAAATGGTGAAATTGAAAAAATTAGCAATTGCAGTTCATAGTTTGCTAGAGAATCATAACATTGAAAAAGTTTTCTAATGATTTTAAAATTGAAAAAGAAAATAAATTTTTGAAATGTTTGGCAAAGTCCTTGGAATTAACAGTTTGGGAAAAAATATATATTCAGGAGAACAAGTTCAGTTCCATCAATTTTGAAATTCCTGGTGAGCAAGATTTAGGGTCGCATGTTTGGACGCATTAGACAGTAAAATGCCTTCTCTGCTGAGCAAGTTGTATGCTAATACGATTTTGCTTACTCAGAAATCTGTTCATGCGATAATAATTGGTTAAATTTGTAAGCTACCTGCGGAGGTAGCTTAAATGAGCAACTCAAATTAAAATCCCGAAGGGAACCGATGGTAATCGATGTACTTTGCTGCTTTATCCAACATTTATCCAAGATGTCGGACCTTGAAGACTTCGATCATGTTTTCGGTATACACGGAGAAGAGGAATTTGATAGAGTCTACCAAAGAATTCAACTGGAAGAACAGGAGAATCGGCGTAATATTGCGTGTTGCAGACGTGTTTGTATACGGTATTATTTGCGGGATGCAAGCATAAATGCATTCCTCTATAGCAGACGAAAATAACGGAAGTGGTTTTATCGCTGAGAATTCTGGGTAATTCGTTGCCAATATTACGAAAACGTCGACTCTCATGCATGACCGATAAGTCGGCCGTTAATTCGTTCTCAGCAATTGCTCACGGTGAATCAGCTCACTAGTGATTGGAAGTAATTTGAGTAGAGAGTAATGTTCTAACATACGACCCTTAATCAGGGATTAGATTGGGATGCCACGGCTGGTACAGAGTCATCTACAATTGGTAACGTAACTACGTCATGTGGCATCCGTAGCTCAATCCCGGTGGCGCCTTTGGTCGTTGTAGCAGAATTTAAAAGTAAAAAAACAAATGCAAATTGCGGTTCTCTATGCAAGGCACGCATCCCGGTCAGCCATCGGTTCTCTATGGTCAGCCATTATGTTATTAATGAATTTTATCTGTCCTTGAAACAACGAAAATGCTTTTGAAATGTTGTGCACCAAGGCTGCAAGAATTATATTGGAAGAGGCAAACCACTTTTCTGCTTCACTCGAGAACTCAACAGGTATTTATTTGTATTATATGAATATTATATATATTAAAAATATTATTTTAAAAAATCTGTGTAACAGTTCAGACATTTTGAAACATTCATTTACAATATATGTATATTTCGAAAGTTGAAATATTTGAGTTAAAATTACTTGTTTTGGTATTTAAAAATAAGTTTTGTTTAATTCGTATATGCCATATTTAATATTAAGTATAAAAATACGTTAATATTAAAGTTATTCATATATTAATCATTTTTTAAGATGAATCTATTTTCAACGATAATTTGCTGGAAAAGATAACATTTTAAAATTAATTATATATATTTTAATAATATATTTTTAAATAATTATATATTTAAAAATTGGTAATATATATAAAGCTTTCAATGTGACAATTTGAGTACATGGATACATATATTTAATAATTGTAAAAAATATGTTATGAGTTTCATTGCAAAACTTCAATGCTAGTACGTTGTAACACAAATGATCTTTTAACAAATTTCAGGTGTTCGAAATTAATTATATATATTGTAATGATATATTTTAAAATTAATTATATATATATTTTTAAATAATTATATATTTAAAAATTGGTAATATATATAAAGCTTTCAATGTGACAATTTGAGTACATATTTAATAATTGTAAAAAATATGTTATGAGTTTCATTGCAAAACTTCAATGCTAGTACGTTGTAACACAAATGATCTTTTAACAAATTTCAGGTGTTCGAAATGGCTAAGATTTTGCAGTCTGGAAGACAGATATAAGACTGCTGCAAGTGTCGCCAGAGAGAAAGGCTGTGTGTGGATCATTTCGTGGAGACTGCAATGATCAGGATATGTGGCACAAATAGGGAATGAAAGAGGGGCAATGAAGCTTCTTTGTAGGAAAACAAGTGGGAAAACTCCCAGTTGGTAGACCAAGAATGAGGTGGGAGAATAACTAACCTAGATTTGAGGGAAGTAGATTATTCAGGAGATGATTGGAAAACATTAGTCCACGTGCCCGTGAACCAATCAGTTTGATAGTGCTAGTGATGTAATTAACTTCTTGTTCAATGTTCCATTCCATCTGTTTCTTTTCTAACTGGGACTGCACATGGCCTCAATATAGTTCGATTGGCTGATGTTTCCATTAAGCACAGTGAGAATTTTTGGCTCAACTGCACTTCTACTAGCGCTTGATTTTTCAGTTATATTGTTGTAAACTATAGCTCTTCTCCTGTATTTACTAACATTATTTAATATTTTAAACTCTTTCAAACAATTTTTATAATTTTGAAGTATTTATTTAAATATGCAAATCACAATATTATGAACTGTTAGTCAATATTGTGATGCTAACTGCTATTTTCTCCACAGAGTATATTCCTTAGTCTATGATTTTTCTATTGCTGTTTTGGGTTATCGCTGGTTGGATCAGCGTTAGGGAGTGATAAGTAAGTGTACACTCATTTTTAGTAAATGTTTGGTAATTTTAATATTATTAATATATTTTTTAACATAGATTTGGGGATTTATTGCATATATTGGTCATTTAAATTTCATAGTGACGGATAGTAATCGAGGATGATAATCGATTGTGGGTTATTGCTGGCTCTATAAATTCTGGCGCATGCGCACTGTTGTTCTATAGGACTTTGAAAATATTTCACACTAGTTTAAGTGCAGTTTTTTCCTAATTTTTTCTATGTCCCAGGTAGAAACCTACCACACACATGCACCAACAGGTTATATTTTAAAATTGTTTCCCACTATTTACAATAAATTTTACAATTTTAAGTAACGATTATTTCAACATATTTTTCTATGATATTTAACTATATATGTAACATGAAGGCGTGGCAGCCATATTGATTTGAACGAATATTCTATACAACAGTGCAGCCAATATAGAATATGAACTTTAGAATTTCAGAACTTACTATTTATTTTTGGGCATTGCATTCTTTCATAGGTTACAGTGCTTAAATTGCATTAGGTTAACTTTAAGGTTTGTTAAATAGCATGTATAATGTTGGCTGCATCGCATTATTTCATAGAGTAAACTGCTTTGTGTTTGTTGGTGCATGTGCAAGGTGTCTGCCTGGGACTTAGAAAAAATTCTCACTGCGCTTAATGGAAACATTATCCGTTCGATCTGCCTGCACATTCATTACACTAAATTACCATGTATAAATGTAAAGACATTGTAAGAAATAAATATTCTCGAAGTGTAACAAGTAAATTATATTTAAATTCCTTATTATATTAATGTGTCATATTTAGTAATTGCATAATCTTGATTAATGCAAGGATGCATTTTCTGAATAATTCAGTGCTAGAATGAAATACTTTTGTTACTTAAAGTTGTTGTTGTTACTTAAAGTTTATTTGATTAAACAGTTAGGTTTCATAAGTAACTAGCACTTATTTCTTCACTTACTTCAATAACAGCGAAGGGACTAGCATCAAAAACTATGGTAAATTTAACCGAGAGTGGAATTATTTTTGTGTAAACAAAATGGTTGCAGATTGCCCATTGTGGACAATTTTATTTTGACATTTGATTATGAGCTAGGTTCACTGATCATAATTTTCAATACTTTGTATTTAACATTTATTGTTAACACAGTGAGGTTTTGTATTAATTATTTTTAAATAATAATATAAGTACCTTGTTTTAATCCATCTTCCTGAATTTGAATTGATTTTTATTCAAGAAATGAAATCATGAAGACCTTTCAAAACATGTTTCATCTTCAAGCAGAAAACGAAATGTGTTTTGAAAGGCATTTGGTACCAAATTACGTGCCGAAGATGAAACATAAGTTCTGAAAGGCTTTATGATTTTAAAATTTAATGAAGTTTTTGGAATAAAAATAAATTTTCATTGAGGAAGACATAAAAAAAGTACTTATTATTTTATCACAATTAATACAAAATCATAATTTCTGCTAAGATTTTAAATAAATCCATGTCACTGAAAAGTAAAAAAAAAAAAATTGCATGTTGGACATAAAATGACATCCAAAATTTGCTTATAATGTAATCATTTTATATTGTTGAATTAATATTTTCAACTTGAAGCCTCGTATTATAAACTACGCTATTACTTATGATATAATTATTATTTGTAGAAATTGTGTAGGAAAGAAGTTAAAGTTAAGTGAGATAAAGCCATAGTTTACATCACATTCCATCTAGTTCATGTACACATCAGACTGCCTTCGTGGTCATATAAATGTCGTTGCTTTAACATTGCTGCTTTAGTGCTGCTCTTCCGATTAAGTTCCAGTTGTAATGTAAAAAAACAAGATGTAACTGTGTTTTGATTGGTCGAATAACTATTTTATCTTTGAGCATGTAAGAAAATATAGTTCTCTTTATAACACTTGAAATAAAGAAAATAAAAGTATTATCTAGCACATGTATATATAATTTATATTGGAAAATTTTAAAATTGTAATTAATCATATGAACATTGTTATATTGTTACGCATGCAGAATACGTTGGAATTTCAGTTGTTTAAAATGGCCGGTTCTATATAATAATAAAATTATTTACAAACAGTTCAGTGAAAATTGTGCTACATTAGTTCTTTGAGGTTGTGATAACAGAATTTACAGGTGAGTCAGCATAGGGCATATATTTGGCTCGTAATGAAATTTTAAATAAAATTTGTTGATATCATGGAAAAGGCATAAAGAACAGATTAGGTAAGCACATAGACCAGTATACTATCTGCTCTTAAAGTGATCCTCGTCAAAACAAAACCATGTGACCTGCTCGCTTTTCATTGGTTATTGACACCGACATACAATGTAGAAGCAATAAGTATACGGAAAAGTAGTTACCTCCATTAAATTAAAAATACATCGTCTGAAAATACTTGTTATTCTTCTTAAATGACAATAATAATATTCAAAACACAGAAAATATTCTAAAATATATCTAGTCAATAATGACAACTTAAAATAGTTCAGTACATATGGATGATGTATTGGAGTCATGCTTTAGTCAACAACATGGCTGAAAGTGTTGAGTCTTCTGTTGCCATCTAAAATTGTAAAACAAAGTCTGGCAAACCTTCGACTAGTGGTAAAAAAAAACTTATTTTAAATGTATTTCACAACTTTAGTGAAAAGTATGTAGAACTTCGAGGAAAAGTTATAGTGAATTTAACATGTGAGGTTACCGGTGTGTCATGTGTAAGTATAATAGTGCTCGGAAAGAAAAAAACACGTAAGGTTGTAACTCCCAGTAAAAAAAGGAAGTGTGTGCAATATGCTTTCGATAAGTGTGATGAATTTGTGGCAAATGCAATTTGAGTTATAGTGCATAATTTATTTTTCAAAAATGAATTATATACTTCACACATGTGCTCCCCTTCAATATGACAGTAATTGTGGAGCATTTGTTTATGTTAGGATCATTCTAACAGCGGATAAGGTATATATAATTTTTAGTCATAAATAAATAAAGAAGAAATGTAAGTTCCTAATTATTGGTACAATTTTACCTTATTTCCTATAATATACAATGATGCCTAAAATCAATGTTTATATTGATGACAGTTCCGTTCACATTTAAGTCATATGGCAGGTGAAGTGGCAGCATGGTTATCACAATAGATAATGGTGGTGAAGTAATATCTTATGCAAGTTTGTATGCATTACGACTGGAACTTAGCACAGAACTCATGTCGTTAACAATTTGATTTTAGAACAATCAGAATAGGTTTATTAATTTATTATTGTACAGATGTTTTTTTTTATATATATTGTATACTGTATTGCATAAAATGTGTGAGAGAAGTGTAGAGTAAGCCAAATGTATGTTTGTGGAAGAGCTCATAATGCATTTTCTTAATTTGAAATGAATAAATATAATTTAACACATTTCTTTACATTTCATTCTCCATCATTTCCCATTCCATTTTCCCTGTAATATAAATGCATATGTATAAATATATATATATATATATATATATATATATATATATATAAAAATAATAAAAAATAAAAATAATAAAAATAATAAAAATAATAAAAAAGTGGCTGGTTACATGTAGTTTCATAATTCGACGTTTGGGGGCGCTGTTGTACAATGTAATTTCAAATTTGGCTAACAGATGGCGCTGTTTTACATATACCTGCTTCATAGTTTCTGACACCAGATGACGCTGTTTTTCATCTACCTGTTTCGTAATTTCTGACACCAGAGGTGCTGTAGTAGTATAGTTCTTCTTCTTCTTTTTCCGTTTAGTACCAGTACATGATATTAGATGTCACTAGGCTACTTCTACACTAGCGCCGCTTGTGGCACATACGCAAAACTCACTCACCGTGGCATCCCAATAATCCCTGCCTTAATCTCAAAATCATCAAATCAACACTAGATGGCAGTTTAGAAGACAATTGTGAAGGCAAAAATTCAACAGTCAGAAATATGGCTGAAGACAGGGACAACTATTCCTGAAACCATGGTTCTATGCTGTGAAGAACACGCCATGCATAAGGTGAGATAATTTACGACTAATTTAAATTTTTTAATTTTACTAATATTTCAATTATATGTCGCATTTAAACACATCAATCTTGAATTTAAAAAGCTAACAAAAATAATTCACACTAAGCTTCCTTTTTTCTATCATTGGATATTAGGAAGATCATATGCTCCAGTCCTGGACAAATTAATTTTTTTAAAAGAAAAATTAATGCTTAAACCGGGAATCGAACCCTGCACCTCCGACTCTTCAAAAAATTTGTCCAGGACTGGAACATGTTAAATTAAATATAGATAGATAGATCATCAGTTTATTAATGTCTTTGACATCGTCCGATTCCTAATAGCCAATTTTGTCGGTCCATCCAATCTCCTGGTTGCAGATGTTTCTCCTTCATATATAAACATATTCCCTGACTCCAGGAGGTTTTTAAAATCTCATTAAAAATACTTTGAATAGAAGTCGTCTGATGATGATAATAGCTCTAGCTATCTGTCTTCGAACATAAGAGATTTGTATATATGGAAAGAAAATTTTGCATTTGTATCAGGTCTTGAATGTTGTAATAGATTGTATGCCAATGTACAGAGCCTGAGGCCTGGGATTTGATTCCCGGTTCAAGCATTAATTTTTTTCAAAAAATAATTTGTCCATAACTGGAACATATTAAATTAAATATAACATTAAAATATTAATCTTTACCACTTAAAAGTAATGTAAAATCTTATTAAAAATACTTAGGAATAGAAGTCACCTGATGGCGTTGTTAATAGCTCTAGCTATCTGCCTTCAGACATAAGAGATTTGTATATGTGGAAAGAAAGTTTAGCGTTTGTAAGGTCTTGAATGGTGTAATGGACTGCACACTAATGTACAGAATTGGAGGTCTGGGGTTTAAGTGTTAATTTTTCTTTTCAAAAAATAAATTTGTTCAGGCCTGGAACATGTTAAATTTAAATACAATATCAAAATAATGTGTGAATATTAGTGATGCATTTCTATGGAAGTGCTGCCAGTGGACTGTGATTTCTCCCCACACCACAATCCCATATATTGGATTTACTTAGTCTTTCCAATAAGACAGGCCATAAACTAGCAGTGAATAAGTTTAAAATAATGTCTTATTTTACTGCTTGAATGGAAAATAGGGCTTATGGTCTGAACTCTGCCAGTTTAAATAAAACTCAAATTAATAAAAGTCCATTATTATATTTTAATCGATTTTCTGGATTATTTTGATTTTCATTAATTTAGATGATCCCAGCCAGTCCAGACTAATTACTATATACATACATTATAATGTAAAGTAAATATTACCTTATGTCTTAACAGCAGTGCACACTGGGCTGGATTAGGAAAATGGCGAGTTGTTCTCTGCACAAAAAATGGCATGTGGTTCTTGCCTGAAGCTTGATCTACATATGGCTTCACAGATTCTAAACGATGCTGCCAAATAATTTCTCCACTTAAATTATCAATTCCAAATACCTAAAATATAGATAAATATTATTTTCATGCAAACATTTTTTTTTATATATGCTGCCGGGGAAAAAATGCAAACCATCAAGGAACTGTGTTCAGTGGCGTGGCATCATTATATACCAAGGGGTTGTAGTGTTAGTGATTAATTTGTCACGATAATCAGCGATCAGAAGGAGCTCAGGCAACCTGTGTTTGTGCCCTCTGTTTTGGCTTTGCAGGCAGTAATTGTTTTTAGTGGTGAACAGTATTTGTAACATTCACTCTAGGGTACAACAATGCCCATCCAATGAGTATGTACTCCTGTTCAACATCAGCCATTTGAATGGGGTACATTGTAAGCCTGCAAGAAGCTGAATGGACATATCAACGGATTGCTGTGTAATGTATCAATGATGTGTGTCTGCTTTCAGCAGTGGTCTGTGGAAGATTCCCAACATCCATAGATCAGGTTCTATTTGGTCCCATAGTATAGACACACTTCCAGATTGATGCATTGTGGGAACAACAATGGCCATATATTAAATTAATTTTGGGAAGTAAACATTATGAGGTATAATCATTAAAATTCATCAGATAACATTTTGTTTAAACAACCTGTTATGTTGCACAGGTTTGAATCCTATGAGGTGAGTTGTTTAAACAAAATGTTCTCCAATGAATTTTAACAATGGCCATCCGAACAGCAGCCAGGGAAGAAATCCATGTTACACCTGCTGTGACACCAAGGACCTTTGGGAACCATCTGCTTAGAGTAGGACTAAGATCATGTGTGCCTCTGGCCATTCTACCACTTACACTACAACACTGCCAAGAATGGCTACTCTGGTGTCGTGAAAGAGTCGAGTGGAAAGTGGAATGGCACTCTGTTGTCTTCAGTGATGAGAGTAGATTCTGTCCGTATGCGAGTGATGGCAATAGACCTGGTGAGTGTCATCTTCCAGAGTGTATTCATCCATTACACACAGGCCCCACTCTAGGCTTCATATTGCAGGGGGCCATCAGTTATAACTCGCAGCCATATTTGGTGTTTCTGCAGGATAAAGTAAACAGTGCCTGTTACATTGCACAGGTTAACTCCGTGCTACTGCCAATTCTTCCACAGGAAGGTGATGTGCTTTTTCAGCAGGACAATGCACATTCACATACAGCTGTTGTAATGCAACATGTTCTTTGTGGTGTAGAACATGGCCAGCATGATCCCCAGATCTCTCGCCAATTGAACCAAATCTGAGATATGATGAAGTGTAAACTTACTCTTTCTTCAGAGCCTGCGATAACCATTGCCGAATTGTAACAACAGGAGCAAGATGCTTGAGACAATCTATTGCAGGATGCCATTAAAGGATCTTTATCACCATTTGCATGTGAGAACACACACTTGCTTTGCAATCAGAGCTGAGTACATTGTTTATTTATACAATTGTATGAGCACTCCTTATTGTGTCATGTATGTTTCATTTGGTCTTCTGAATTTGTTATTATGTACTCCTACGATGATAAACCACCTGTCGCATCATTTTTGAATAAAATTAACTTATCCTTGGGGGTGTTGCACTTTTTTTGGCAGTGTATTTAATAGAAAACCACTCATTCAAAAATTTGAAAGGGATTTTAATACCTTAAAACTAATACACCGATTAAAATGAAATCTTAAGAATCAGAAAATTAACATCCCTCCTCATAATTTGAATTCTTGAACATGTTTCAAAATGCTTGCATTCTTTCATCAGCTTGTTCCAACTATTGAATTTGTAGTTAGCAATCTTGTAGGTTGCTACCTCTTCCCTCTTTAGGTTGACCGATGAACTTCCAAATCAAATCCTTTTCCCTGAGAATTTCAAAATTTACAACTTTTTCCTTGTATTTCTGGATGTAAATTTTCTCTGAAACTGCAGATTCTTTGGGTTTATCTGTTTCAATAATTTTCTGTTTACTTTCTATGTCTTTCTGACCAAGCATGAGCAGCTACTGCAGATTTATCTATCTCCCCATTTTTTACATATCTAAGGTGTTCTTTCATTCTAATGTTCAAGCTTACTTTGTTTTACCTATGTATATTTCTTCACAATCTCTGCAATTTTATCTGATAAATTCCTGATTTTTTGCCTTTGTTAATGTTTTTAATTTGTTAGTTATAATTTATTAAGGTTGTAATAATTTTTTGGTGCCAATTTTATGTTGAATGTGTCAAAATTATTTTAAAACTTTTTGTATGCCAAAGGATGATATATAAATTTCTTGTACTTCTTACTAATTTCTTTCTCGGTCTGAAGAGTATTTTCACTGATTAATTTTTGTTTTTTAGACTTACTTATTTTCTTGGAAATCATTTTTTTAACCATTCTCTTTTACTACCTTTATTATGTGTTTTTTTCTCTAGTTTAAAAATTTCTCTCCCCATGGAAATGTTTACCAGTCTATATGTTAAACTATAAAAGAGAGTAATATTTAATTTTAGGAAGTTATATTTTGAGGTTATTTTAATTATATTATTTTTGGTCTGGGAAAGCTGAAGATAAAACAGAGAATTGTTTTGAAACATGTCCAAGAACAAATCAACATTAATATTGAGGTAAGATGTCCAGACCAAAAATAATATAATATAAAAGAGAGGATTGAACCACAATGCACACAAACAAACAGTCACAAAATAAATATACAGTGGACACCAGTTAATTCGACATTCGATAATTTGAATAATTGGGTAATTCGAATATAAGTACAACCCCCTTGAAACTCCTATTTAAAATAATGTTAAAAATACATGTTTAATTCAACATTTTGAAGCCAACATTTGGATAATTTGAAGCCACAATTATATTTATTGATATTGAAAATAGTTAACTGAATTCTATAAAAGTTTAAATATATTAATTAAATAAAAATAAAACGTAGTTTTATTTGATTTTCATATTTATTATATAATTCAGTGATAGCTGTTTCGGTACAGTGTACCAAAACAGCTGTCATTGAATTATATAATAAATATGAAAATCAAATAAAACTACGTTTTATTTTTATTTAATTAATAAATATGGATTTTCATCAAGTAAACACCAACTCAATTGATTAGTTTAAATATAGTTGAAAAATTCCAAGAATTTGTCTAGTGTCCGTATTCCTAGTTGCTTATTGTTAAAGTCCCGTTAGATGGCAAGTGAACTGGCCTGTATTGTCCAGCGCTTTGTTTCCTTGGGCACAGTACATAGACACCCACTCCTCACTCATAGCCCAAAAACTGAGAACAATCACATACCCTCCCAGTACAGGTACATGTACACATAGAGTAAAGTACAGTACAGTTAAAAAATATAACTCATTATGAATGAGTTAAGTGACTCGATTCACAATGCCAAAATGTGGAGTGTACACCAGTTTAACATTAGCAAAAAAAAAATTGAAGTGCTCAGGAAAGTAGAAAAAGGAACAAAGAAGTGTGATATTGCCAAGGAATATGGAATACTGCTGAACACTTTATCCATCTACATAAATAATAAGGAAAAATAATGGTGGAGTGTTGGAACTTACAAAATGGTGGAAGTAGGAAATGCATAAGAGGAGGTGAATTTCCTGAAGTTGACGAGTGTGTGTTCAAATGGTTTAAACAATCGCGTGATCGTAACACACTATTGAGTGGTCCATTAGTGCGTGCCAAAGCCAAAGAAAAGTTGGGCGTTAAAAATTTTAAGGCAAGTGGAGATTGGTTCAGTGGTTTTCAGAGAAGATGTGGCATTTCGTTTAAAAACGTGTGCGGTGAGAGTGCTACTTATTTTATGACAAAATATGAAAATTAAGAGGTGAGTTACAGGGCGTGTTAATTGCAGTATTTGTGTGAAATAAATTTATTTTAGGGTACTGCACTATGTAAAATAAACTGTCTTTTCTTAATTCAAAATTTTAAACATACCTCTTGAGTTCGAATTAAAAAGTGTCCACTGTATTACAAAAACAAACAATAGTACTGATTACCTTCCCTGCAGATGATGCTGCAACTATCATTTTATGTAATCCAAATTCATCTCTAACTAAACCTGCTCTTTGATCTGCTGAAGGTGGTTCACCCAGTCCCAGAATTGTTAAAATAAGAGATCTCAACTGCAAAAGCTGACTGGTCAAACGGTGTACAAACATTCCCAAGAATCCAGCTGTAATAAAATACAACAGTCACAAGAAAATTCTTAAAGTAATTTTCTTGATCATATTTATATATCAAGTTAACCATGACTAAAATACATAGTTGTAATGCAATGATTATAATACACATTTTTAGGATAATCCATGATTTATAATTAATCTAATAGCTTAGTCAGTAGAATTTGAGTCACCATTATAAAAGCAAACAGAGTCATCATTATAAAAGCAAACAATATTATTAAAAGCCTAATGAGTTAATTACTTGACATTTGTCATTTGCATTACAAATTTAAGGAAAATGATAAAAAAATCTTAAACGATAGTGCTGATCTCTGTCTGGAAATTAATACAGACATGCTGAGTAACAGGAAATAACTTAATTAATAATGAGTTGTATATTTTGACTCACCTCATATTTCTTGATTTTCATGCAGACCGGTTTTGTCGCTTCTGTGCGACATTCTCGGTGCATTACAACTGTTGCCTTGCGGTTGTCCATCCTGCAAGTTGATTTCTGTTTCCTCTGCAGGCTGACTGATGAGCTTCCAAATAAAATTTGTCCTACAAGTTGATTTCTGCTCCCTCTGCTGGCTGATGAACTTGATTTGGAAGTTCATTGGTCAGAGGGAGCAAAAATCAACTTGCAGAATGGACAACCGCAAGGCAACAGTTGAGTGATAATAAACACTTTGAATTTTCTAAAGCAAAAGTGACTAAACCTTAAAATAACATATCATACTGGTTTAAAAATTCATAATTCATGTTTGGAATAGACTTAAATAAAGATAAGATTATTATTAATGAATTTATATTCTGATTGAGGGTCTTTCCACTTTTCAGCGGTTGCCCTTTTACCAGCCGGCTGCTGGCCCTTCACATCCACATGTGTCAATCACAGAGGTAGATGATCAACAGCCAGTGTAGGGGTGACATGTGGTTAGCATGTCGAGTCCCCCAGCCGTTATAGCTGGTTCCTCAACCTGGAGCCGCTACTTATTGTAGCTACCCAATTGCCTCACGATGCTGGGTGGGCACCGGTCCCATACTGGCCGAAATACCATGAGAAAATTTCTTCCCCCATGGAGACTCGAACCAGCGCAAGTCCCGTAGCTCTGCGCCAAGGCTTCCTACCTTAGCCGCTCGGCTACGGCGTGGGACATGAATTTATATAAATATTAAAATACTAGAAAATGTTTAACAGTTTAATTTTTTATTATTAAATCCTCTTCTCATGACTAGAATAATGTCAGGTTGAGAGATGAGATGAAGCTAAGACTCTATTATTGAAGATCTGCTATATCCAAGGATGCTGGGTGACCAGGCCTGTCCTACCTTCACATTAGTAAATGAACTGTAATGGAATGAAATGAATGTTATAAATATGGTGGAATGAAGTTTTGGCAGGGGCAGACAAGATAAACCCTGAGAAAAGCCTGTCCTCATTTGTCCACTACAAACATAACATGGACTGACCAAGACGTGAATTCGAGATTCAGAGATAGGGTCAGTGTCTAAACACTTCAGCCATGGAGCCACCAAATTTAATTCTTATAAAATAATAAAAAAAAGTCTATATGTGTGTAGGGACCATTTCAATGCCACCCATTTCACTTTCATTCTTTGAGTTCCACAGACAGACAGATGGCATCAATGTGATCTATTTTCAATTTATGCATAGTTTCACAAACCATGTTATGTAGATGATATAATGTGTACAGAGAGAAGTGTAGGTGTGTTGTGTAAGGGATGATAATAATGAAGAGAAGGGGGAAACTTGAAACCCAGGATTAAAAAGTACCAAGCAGAGCACCAGGCTTTAACATCATAATCTGACAGTTGAATCATTATCAATATATATACTGTGGAGGACTTTAGAATTTGATCCAGACATCTGGTGCACAATGTAACAATTAAAAACTGTATACTGCCCCTTCTCCTAGCCCCAATATTGAAAATTTTACAATTAAAATTTATATCCCTGCAGGGAATTGAACCCAGATCTGCTAGCCATGGGACAGAATTGCAATTCCTGAGAAGTAAATATAAATATGCCATTAATGGCAAACCATGAGATAGCACCACATAAATCTGCACTATTCAAACAAAAGTTAATTTATAAAGTGTATTCACTTTTAGGTTGCAGTAAATAAAAGCAGAATGATTTCCACAGTCTAATTGATTATTGGGATAGTTAACTGTCTATGCATTCAAAACGTAGTCCTTACATTAATATCAAAGAAACAACTCTGAAATTAAATAAAAAATAAGAAGAGAGTATTCGCATAGAAAGCGAAAGGTCCTGGGTTCAAACCCCAGTCTGAGCATATATATTTCTCTTCAAATATAATAAATAAATATTCTGTAGGAAATGGAAAAGATTTAATTTAATTTATTTAAACGACAAGTACAGCATTAGAAGTAAAGGAGAAGACATGAGTATTGTTCTAATTGTATATTTCAGATTTTTTCAAGATGGCTAAGTTAGTGATACCAGTTAAAAACAGTTACCTTTATATTTATGTATTACTTTCTTTTGTGGAATTTGAGTTTTTTCTTCAAATCGAAAACATCTATTGGCTACATTATTAAGATTAGAATTTATTGTACTTTCACTTTATCTTACTATATACTTTTACTTAATCTCTTTTAATTATGAATTATATTTTAGAATAGTTTTTTAACTTTTTCTGGGGAAGGAAGATCAATTAAAGCGTTATTAGCAATTTTGAATAATGGATGATTGACTCGTAATGGTTTATTCATATGTTATGTGTAAATTGTTAAAATTAGGTAAAAAAATATGTAATTCTAAATATGTTTCATTTGAGGTGTACAGAATTTCTGACTAGATCTACCAATAAAATAGAGAAAGAAAAATTATCTTAAACTTGTGTAAGTGGATAAAGCATTTACAATATTTCAGAAGAAATCTATTTAAGAGCATCAAAAGGGAAGGAGAAAAGGAAATCATTGACAGAAAAATATATGATGTTTATGTAAAAAGTGCTGTGAGAAAAAAGATCATAATTATTCTTTGAAACAAACTGCCAATAATTAAATTATTTTCAGTCTGTTTATCTTACCTCAATATTAATTAAATTATTTTCAGTCTTGACTTAGGCTTTCATGGCCAGAGTTGCTATGATTATCTTGAAGATTTCCGGGCTGTAGGCCATGGTCTCGAGGCTTGAAGTTCCCCGATGTTTCGCCAGAGACTGCGTCTGGCATCCTCAGTCTCTGGTGAAATGTCAGGGAACTTCAAGCCTCGAGACCACGGCCTACAGCCTGGAAATCTTCTTCAAGATCATCATATTTTCAGTCTGTTTATCTTACCTCAATATTAATTAAATTATTTTCAGTCTGTTTATCTTAATATTGAGGTAAGATAAACAGACTGAAAATAATTTAATTAAAAGAACCTCAAAATATTACTTTCTAAAATAAAACATTAATTAAAACTGCCAATAGCTGATACAGACAAATAGTAATCTGGACCGAATGAGACATTCATTTTCATTTCTATTCATAGTAGCACATTAGTACAACACTACAATCTAAAAGTGTATCCATTATAGCTGACTTCTTGAAAATTAAATTATTTTTGAATAAAATATAGTTTTAATAAGTTATCAATTAAATAAATCAAGGGTAAAGAGAAAAATGTTTGCCTCAACCGGGAATCGAACCCCGAACCTTTAGCTTTCCGTGCTAATGTTCTGTCCAATGAGCTAATCCAGGCTCCATTCCCATCCAAGCAGAAATCCTTCCTTTACCTTACTCTACTGGTCCCACATTCAATTGCAATGAATCATCATTCACAAATACACAATGAATGGCTTCTACCTGAAGAAGACATGAAGGGACTCCACACAGCTATAGCATTAGCACATAAAGCTAAGGTTCGGGGTTCGATTCCTGGTTCAGGCAAAAAATTTTCTCTTTACCATTGATTTACAATAATTTGTGTTCATTAATTTACTTATTTCTATCATAGTAATAGCTTTAGCATCTCAATATTAATTTAATATCAATTAAATATCTCAACAAACAGGTTTATGATACCACATTATTAAAATTATGAATTTGAATTACAATTAAGAGTAAAATTAAATTGTACAAAACTCTGATTATATCTGTACAAACATATGGAACTGAGACATGGGTCCTAAGCAAAAATGATGAAAAAGTCTTAGTATTTTCAAAAGGAAAATTTTAAGTCATATTTGGTCCAATAAATATTGAGGGAGAATGGCATATTAGATATAACGAGGAGCTATATGACCTATAAGAAGATATGGGCAGTGTCACATACATAAAAAACAGATTGAAATGGTTACAGCATGTGATAAGATAGAGTGATTACATCTTTATATAAAATACTTTCCGCAACTGTGGAAGTGAAAAGACCCAAAGGAAAATCTAAATTTATATGGGAAGATGGAATATTAAAGGACATAAAGACTCTGGGTGAAAAAAAATTGCTGAAGTCTGGGTCTTGAGAGAGAAGCTTGGAGGGAACTTCAGAGGAAGGCTGTGGCTTAAAGAGGGCTTGTAAATTAATGAGTAATTTTTTAAGATCTTACCTCATATTTTATGTTTCTTCAAACATGGGAACTAGTTTTCGAGAGAAGGATGTCTCTCATTTTCAACTGACATTATGACTACCGGATTTTCGTTGGAATCTCCATCAATAACGTTGCCATCTGGAGTTGATTTGATGAACTTTGAGATGAGGTCACGATCATCAAATCAATACCAGATGGCAACGTTATTGATGGAGATTCCAATGAAAATCCGGTAGTCATAATGTCAGTTGAAAATGAGAGACATCCTTCTATCGAAAACTAGTTCCCGTGTTTGAAGAAACATAAAATATGAGATAAGATGTTAAAAAATGACTAATTAATTTACGAATTAAGAACCTCATAATGTTATTTCCCATATTTAACTATGAATTAAAGAGGGCTGTTGTGCCAACTATTATGATATAAATTTCTTTCCGGCACGTTTACATTATGTAATTAGAGTTAAATTTAATTACTTTAGGAACATCTAAGTGAATTGACTGTTCTATTTATTTTAGGACCAATTTTCATATTTTTAATTGCTCAATTTTTTATATTGTTATTTAAGGAAGTTTTTCTTTTTGTCCAATGCCACTAGGTTGTATTTTATGAAATTTCTGAATTTCTCTCCTAGTATTAGCGGAATTGTAATCCATTTCTTAGGTTGGGATACCTGGAAGGCAGAGTTACGTTACTCAGATAATATGTAGGTGATAAATGATAATGAAGCACTAGGAGAATTATATTTGAACAGAAAAATTTTCGCCTAGACCGAGACTCGAACCCGGGACCTTTGGCTTGCCGGGCCAAATGCTCTACCAACTGAGCTACCGAAGGAAGTTACGATCTAGATGCAAACTTTTCTCTTATATACGTTGTAATTCCCTCTCACCAAATGCTTTTGAAACCATTGGTAGAGCATTTGGCCCGGCAAGCCAAAGGTCCCGGGTTCGAGTCTCGGTCTAGGCGAAAATTTTTCTCTTCAAATATAATTTATCTTTCATTGAGAAATGTTAAATTAATAATAAAAAACATCACTAGGAGAATTCTTAACCTAAATGTAACCTAAATTCCAGACCATGGGCAACCACAGGAAAAATTTCTATGATCTGACCAGGAATTGAACTGGGACCTCATGAACTGTAGTCAGAAACACTGCCCACTAGCCCATGAGGCTGATCTGTTTAAGGAAGTAAAATCAGAAAAAAGCAGAAATCAACCTACAGGATTGACAACCACAAATTCAAAAAAATTATGAAACACTGACAATATCACACAGATGTGAAGAAACTTAAAGTAAAAGATTTGTATCCTCGTTCATATGCACCATGTTGTAGGTGTCATATAAGGGGGGAAACTTGTTTTCTTGTAGTAGGTTCTCATTGTAGGAAGTCCTGGGTTCGACTTTAACTTTGCCATGGCTTGAAACTCTGGTCAGGAAACGCAGGAAATTTATGAAAAATAGGTTTTCACTTTAAATCAAAGGTCACTTATTAATTTTTTTTATATATTAAATTTGGGAATTTTTAACATTATGAGGTTCAATTAATAATAATTAAATGAATCGTGATTTTTTCTTACCTCATACATCTATGTTTCTTTAAACACAGCACTGCAGTATCGGCGACACTTTGTCGTCATCGTCAGCTGTTTTCACGACTGTCAATTTTTTCTCCTTTTTGCCGGTAATTATCTAGACTGCCATCTGGTGTTCTTTTGAAGGAATTCCTCTTCAAACTGCCAAACAAATTGGCAGTTTGAAGAGGAATTCCTTCAAAAGAACACCAGATGGCAGTCTAGATTCACGACTGTCAATTTTTTCTCCTTTTTGCCAATAATTATCTAGACTGCCATCTGGTGTTCTTTTGAAGGAATTCCTCTTCAAACTGCCACACAAATTGGCAGTTTGAAGAGGAATTCCTTCAAAAGAACACCAGATGGCAGTCTAGATAATTACCGGCAAAAAGGAGAAAAAATTGACAGTCGTGAAAACAGCTGACGATGACGACAAAGTGTCGCCGATACTGCAGTGCTGTGTTTAAAGAAACATAGATGTATGAGGTAAGAAAAAATCACGATTCATTTAATTATTGTCACTTATTAACTTTGAATAAAAGCTGTGAATTTTATTCTTGAATATCAGTTCCTTCGAAGATATATGAAACTTGTAAAATAACTTTTAATCCGTCTATTATCTGAATGACCATTATTGATACTTATTAAAACTGCCATTTTGAAGACTCACATAAAAAATGACCCAAATATTTCAAGCTGAAATTAACAGCATATAAGTTCAACTGCACTCGGAGTCATACAATGCACTATTTATATTATACTTTAAATGAAATTAAAATTTCCATAAAATCATGGGTGACCGTTTCTTAGTAGGTCTTGCCTCAATGAATGTTACCAATAGACTCTCGTAGGGAAATATCTCCCACAATTCTTTCTTTCAAATTATGACATTTAAATCTGATTGGTCAAAATAACCAGGCAATGAGTACTTATTGGTTGACTCATATCCAAGTTAGCCAATCTCTTTTAAATATAAAAATGTCAGTTGATATTTCAAAGATCCATTCAAATTCATAAATGATTATATAAATTCTTAGAACCACCAAATTACGTATTCTCAACAATTAAACTATTCAGCTACATAAAAAATATGAAATTCTGAATATTCATACAAATAATATATCAGCTGATTTCCATTGAATATTAAAAACTAAAATTATATATATTAAATAAATAAAATAACCTCTATTAATATTATGTATGAGAAGATATCCGGCTTTAAATTATGGTCTGCAAGAAAATTAAAAAAAAAAGAGGTAAGTCTAAATCTCTAACTCATAATAATTAAGTAATAAGAATCAAACAAATCGTGAATTCTTCTTACCTCATACATCTATGTTTTTTAACACAGAACTGCAGTATCGGGAAACATCTGTTTTCACAACAAAACAGCTGAAGATGGGAATGATATGTTTCCCAATACTGCAGTTCTATGTTAAAAAAACATAGATATATGAGGTGAGAAGAATTCACTATTCATTTGATTCTTATTAAGAAAACCTCATAATATAAAAATTCCCAACATTATTATATTAATAATTAAGTAAAATCAGCTTCAAGTTTGTACATTCTGCCTCCCGCCACCCCCAAAGTTCAAGCATAAATTATTTCAGTATTATACATTATATTTTACTATTTTTTAATAAATAGCCATGTAAAAAAAAAGAGAGAGAGAAGAAGAAGAAGAGAGAGATCCACAAGGGATTGAACACATGTCCCAGATCTTGGTTTCTTTAACCCTAATGCTATGTTTAGAGTCCAGATGTAAGGCTCTTAAAGAATTCAAAACAGGCAGGCAAAAAGGCATTAAAAATCATTAATATAGGCACTAAAAATTCAAAATAGGCTCTTACAAAAATAGGACAACAACATAATATTTTACAGTCATACATTAAGAATATAAACATATGCTATCAATAGCATGCGAAGATATCAGAGATGCTATTGGAATTTGTTTTGCCTTTTTACAAAGAGCAGAGAATATTTCCGCACCAAATTCTTTCACAAAATTGGTCAGTTCGTCTTTTACTGTTGTCCACTCTTTAGGTATTTTAAAAAAAACTTTTAAAGGTAAAAAAAAAAAAAAGGCCACATATACTTGCCGCACCTCTTTGCCTTTGAAGTACCTGTCTGTGAATGAGGACTGCAGTTACCAAGATCAAAAATAATATTACCAGTCACCTAAAGGTTTCAGCACTAGGTGTGAGATAGAGAAAGAAAGCTTGAGCTTTGTCACTCAGCAATGTTTGTATTGAAAAGAAGCAAATAACTTTTCTCCAAGCCCTAGAGCTGGAGCATAATACAATGGGACATAGCACAGGGCTATTTCGATTAATGGGAAATGCATGAGATGAAAAAAATACAATATTTACCTAATGGGAGTGCATTGAAGGGGAAACCATCTACCTGATAGGTTATTGCCACCCATATCCTAAAATATTCTAAGGAAATTCATAAAAAAATAACTCTTGAAAACTTCTATGAAATGATTTGTGCCATGAAGTTTGTCCATTTCAATTGATTTCATTAAAATACTGAGTTAATTTCTAGAAAAAATTGCAAATAGGCATTTATAGGCAAAATGAACTTCATGAAAAACAACTCTAGGGTCATTGGTATGAACTTATACATAGTCACTTTTACAATATCTATAATAAATAACTACAGGCATTTTCCCTAACATCCGGTCTCTAGGTTATGTTACTAGCTACAGAAAGAACATAGTGACAATATCTGAGGTTGTTCATGATTTGTAATAAGAGTGATCACATGTAAGTTCCTGAGGGAAAGGATATTACCTTGTGAATAGCACAAGAAAACTGTGCTTTCATCAACAGTACTTAATCCAAATTCTTTTCTTCGAATGTATGTTATTAAAAAATGAATAAAAATTGACTACTGACTAAAGTCATGTAACCTTTAATGCTTTTTTCATCTTTCAAACTCTAGAAGGAATCTGAAAGTCATTTGTAAATAATAATTTCTCAGAAAAATCACTTATACACATAAAAGCAGGTTAAGCCACATTAATTCCAATTTAATAAACAACATATACCTCTCGAGAAATGAAATTAACATAGCCTAAAGCTAACATCATATTAGTGACAACTTCTAAGAAATTATCTACCAACTAATAAATGAGACAGACATGCAGGAAATAAGAGGAACAAATTGCATGACCAAATAATAAAAACACAAAATAACTTCTATTTTAATGCAAGGAATGAATATTAGTACAAATAAAATGCATAATGTATCCTGATAGCCAACCCAAAGCAGGAAAATGCAAAGAGTTGCCATCAGATACATATACCTGAATAGGGTAAATTACAATAAATATATGTACTTCTTCAATACTGTCCTGAGGAAGAAAGTAACGTGATTTTTCTTGTCTTAACAACCAAAAGGAGAATTAATAAACCTATAACAAGGATTTTAAGAAGTCATTAAGGTTTATTTGAACAATATTTATACTCTTTATATAATTTAAATAGAAATTTCTACATTTCACCTCAATAAACAATGTGATTTATGCACCATACTGTAGGTTATACAAAGTGGGACCTTAAAAGAAATGAGGAAATTATGTAAGAGTTGGATGAAGAACCCATTCTCCACCATATACAAAACTACCAGAGCAACTGAAAACCCCATCTTAAATGAATGCCATCTCATACAATTCCAAAAGCTATGTCTCGTTGCTGCCTCCAAGGCAAAAGATCACTGGGATGTCCAAAAAAGTGCTGGATGGAAAATCCCTCTTTGAGATCGTAACAGGCCACATGGCCTAATACTTGCATGGATGATGATGATGACCTCATTAAACATCTATGAATTTCACTGGACCAGTTTCAGAAAACATCTCTTCTATCTCACAAATCAAAATGTGACATAAAGGACCTGGCCCATTTTTAATACTCAAGGGCTCAAATATTGGCCACTCAAATTTAACAAAAAATTATGGGAAGTGGCACTTTGAGGTAAACATTAACAGAATATAAGTATGAATCAGAGTTTAGCTGATGATGGAAATGAAGGTTTTCAAAATATGTCAGGTGAGAGAAGAATAATTCATGAGGTGATGTATGAAGTTTTCATTCATATTTATATTCTATAGGTTAGTTTATTTTTGACCCTACTAGTATATTATTAGTATATTATATTGAACATGTCTAATAATTATTAAAAATTGAAGAGGTCCCTAGAAAAAGGGCATAACATCAATTTCTGGAAAGGTGATTGATTTTAAGGTGTTAGAATTAATGCAATATTCTTTATTATATGAATATATGCAATCTTTTTCTTTCAAAATTAAAACTATGTCCAATTCTGGAAAATTTTAATTTAAAATATAACCTATAAATATGCAATCTTCTCAAATTTCCTCAGTACATAATTAACATACTGCTAATTATCTGGCATAATTTGCCACATAATTGAGCTTTGCTCCAAGATTGTAAAGTAAAAATATACCTTCTACTTGTGTTCGGCATAATGCCAGATTGAGGGAGAGATGAGGTAAAGCCTCTTAATAAATATCTGTGATACACTAAACCAGTGGTAGATGAAATAAAATGGATGACATGAGTAAGGAGAAGTGGTGGAATGAAGTTTTTGGCAGAGGAAAATCTGAGAAACCTTGAGAAAAACCTGTCCTGGCACCAATTTATCCACCATGAATTCAACATGGAGTGATTGACAAGAGAACTGTCAACCATTGCATACCATAATATACCTTTAAATTTCTCACAGACAAACACTGAGATGTACCAAGGCCGAGTACACAAAATTATCTGTTGTTTTTAACTGAAAGGCACTAAAATCCAGCGCCAAATCTCTCAGTTATACTACAGGGAAGTAATATAGCTTCTGACTTCAGTGGACTAGATAACCCACACATCCTGGCATCCGTACCCATCCCGTCTCACTCCACTCCACTCTAGTCAAGCAGGAAGTCCATCTGCATAGTACAGTGGATTGTCATTGCTGGATTCTCACTTCAATTTCTGTGCCTTGCAGTTAAAAGCCACAGATAATTTTTTGGACACGGCCTTGGTACATCACTATGCTTCTATGAGAGAAATTTCAAAGTATGTTTCGGCATGCAATGGTTGACCGTTCCCTTGGGGAGATATGAACTCGAAACAAAGGTGGAGGGGAAGTGACTAATCAGTAATCACTTGCATCATGAAGCCACCCAGCTATAAGATAATGTTTTATCTAAAATAAATTCACCCTTAATCGAAAAGTCTTCATTTCTCAACATGCACTTATAATTTACAAATTCAACTAATGTACATTTATGTTCTAAATAAGTTCCCATGCAAACAAATATGAAGTGGCATCATAACCAAACTTAATTGTCATAACATAAGTATTGTCATATGTAACTGTTTTTGATAGAATGGGAAAACAATACCATGCTGGAAAATAAACATATTCTAGATATATTCACAATGCTCTTAATTTTTAAAATCATGCAAAATACACCTGTACTTATATTATTTTGAGTCGGTTTATCTTACCTCAATATTGATGTTGATTTGTACTTGAACATATTTTGATTGGATATCAATCATCTTCAGCATATTGCCCAGACTGGTTGGATTTATGGTTATAAACCCTGGATGTCAATGTTAGCTCCCTCCTGTGGTTGGCCAAAGAACCTCCAAACGAGGTCACGTTCCATCGGTATTTCGAAATTCATAACTGTTTTTTTCTTCTGAATAAAGATTTTTTCCCAAATAGTCAGCTCTTTTGTATTTTCTAACTGTTTTAATAACTTAGTGTCTGAACTTATATTATGTTTTTCAGACCAAACATGAGCAGCAACTGCAGATTTTTCTATTTCCCCATTTTTAATATTTCATGTGTGTTCTTTGGCTCTAATTTGTAAGTTTCTTTTGATTTTTCCTATATATATCTTTTCATAACCCGTACATTCAATTTGATATATTCCTGAATTTTTATTGCAGGAATCTGATATATTCCTGAATTTTTATTGCAGGAATAAATCAGGAATATATCAAATTGAATGTATGGGTTGTGAAAAGATATATATAGGAAAAACCAAAAGAAACCTACAAATTAGAACCAAAGAACACATAAGAAATATTAAAAATGGGGAAATAGAAAAATTTGCAGTTGCTGCTCATGTTTGGTCTGAAAAACATAATATAAATTCGGACACTAAATTATTAAAACAGTTAGAAAATACAAAAGAGCTGACTATTTGGGAAAAAAATCTTTATTCAAAAGTACAAAAATAGAGTTATGAATTTCAAAATACTGACGGAACGTGACCTCGTTTGGAGGTTCTTCGGCCAAACACAGGAGGGAGCTGACATTGACATCCAGGGATTAAAACATAAATCCAACCAGTCTGGGCAATATGCTGAAGGTGATTGATATCCAATCGAAACATGTTGAAGAACAAATAAACATTAATATTGAGGTAAGATAAACAGACCCCAAATAATATAATTAAAAGAACCTCAAAATATTACTTCCTAAAATAAAACATTAATTACACCTGTACTTACATGATACCCCTAAATCCACTGGCACCATAGCAAAGCAATGAAACAAAAATTTAATTTAATTATTTATGGTATAGATATTTAATATCAATTTCTACTACAAATTAATTTGATCTAATTTAGAAAGGGAATATTTTTTAATTAATATTTTGTAATAAGTGTTTGTAAATATGGTTTTTCAGACTTTGGGTTCTACTCTAGATGGATAGATGGTGTTGATTGATCCATTTTCAATTTATGCATCACTTTGTCAGACATACTTAGCACACTTTTTTGTATTGATATGTCACCTATTTAATTTTGTACTCTTATTTTGTTTTCTTTTAGACCAGTTTTGGAATTATTCCATAGTCAATATTTTCAGTATTACAAAAACAGCATAATAAGGGAATAAAACAGCACAATAAGAGAAATTATGCAAGTTGAAAAAAAAAATTAGAAAAAATAGAAGAAAAACATATGAAATGGTATGGACACCTCATAAAAGTGGAAGAAGAGAGAATACCAAAGAATATCCTTAATTGGAAAGGTAATGGAATAAGTGGAAGAGGCAGACCTAGAGAATGTTGGATAGATGGAGTGAGAGAAGTATAGAAGCTAGAGATTTGAGGAAAGAAGACGCTCTAGACAGGAACCTCTTATGACAAATCACTCTGGGTTGAAGGAGAAACACTGTATTGTGGAATATTCCTAAAAAAAATAAATTTGGGATTTTAAAATTAAAAATAAATCATTTATCATCTCACTTCATATTGTATTAAAAATTATAAAATGCACTTTCAGCATGTGCAACCTTTGATTACATAAAATGTATTCTGTATTTTTTCTCTCGAAAATATATTTTTAAAATATCTTTCTTTGAAGATTCGTAACCTTTTTCAAAATATAAAAAATATTACTGCATTCCATAAGTTTGCAACTACATGTTTATAAAAATTTATAATTGGATGTACATAAATGAATTAGCTCCCAGTCGGGAGCATGGTGTTGAATAGGAGCATCACTGTATGACTGCCTCAATATATGGGTGCGGGTGTACCCTACAGTCAACTTAAGAAATATTTAAACAGTTTTATAGCACAATGTTATTAACATAAAATTTCACAAAACTAATTTAAAAAAATGAAAACAAGTCAACTGGACTGGATAAATGAACCATACTTATATGTAATCTAAATAAATGTATGTTTACTTTAATGGAAAATGAATAATCTTTAACTAGGGTTGCAGATTTTGAGACTGATATGAAATCATGTATACCTTAGGGTTGTATGCAAATACATTAGTCTCTACTCAAATTACTTCCAATCACTGGTGAGCTGATTCATAGTGAGCAATTGCTGAGATCGAATTAACGGCCGACTTACCGGTCATGCATGAAAGTTGACGTCTTCGTAATATTGGCAACGAATTACCCAGAATTCTCAGCGATAAAACCACTTCCGTTATTTTTGTCTGCTATAGAGGAACGCATTTACGCTTGCGTCCCGCAAATAATACCGTATACAACGACGTCTGCGTCGCGCAATATTACGCCAATTCTCCGTTCTTCCAGTTGAATTCTTTGGTAGACTCTATCAAATTCCTCTTCTCTGCGTATACCGAAAACATGATCGAAGTCTTCAAGGTCCGACATCTTGGATAAAGCTGCAAAGGTTTCAAACTACCATATTTGGTTCGTCTTCCGGGCTTATAGGCCGTGGTCTGGTTGTCTTCTTACTCGACGTTTCATCTACTGCTGCGGTAGACATCATCAGGAGATACTGCGTGCTTTCTGTGAACTCCTCAACAGTCGGCTGCAGACTGGTGGTAGGTCGTTGGAAACTGTCTCTCTGTTTATAGCTAAACCCCGGGTGGAGGGGAGGTTTTCTGCGCGCACCGAGTTGTGCGCTGTATTGCCGTGTGCCGAAGTCATAGGCTTCGTTGTCGTGTTAAGCAGTGCTGGGATCCAAATTTTGTTTATCTTCAAGGTTTTCTTCTTTTTTGTTGAAGGAATTTTTATGTTTGTATATTTCTATGGCTTCTCTGTATAGTCTGGTGTAGTAATGTGATGTTTGTGATAATACACATTACTACACCAGACTATACAGAGAAGCCATAGAAATATACAAACATAAAAATTCCTTCAACAAAAAAGAAGAAACCTTGAAGATAAACAAAATTTGGATCCCAGCACTGCTTAACACGACAACGAAGCCTATGACTTCGGCACACGGCAATACAGCGCACAACTCGGTGCGCGCAGAAAACCTCCCCTCCACCCGGGGTTTAGCTATAAACAGAGAGACAGTTTCCAACGACCTACCACCAGTCTGCAGCCGACTGTTGAGGAGTTCACAGAAAGCACGCAGTATCTCCTGATGATGTCTACCGCAGCAGTAGATGAAACGTCGAGTAAGAAGACAACCAGACCACGGCCTATAAGCCCGGAAGACGAACCAAATATGGATCAAGACGCCGGCCGTGAAAGTCTACAATTATATATGTTTCAAACTACATCGGTTACCATCGGGATTTTCACGATAAGTTTCTATCTTGAGCTATGATCTTAAGGTACCTCGTCAGGTAGCTTACAATTATTATCGCATGAATAGATTTCTGAGTAAGCAAAATGTATTTGGATAAAACTTTCTCAGCAGAGAACGCCTTTTACTGTCTAATGCGTTCAAACATTCGACCCTTAGAGTGATCCTAACATAAACAAATACCAATTGTATCCTTCCATCATTTGCACCTCAATTACTGTCACATTGATAGGGAGCATGTGTGAAGTATATAAGACATGTGATCATTGAATGGGGTAGAATGCAAGAAAAGCTGGTGAGATTTTTCACTAAACTTCTGAAATACTTTTAAAGTAACTGTTTTTTTACCACTAGTCAAAGATTTGCCAGAGTTGTGTTTTAAAAATTTAGATGGCGACACAACGACCACTTTCAGCCATTTTGTTGTATCAGAATCGACTGAAGCATGACTCAAATGCATCACCATGTGTAATAAACTGTTTTAAGTTGTAATTATTGATTAAGTATATATTATAATATTTTCTATGTTTTGAATAGCTATTTTTATTCTTCTTCTTCTTCTTCCTTTCATGTGATAGACCTAGTGGTCTGTTATGGTCTCAATCCAACGTTTGAAGGGTCTGCCCAAAGATCTCTTGCCTGGTGGCTGGTAATTTAAGATCTGACGTGGTATTCTTGTTCTGCTCATTCTTCGTACGTGAGATTTCCAGTTCTTTCTGTACTTTTGTACATATTCCATGACTGATTCTGGGTGTAATTCTTTGAGAATCTCAGAATTCCTTTTATGGTCAGTTCTTGAGTAGCCCGCAGTACGTCTCATAAATTTCATTTCTGCCGCAGTTAGTCTTTGTTCATCTACACTGTGAATTGTCCAGGCCTCACTGCCGTAACATAATATGGGTCTGGCCAGTGTTTTATAAATTCTAGTTTGTGTGTGTTGCTGTACTGTGTTTGGCTTGAAAATATTATTTATAATTCCTGTTACTCTGTTAAATTTTATAATTTTTTTACTAAAATCTTTTTCTTCTTTGTATGTATTATTTTTATTCAAGAAGAATAACAAGTATATTCAGAGGACATATTTTTAATTTAATGAAGGGAACTAGTTTTTCGCGTAGTTATTGCTTCTACATCGTATGTCGGTGTCTATAACCAATGTAAAGTGAGCAGGTTACATGGTTTTGTTTTGATGATTACTTTAAGAGCAGATAGTCTTTAGTGTACTCATATCACTTATTGCTTATGTCATCTCATATTGGGACTGCAGTAAATCTCATTCCTTTTCATGCCATCATTTATGAAAAATACAAAATCAAATCCAAAAATATTCGTTTCACTCCACTCAAATGATATTCTTGGTGTCCTGATGTAGCTGAAAGCTTACTGCTGTTAGTTTTTTAATGGAGATGCCAAATCCATTATAAGGGCCCATGGGAAGTTCCAAGAAAATGCCTTTCAGCACTTATGCAGGAAGCTTCTTTGTGAAAACAAGATTTACAATTTTTTAGTTATATACTTAACACTAGCCCCATTAGAAAAGTAAATAACTCTTTTCACATATCCTACTTTGTTTTTAAGTATGTTGGGAATCATGCAGCTTAATTTGCCTTTTTAAACACAGCACTGCAGTATCGGCGACCATCGCCAGCTGTTTTCACGACTCGTGAAAACAGCTGACGATGGTCATTGATACTGCGGTGCTGTGCTTAAAAAAACATAAAGAAGTATGAGGTAAGAAGAATTCACGATACATTTGATTCTTATCAATAAAACCTCATAATGTTAAAAATTACCAAATTTATCATATTAATTTGTCTTTCCTAAACAACTGAACTTGCTTATATTTAACGAATTAAAACATTGATCAAGTCTAGTTTGCATTTCATTCTGATTAGCCTACACACTAAAATACACACACCTGACAGCAACTTATTGCCTTTTGTTTTAATTAACAGGTTGATATACACACTGTTAAGTTTTAAAATACATGAGTCTCAGAAGCCTTGAAGCATATGTTCCACAAAAACAACCATAAGAGGTAAGAATGTACAGACTAAACATCTTAATTATACTGTTAAGTATTTATTTTAGGCATTTGTCTGAAGAAGATACAATGTATCAAAACAGCTGTAACGAATGTTGATTAAAATAAATATTTATGAAAATCATATAAAACTTTGATAGTTTTATTTAATAAATAAACATCATAGATTTTCATCAAGTGATTACTGTTAAATAAATAATGAAATACATTAGTGTTAGCATATACTCTGAGCTCAGATGGAAGAGCATTGACATAGAAAGTCAAAGGTCCTGGGTTTCAAACCCCAGTCTAGGCGTATATTTTTCTTTTCAAATATAATTTATCATTATCTTTGTTTAACTTAGGCCTACATGTTATTACTAAATTTACAGAGAGTTTTGGACAGTCTACTTAAAATTTGTTCTCTATTCAGTGATATGTTTTAAAATCAAATTAATGAAATATTTCAACGAGTACAGAGAAAAAGAAAAAAAATCTGTGACTATTACCTTAGGCAGAATTGGCACAAAAAAAATATGGGTCTTTTTTTAGCTTAGAAACCATATAAGAAGTTTCAAACATTTCTAAAAAAATGAGGTAATAAATGTGTCTGCCTGACATGGAATAACTTGTATGTACAGAAATCTGTCAAAGTGGTGCATAATTAAAAAAAAAATTATCACATTAATTCCATTTATACACATAGCTCAGAAACCAAAAGCACTCAAAATGTAATAGGTGGAGTAAAACACACTTAGGCTAAATATTTAATTCACAGATATAAAAAAAATCACCGTTTTCACAGAAGGTTGGTCATTCCCATTATCTGAGTAGATCTCTCAATTTTATGAAAATAGAGAGGACCTATATTAATTTATATGTAACTACATCATTACTTTTATTATTAATGAGCATTAAGTTTGTTAACTTGAGACTTACTTTCTTTGTGATCAAACTCCTTTTCAATAGCAGCATCTGTATCCGACACAGGTAAATCCAATATTTCAACTGCAGCAATTGATGCCAAAGCCTCTTCTCGGATCCATACAAACTTGCCAGGATGGAAAATCAAAGCAATGGCATGATCATCAGTAGCTAGCAATATTCGACATCCCAAACCTTTTTCCTTTCTTGATGAACATGCTGCTGCAGCTATATATGCTTCTCCTAAATTTGTTGGATACTTAATTTTTCCTTCCAATTCGCTCAATTCCATTCCTGTACTAAGCTCAGATCCTGACATTTCCAACCACTGAAAATATATTGTAAAACAAATTAAGTAAAAAGGTTCAAAATAAAAAGCTAAGTCACTTTTCTTAAAATTTTCAGTACATTAAATTTTCTTAGTGACTTTCATCTATTCAATGATTCAATTAGTCATGAAAATTCTAACTGTCTATTAATTAAAATGAACTTCTTAGTGTCGCTTCCTTTAAATATAAAGAGAAAAATCTGATGTCACCAAAGTTAACATTCATAATTTATAGTGGACCAAAGAATACTGTGCCATATCCGAGCAGTTTAAGGCATGGAGCCTCAGTGCAGAGCTACGAGACTTGTGCTGGTTCGAGTCCACATGGGGAAGAAATTTTCTCATGGAATTTTAGTTTGTACCCACCCAGTATCATGAAGAATACAGGTAGCTACAATGAGTAGCAGCTCCTGGTTGAAAAAACCAGCTGTAACAGCTGGGGAACCCAACATGCTGACCATTTGTCACCCCCAAGGAGTTAAAGAAGGGGAGATATCACTAGGTAGAACATGAGAGAAAATTTCTTAAAATGCCCCTCTAAAACTTAAAACCAGATATTTATCCTCATATAATAATAATAATAATAATAATAATAATAATAATAATAATAATAATAATAATAATAATAATAAGGGTTTTTTTATTTAATATTTAAATATAATTATTTAATTATATTTATTTCTAGTAAGAATGGAAATAAGATTGATTTAGAGAATTCAAATTTTTTTTATAAGTATATAAAAAAAATTCAAACTGGTCAATATAAACTGTTAATACAGTTAGATCTATTTCTAACTGATTTAGTATGTAAAAATACTTTAAATATTTGAATTGATATTTTTTTTACAAACAAATAAATGGGACTGGACGAATTGGATGGGAGTCAGCCAGTAGTACTCCTTCCTTTTCAGTTGAACCAATCAGAACTTCCAGGTTATAACAGAAATGAAATGGGATTTTTCCCAGAACAAAAAGATGGCTACAATACTTGAAAGAAGTCAGACATGTTAAACAACGGCTCATCAAGAAATAAGAGAATTATTTTTTATTTTTGAAGAGAAAAATTTTCGCCTAGACCGAGACTCAAACCCGGGACCCTTGGCTTTCCGGGCCAAGTGCTCTACCAACTGAGCTACCGAGGCGAGTTACGACCTAGACGCAAATTTTTCTCTTATATACATTGTAATTCCCTCATGCCAAATGCTTGAAACCGTAGCTTCTTCTTTGCAAATGGCGGCTTCTTTAGTTAAGAAGACATTTATTGGGAATTTAACACTACTTTATAAAGCCAGTAGGGCTTCTATTGATGATTTTATTGTTCATTTCTTGATATTAGTTGACAAAATGGTGTCAAAGTTACGGAAAATAATATTGTGGTATAAATTTAATTCATATGGAGTATAAATAATCCATAAAGTGAAAATAAAGTGTTAGTGAAAAATTGACCGTTGGAAATAGTCATCTATTACATATATGAAGTAATAATCTTCTATAAGTGAAATTTATTAATTTAAGTCAGAATCTTTTAAATTATTGATCATTTACAAGATTCATCTAAACAGAAGTGAAAACTGTAATAAAATAACATTTAATTTAACTGTTAACAAAGTGTCGTTATTTGTTTATGTAAGAATCTTTCGCTCATTCCCCTGACGGGAGTCATCAGTGCCATGGCAAATAACAGTGATCTAAATTATTACAATCATATATCTACAATGTGGGACATCACATCCAACAGCCCACCTTTAAACTGGGGGTGTGGCTGGCAGGTCATCTCATATATGGGTAAATACGGTATTTTGACTAAGAAAGATTATCATAAAAGAGTATAGAATCTACTGGCAACAGGTAAATATTAAGGACTAATTTATTATAGAATTACAATAGAAAGTAACATTATAATGTTCTTCTTAAAAAATAAGGTAAGATGCAAGAGACTCACCTTATTTATTATTAAGGACTAATTAAGATATCCTGAAAACGATAAAGTCAGTAGAGAAAACATTCAAAATATAGCATGTATATATAAAATTATTCTTACCCCATCAGTAAGTACAGATTGAAGTAAAATATTATTTTTTTCATAATGTACAAGAAATAACTTGGAAGAAGCTGGAACTAGTTTCGGATATAACGTAAATCCATTTGTTTGTAAATAAAGGACATGTTTGTTTATATCATCCGTTGACACACTCACAGCTGGCTGTTCACCATTTATCAAATCTAGTTTCACTTGTTGTAAAGACTTTCCTTCTCCAATTAGAGAAGTTAATACTTTGGTCTGTACAGGAACTGCATTGCCTGTTAGTGTAACAGACTGCAATACAATATCTTGTCCAATTGTAGCCAAGCAAGCCAAATATGGAGCAGCTAACACACATCTAAAACAGTGAATAGAACAATTACATCTATGTAAAGCAGTGTAAATATAAAAAATAGACTATATCATTGTCATCTATCTGCCTGGCATGGAACTCAAAGTATGAAAATCCTTGTGGATGCCATTGGTACATGAACACATTTCTGAATTAAGTTTGAGATTTTCAAACAAGCTTATATTCAAATAATATGAGTTAGAAAACACATGGGCTACTTCATATTTATATATTAAACAAACTCATATTTATTTTTATTATAAATAATATAACATTAATAAAATTTATAATAAAAACAATGAAAGAAGCTCTACTGGATTTATAAAGTAATGTTAAAATTCCCAATAAAAGTCTTCTTAAATAACATTTGGCGCTTTCGGGAATTAAAATCGTATAAGAGAAAATTTTGTATTTAGATTGGAGTGCTTAGGATAGCTAGACAATACAGCATTAGCGTATAAAGCTAAATGTCCTGGGTTCAAATCCCAGTCTGATATTTTTTTACTCTTCAAATATAAGGTCATGTTTTCTTAAAAAATGCAGAGGAAGGACAAGGATTCAGAGAGATCAAAACACGACCTTTAGACTAACACTGTTAATTTGTTATAAATACATTTTAGTTAGAGATTACACAATCAAGAAAACAAAATGAATAGTTAACTTACACATGATAAAATTTGTGGGATGACAGTTTTAGGGCAGATTGAAATACCTGCTGTCACTGTCTAGCAGATAACAGTGTAGGGAAATAGATAACCAGTGTGATACAATTCCCTAGTCTAAGCAACAGTTTTCTAAAATTATTTTGTTAATTTTCAATTCAAATAGCTCCTGAGTTAATTCTTGAGACTGGGTGAATCTGACTACAAATCCTATACTCTAAGATAAATTTTTATGCTATAGCTAGGAATCAAATGGTCTAGGATCCATTCAGACTATTATACCACAGAATATACCACAGAATATAAACAAACTTTGATGGCGAAATTCTAGCAATTTTCTTAAGTTTACAAAATCTTTTATATCACATCCAAAAATTTACAAAAGTTGTAATTCTATGTGACTCCAAAGCAGCCATTCTTGCTATAACACGAGACACAACACCCAAAAGCATCAAAATTATCGAATGTCACAAAATGATAAAACATTTATCCCGTCTACATAAAAAAGTTGTACTTCAATGGATTCCGGCCCATTGTGGAGTGACAGGCAATGAAATAGCCGATTTTCTAGCCAAGAAGGGTAGCAAAATTGTTTCAAACCCAACTTCTGCTCCAGTTTCCTTTCACTCTATCAAAAGAATTATCTCAAATAAATACATCAATAAACTTAGAGAAGAATACACCACCAAAACATCTGGAAAGGAATGGGAAAATCTACAAGCTTATGACATTACTACATTACAAAGAAAATCTGCAGTAGCAACATTCAGACTGCTAACGGGACATGACTGCTTGAATAAACACCTACACAGAATTGGCATAACAGATTCACCTAAATGCCCTTTTTGCAATTTAAATGAAGATATGGAAAGAAACCATCTCCTCCGTTGTCCAGCTTTTGTAGAAGAGACCAGCCTTTCTGCTAAATATTGGAGTGCAAGAGAGCGAATGATTTCATTATCAAGTGCTCGACATTAGATACCAACCAACCAACCATAATCAATTGATATGTATACATTATAATTTACGTTTATTGCTACAACTATATATTTTTATAATTGGTAGAGTACTTGCTGTTGCAGATTTATATTTATAGATCATACCATGGATAAAAAAATAACATGCAATGGGCCATATGGGGCCTGTGTGTCTTCAATTTGACATGATTTTAGGAAAATGTCAGTGGCAAAGCTAATTATATTTTACTGGGGAGTCTGAGTCAGTCCAGGCTCAGAAAATGCTAAAGTATTACAGAAGCAAACCTTGAAGTGCAGGTCATTGCAGGACTTGCATATCCTAGACTCACACTTGCTGCCAATGAACGAGTTAATACAGGATGTACAAACAATTGACTTTTTGATCTTGAAGAAGATTTTTGGGCTGTAGGCCGTGGTCGTGAGGCTTGTAGTTCCCTGACGTTTCGCCAGATACTGCGTCTGGCATCCTCAAGGGTTGTCTTGAGACTGGCAATTCTGTCCGCTGTCTGTCTTATTTATACGTTCACCACGATGTGTTCGTAAGTTGTATCTGCCTTCTGATTGGTCAGCGTTAGGGACTTCCATTGCTCCAATGAGATTGCTGTTTGATAGTCTAGTCAACTGTGCTTGTAGAGGTTTACATTTTGCGTTTTTTAGAATTGGTATCCATACTTTGTTGACTTTTAAGACAGATATAACGTACAGTCGACTAGACCATCAAACAGCAATCTCTATGGAGCAATGGAAGTCCCTAACGCTGACCAATCAGAAGGCAGATACAACTTACGAACACATCGCGGTGAACGTATAAATAAGACAGACAGCGGACAGAATTGCCAGTCTCAAGACAACCCTTGAGGATGCCAGACGCAGTATCTGGCGAAACGTCGGGGAACTACAAGCCTCACGACCACGGCCTACAGCCCGAAAATCTTCTTCAAGATCATCATAGCAACTCCAGCTGTGAAAGTCTACATGAATAAATTGACTTTTTTCTTTTAAACATTATATTCTTGCTATTTACATCACACATACATCATATAATTTTAGATTGAGAAACCTAAATCATAGATGCCCCTTCAACTTTACCGCTTATAAATGTACTCCATTAATAGATCATTAAGGCATACGAGGGTTAGGATTTAATTTTTAGTTAAGGCACAAGAAGATAGGGTGGCTTCGATCTATGCTCTGACCAACTCTACTGACAGGAAACTTTCCAGCTCTCATTTTGTAGGAGGTTGACAGGGTCCCAGGGCCATTCTGGGCACAAATGACTGAAGAAAAATCTGCACTCCTCTGCTGCCAGAGATCAAACCCAGCCCACCCAGCCTGAAGTTAAGCCTTCCTTGTCCCCTTTGTGAGTATTTATAAAAAAATACAAATACATAAATTAATCAATACATACATAATTTTCTTATGAGTATTTAGAGTGAGAAACATTTTCTTAACAGAAACTCCATATTGTTTATTTTTTTATATTGTTATCTACATAACTATTATATATTATATCTACATAACTTAATAAGTAACTCCACATACCTGTCCATAACCGAAGCTGCACAGTCTAAGGATTTATGTCTTGGCATACAGCTAAGGAATAAGCACTAGTTTGAGTCCCCATGGGGGAAGAAATTTTCTAATGTATTGATATCAACATGAGGAATTTGGATAGCTAAATAAGTAATGACTCCAGGTTGAGAAAACCAGTTATAATGGTTGTGAGAACTAATATGCTGAACATGTCACTTATATACTGGTTGTACTTACTTACCCACTGGCACTATCGAACCCATAGGTTCATGGCCGCGCGGACATAAGCTCTCCATACATCCCTATCCTTAGCTAAAGTTTTCCAATCATTCCCTGTATAATCTACTTCCCTCAAATCATAGTTAATGTTATTCTCCCACTTCATTCTTGGTCTACCAACTGGGCGTTTTCCCTCTGGCTTTCCTACAAGAAGCTTCCATGCAAGTCTTTCATTCCCCATACGTGCAACATGTCCTGCCCATCGCAGTCTACGAGACTTAACTGTTCTTATTATATCTGGCTTCCTATAAAGACCATGTAGTTCATTGTTATGTAGTCTTCTCCATTCACCTGTCTGTTCATCTCTCTTTGGTCCAAAAATTTTCCTAAGTACTTTATTCTCAAATACTTGTAATCTCCTTTCCTCCCTTAAAGTAAGAGTCCATGTTTCGCACCCATATAATATAACTGGTAGAATAATAGTTTTATATATTTTCAGTTTAACGTTTTTTGAAAGGAGTTGGGACATCAAGAGTCTCTGCAATGCATAATAGCACGCATTTCCAGAATTGAGCCTATGTTTAATTTCTTTGTGCATCTCATTCCTATTTGTGATTATTGTTCCTAGGTATTTGAATTCAGCCACTTCCTCAAAATTTCCCTCATTTGTCATTAGCTGTCCATTTCCATTATATAATGTATTTCTACGTGTGACCATATATTTAGTTTTATTGATATTTACTTCCAGTCCTAATTTCTTAGTGTTACTCAATAGTGTGTGCGTGTTGTCCTTTAGTATCTCCTCGCTATCGGCCAATAATACTACATCATCAGCATAAACTAACAGCTTATTAATACCATTGAGTTGTAAGCCTTCCTCATTCTCTAAAGATTTAATGGCATGCTCTAGTACAAAATTAAATAGTAGAGGAGATAGTGCATCTCCTTGCTTCAACCCATTCTGGATTTCAAAAGTGTCCGAAAACTGTTTGCCTACACGCACCCTACTCTTTGTGCCATTTAGACACATTCGTATAAGTCTAACTAACTTTTTAGGAATTCCGAACTCCAGCAGGATACTATATAACTTCTCCCTCTTAATTGAATCATATGCTTTTTGAAGTCTACATATAGTTGATGTACAGTACCATTATATTCCCATTTCTTTTCTAAAATCTGTCTTATACTAAAAATCTGATCTGTTGTAGACCTGTTTCTTCTAAATGCACATTGATGATCTCCTAGAATGTCATCAATATAGGGAGTAAGTCTGCTTACTAATATATTTGTTAGAATTTTGTACGAAGTTGAAAGTAATGAGATGCCCCTGTAGTTGTTGCAATCAGTTTTATCTCCTTTCTTATAAATTGGTACGATAATTGATTCCTTCCATTCATCTGGAAGAGCTTCTTTTTCCCAAATCATACTAAGCAACCAGCGTATCTTGTCCATCAATTTTTCTCCCCCTGATTTTATCAGTTCTGCTGGGATCTCATCTGAACCTGATGCTTTATACATCTTCAATTTTTCAATCGCCATTTCAACCTCTAATGCACTTGGTTCTGCGACTAGCATTTCTGCTGTCTGTAACTTATCCTCCTCAATGTCCTGTTCTGTATGTACATTTAATAGCTGATTAAAGTAACTTTTCCATCTATTTAATATACTCCTGGAATCTGCAATCATATCCCCATTTTCATTCCGAATTATGTTTGTTCTAGCCTGAAACCCTTTCTTCTCTATACTAATTCCCTGATATAATTCTCTAATGTTCCTATTTTTTGCATTCATTTCAAGATCATTAATCTTCTCTCTCAAATATTCCCTCTTTTTACTCTTTAGTAACTTGGTGGTTTCCCGTCTAATACTACCCAATTGCTCTAAATTTACCTCATTTGGCTCGTGTAACCATTTCATTTTTGCTAGCTTTCTTTTCTTTACAATGTCGGCACATTCCTCATCAAACCATTTCTTGTTTTGCCTCTTTTTTAAACAACCAATGCTTTCTGATGCTGACAATTTAATAGTATCTCTTATAGCCTCCCATTCTTTATTTATATCAGTTTCTTCTTCGTTTGCCACATTGTCATCTGAAGATTCCAGTACTTCAAATCTATTAGCAATTTTGATTTGGTATTCTTGCCGCATTTCATCATTTTTCAAGTTTTTTAATTCAAATTTTACAGAATCATCTTTAGCGTTTGTTCCTCTCATAAGCGATAGCCGTTGTCTGATTTTCACTCTGACCAGATGATGATCCGAATTGCAGTCTGTCCCTCTAACTGATCTAACATCGATGATGCTACTGTGCCAGCGTTTATCCACTAATACATGATCTATCTGGTTCCGAGTTTCTCCATCTGGGGACGTCCAGGTGTATTTATGAATATCCTTATGCTGAAATGTTGTGCTCTTAACAATGAGATTCTTTGATGTGGCAAATGTGACTAATCTAACCCCGTTGTCGTTACTATCTTCATGAAGACTGAATTTGCCTATTGTTGGTTTGAATATATCTTCCCGCCCCACTTTTGCATTAAAATCTCCTAAGACAATTTTCATATGATATCGTGAAAGGCTATCAAATAAGCATTCTAATTCTTCATAGAACTCATCCTTGATCTTGTCATCTTTATCTTCTGTGGGGGCATGTACATTTACAATTATAAAATCATGTCGTTTACCCTTTAGAATTATGTATGATATCCTATCACTAACAAACTTAATATCTCGGATAGCGGATAGGATCCTCCTTCTGACTAAAAAACCCGTTCCAAATGCAGGTCTTTCTGCACCCCCGTAGTATAATGCAAAGCTTCCTGATTCCTGACTACCTTCTCCTGGCCACCTAACTTCCTGTAAAGCGACTATATCCAAGGGCGATTTATCTAATTCCCGCGTTAATATCTCTAGTGCCCCGCTATTGTATAAAGTCCTAACATTCCATGTTCCTAGGAACATGTCCCTGTGTTTGAGCCTTTGGCATGGGTTCCCTGAAGTAGTCCCCGCCCGGAGAACCGAATGGGGGACTATTTGACCTCCGGAAAATTTTACCCCAGTTGAACCCATGTCCGCATTTCTTGACAGTTGTATTTTTACGGTGAAAGATCGTCACTCTTTCGACCAAGGTACTTTTTTCGTCTGGCTTATCACCTTCGACCAGTCCGGCATGGGTACCCTATCGGCAGCAATGCTACCACCGGCATAGCTCTCAGGATCATTTAAGCACGCAAGCCACTCCACCACAACAAGGTAAAGATACCATGGAGGGCAATTAATTCATTTATAATAAAATATACACTTAAAAAAACTAATAATGCCACACTTCCGACTACTGTGACATATTACTGACTAATCTGACAACTGATTTATCTGACAGACTACAGCGTGCTCATAATGTGTGCATTCGATTCATATTCAATCTCCGTTGTTATGACCACATATCTCCTTCATTTCAGGCCTTATCATGGCTACACCTAAATGACAGAAGAACTTTACATTCACATACCTTTCTATTCCAAATTCTGCACACATATTTACCAAGTTATTTAACAACATGTTTTCAAAATTTATCGGCTCATCACAATTTAGGAACAAGATCTTATTTACTTTTGATACCACAGCACAGGACATGTCTATACTCTGAATCTTACACAATATCTATGACTAGAGCATGGAACTCATTTCCCAGTCATTTTAGGGACTGTCAATCGCTATCATTATTCAAATACAAATTAACTGATATCTTAAGTTTGACACAATGAAAACATTAACTGTATAACAACTATATACAACATTCTATAAATAATCATCTAGGATTATATAATTTTAATTTTATTATATTCCATTTTTTGTTAGTATTAGCTAGTATTAGATCACATCATCATTGTATCTTGTTTAGTCTGTATTTTAATAATATCTTAAAATTGTAATAAGTATGCAATTTTTGTAAAATTTTACTATTTGCTGATTGAGTGGAAGAGAAGGCCTTAGGCCTTAACTCTGCCATCTAAAATAAAGCATTATTATTATTATTATTATTATTATTTCTACCTATGTAATGTGGATGAGTTCAGAATTAGCTGGTAGGCCTGTCATTCTACTGTGAAAAGGAAAACTTCAGATACGTACCTTGATTCTTCAGTAATCCAGGGAGCAGGAATATTGTATGTTGATGCTTTACTTTCTGTTGTAATGTTATATACAGTGACTGATATATGTGAAAGAGCCACTGATGACACTTGGAATAATTGTTTTTGAAACAAAAACCATTTTATATTTATTAACCTAGAAAAAAAAAGCATAACACAAAAAAAATTCTTTAATATTTAAAGGTAAATGACATTTAGAGGTTTATTTTAATTAATAATAGAGTTAAAATT
Source organism: Diploptera punctata (assembly GCA_030220185.1). Classification (NCBI taxonomy): domain Eukaryota; kingdom Metazoa; phylum Arthropoda; class Insecta; order Blattodea; family Blaberidae; genus Diploptera; species Diploptera punctata. The sequence continues at coordinate 39,971 of JASPKZ010009836.1, read as the reverse complement.
TGACACCTCATCTCAAGAAATCTACAATTATGAGGCGAGGTGTTAAATTTGAACTCTATTATTAACATATGTACTAAAATTCTACAATAAGCTATGCATTTATTATTTTCAAGATGTAGAAAAAGTCATAATAAAAGTGATATCATATGTGATAAATATTTTATAACTTGGAAATACAATAGGAAGTAAATCCATCATTGAGATGTATGAAATTAATAATAAAAACATCGTAACATTATGATATTTAATAAAATGTTTTGTCTGTTTAATTCTTACCTCATATCGTTGTTTCTGTTAGATATGTTTCAAGGCTTGTTGGCCTCATCTTCAGTAGTTACATAACTATCAAAGATGAGGTTAACAAGCCTTGAAACATATGTCTAACAGAAACAACATGAAGTAAGAATTAAACAGACAATACTTTTTATTTTATAACATCTTTACCTTTTTTTAACATTTTGATGCCTAGGATCCTGCTATTTATGAATTTTATATCAATAATATTCCTCTTTAATATAGATTCAAGTACTGTTAATGAAACTCCAAACAAAAAAATTATTTAAATACAATTTAAGGAACAGAGATGAAGTTTTTTAAAAGTGTGCTTGGAAAAATCAGAAGAGACAGAACACTAAAGTAAGAAAAATTTTGAAGTTGGATAAAATACAAGATGAAGTGGAAGACTGTAGAATAAGATAGTAGGGTAATTGAGTTTATATTTTTTAACATTCTTACCTCAAAACAAACATATGAGGTAAGAATGTTAAAAAATACAACTCAATTATTAAATTAAACCTCATAATGTTACTTCCTAACTTTTTAAAAAAAAGATAGTAGGGTCACGTTAAAAGAATGAATACTAGGAGACCATGAGAAGCACTGGAATTTCGATTAGGAAGGAAGAGATCAAGAGATCAGCTGAGTTATAGATGGGAATAAGTTAAGAAGAATATTGAGGAAAGAGGAGATGAATGTAAATAATGGAAGAGGAGACATGGAATAACTGAGATAGATGGTAACTTTTATCCAAAACTTGATCCTCAGAACGGAGACATGAGACTAAATGAAGTGTTTTCTTTTGTATAGTTCTGTTTAAAATTCATCTATGATGAATACTTATATCCAGAAAAGTTAGTACCAAGCCCAGATAAAGGAGGGTGATTGGCTGGGGGAAATTTGACCTTGGGTGCACCGATGTCAATGCATACAATTATTAAATACCAATTAATGCCTTAGTTGCAGGTGAAAACCTGTTAATGTTTCCAGCAAATTCTACCCCTTATAGGGAATGAGTGAAGGTGGGTACCTGTTAGCTTAAAACGGGGTCAGCTTGGCTAGAGTATGATCCCTAATCCTCCAGGTAGGTTGGTTAAGCATGAGATGGACAATCTCACCTTTGTAAAAATAAGAGGCTTAAGAGAGATCAACCTGGTAGAAAATCCTGAACGAAGCTGAGGCTATTAATTGGCTGTAATGTTTTTTTTGCTAATTTCTCTGACAATTAATTTTGTTTAATGTCTTGTAGGTATTCATTATAAGATATATATATATTTTTTTCATTTAGGTCTATAAGGATTTAGGTTGTTTTTTTTTATTTCTAAAATATGGGTAGATGGTACCATTAAATATGATATTGCTAGTATAGCTGAAGAAGAATCACATTAAGATAACGTAACAGCATAAAAGCATGAGAAAAATTAATTTCCTACTGACCAAAATTTTATCTTGTTGAAAGATGGAAGTGATAGTAGTATCCTCTCATTCCTCTAGGAAGGATAGGCCCTTAATGACTGTACACAATGTATTATGATTTTTTTAATATCTTGATTTCCTTCTAACTCTTTCCTCTGCCTCATTTCTGACTGCACTATATCATGTAATTCTTGGTCTGCCTATTATTCTGGTTGATACTTGGGATTCCAAACAAAAGAAAAGCTACTTCAGCTATGTTTTCATCCACTATCTCCTCAACACTAGTCCAAACCATTTCCATTTTCTATATTTGACCTCTTTTCCAATTTCTTGTTGCTTGGTTGTTTTCCTTAGGTCCATTTTTTTGTATGGTACTTGGTCATCATATTCTTATTACAATTCTCAAACATTTGTTATTAAATACTTGTAGTTATTTTACAATTAAGTTTGCCGTGCCGATTGTCTAGAAAAAGTGGGAGCCTTAACATCCTACTACCCCAAGGGCCTCCCAAGGCCTGTAGTGGGAACACTTTACTTTTTTTTATGTTTCACAGCCATAAAGTAAAACAAGTGGAACAGCATTCTAAAAAAAGTGTCAAAAGTAGCTTCTTTTTCAATATAGTTTTTGTTTTTCTCTGTTCTCTTTGATGTATCAATACCATATTGTTTTAGAAAATCATAATATATTAAAACATAATCTAGAAACACAAGTTATATTAATTACCTGTTATGTGGTGTCTGTGTTAATGTGAATTCAGAATTAAGGTATCCACTCTGAGGATCCCACAGTCGTGCAACTACAGTATTTTTTCCAGATACTGTAATAATGTCCTCCTCATCAGTATTCATAAACTGAATCTGTCCTTGCTCTGCCTTTTCCAGAACATGTCTCCATATAATTTGACCTACAAATTCACAAATTCATTAATAAATAACTTTATGGTCAGAAATTTATTGAATTAAGTCACCTTATCATCATCATCATCATCATCATCATCACTATTACAGCTCTTAATTAAGTCTTGACCTTTACAGCATAGAGAAACAAAGAGACAAAAGACTTAGGCTTTCATGACCGGCATTTATATCAGTTAGATCATGCCTTCTAAACTAATTGACCATGGTCATGAGACTTGATGTTCCCCATGTTTTACCAGTGACTGTAGCAGTCATTTTCAAGGGTTGACTTGAGACTGACTCTTTTGTTGCCTACTGCCCACCATATTTATAATGTTTACCTAGGTGTGTTCTCCACACAAACACCAATCAGTAACCAGATGCAGAAATTGCACTGAGATAAACAGTATAAATACTACAGGCAGCAGATGAGAGAGTTAGTATCAGGGTGCAACTTCAAGCTTTCATGAGTATGGCCAACTAGACATGAAGACATCATCTACCTATAATAAGATAACAGTTTTACAACTAATTAAAATAGCTAAGCAGATAATATAACGAACAAAAAAAAAGTGAAACTCTGTTTTCATAATTAATATTTTAAAGTGAAAACAGAGTTGCACTTTTTGACCACAGAATAAAGAAAAGCACCTTGCTATAGAATAGAGGGTTCAGTAAAGAGGCTGGCAGCTCATGCAAAGATTAGCAAAGACCGTATAAAAATTAACTCCAAACCCCATGACAACTTTTTGAGTGGGAGCAGAAAACATTACCAAGGTAGACTTTGCCTACTCAACCCAAGAAGAAAACGTATCAGAATTATTTTTGAAAAATTACTTTGATCAAGCATTGATTATCCAAGAAACACAGCAATACCATGCATTCATTTCCAAAACTATATAAAAAAATATTGGTAAAAGACTTTTCAGATGATTTGCAGGATTGGAAAAAGTATCAAAATCTCCTGATAAACTTAAATTAAGAGATCCATCCATAGTAAAACTGCCCGAGGGCAGGTCTTTCATTGCAATCATGGCATTTTTCAAGCTATGCATTGCAGCTTTACTAGGGAATTATAGATGTGGTAGCTTCCCGTTGCTTTCCACACCGGTGAAGGATGATGATGACCGTTGGGCCCTAAGCTTCCAGACATTTGTCTTACAGGTGAGGAAAAACCCCGAAAATAACCTCACCCAGGAGCCTGTCCCGACCGGGAATCGAACTCGGGCCCACTGCATGACAAGGCAGCACGCTACCTCGAGACCACAGCGGTGGACAAATTAACAGATATATAAGGCTAAATCACTTGTTATCTATGAAGAAATCTGGTGATTCATGTAAGTTTTACAGAAAAATGATGAACATGATCAAGTAAAAACAACTTTTCTTCATCCATCTGGGCCTTCTACATAATTTTTATGACCTAGAAACTCTGATGTTCTGTGAATGACAGTAATAGACAGAAGAAGTTCTACTTGAAACCAAACATATGTGGCGTTTTAAACTTCAAATGATAAACATAACCCATTACTTAATATTATTAATAGTTTTACTTTAGACTCATGTCCACCGCTGTGGTCTTGCAGTAACATGCTGCCTTGTCACCCAGCGGGCCAGGGTTCGATCCCGGTCGGGATAAGTTTCCTGAGTGATAGTTTTTTTGGGGTTTTTCCTCACCTGTAAGTCAAATGTTAGGAAACTTTAAGGCCCAAATGGTCCCCAAACATCATCTGGCCATCATTAACATATTCATTAAGTTTAGGATTAAGGCCTCTCCTGGTGCATCATTACCATCATCATCACCTATAATATATCACTGGGGCAGCATAACTCCATCTTTCAGGTGCCTCAACCTCAGAATTGGTTTACAATAGCCCCATGCCAGGAGAAAATACCAGAATGTCGAAATGACGTGGTGGCATTGAATAAAAAAAACTTTAGACTCATAACTGTATTCTTTCTTCAGGTTAGCATTCTTATTTATTTTTATGGAAGTGATTTTGTGATTATATTTAAATTAATATTGGGAAGATGGCAGCACAAGAGGTGATGTCACTAAAGAAATCAACAATCACGGAATTTCATCAGTGGAAGCCATGACTGAAGAAGGACATGATATTGTCTGAAACCGTCGGTATCAAAGAAGTTTGAAAATGTATGAGGTGAGTCGATTAAAATATGTTCTCCATTCACTATTAATGATTTTGTGATTGTTGTATTCTAATGTAACATTGTTTGTCTCGGTGAGTGGAAGAGAAGGTCACATGGCTCAAACTCCACCAGGCTAAATAAATATTAACTATCTTCCATTATTCAGCTCAATATAGAATATTAATGAAAAACAAGCTTCAGTTTTAAATTATTTTAACAATGAACCCATTATTATCCCAAATTATTTTTTTGCCAGATGATTTATAATACAAACTATTCATGGAATTAATTTGAAAATTCAAGTACTTTTTGAAAAGAATTAAAATTTTTATTCAGATTTTGACATTTTTTAGCCTATAGTGTGTTGCATACTGCAGGAAATAGCATGAATATGACACTCTCTCAGCTCTCTAGTGAATTAGGAGAGCATCTAGGGCAATTCAAAAAGATTCTGTTCAAAGTTTTTCATCCACATTTCGGAAACTTTACATAAGTGTATTTAAAAAAATGAGTACACATATCTCAATAAAAATTTTATATTTTTCCATCTATATGAGATAGTATACCTGTGCCAAAATTAATGAAAACCTGAGGTTTATTCAGTTAGACGAGTTTACCTAAATCTACACATAAACATTAACACTACACATGAAAATTGGTATTATTTCAGCCATTAATTAAATTTTCCCCCATCATTTTGTGAAAATTTAGCATTTTGAAGAGTTTTTAAAGTTTTTTCCCCCTTCGACTTTGATGATTTTTGAGAAAACATCAGTGGAATAGTCATTCAATTTAGAATTCTGGAAAAAATTAAATAAATTCCAACTTTTTAATGTTATATTTAAATATTAATACTTTCCAATACTGGACAAATTTATTTTGAAAAGAAAAATTAACACTTGATTAAAACATTTTAATGAGGAAAGAAATATTGACGGTTGCATCGGTAGCTTGAATAGCATATGGACTGCATACTAGCATACAGAGCTGTCTGGGGTTTGAGTTCTGGTTTAAGCATTTACTTTTCTTTAAACAATTTATAACTTACCAGATTTAAGATTAAGAGCTGCAACTACATTTTCTTCAGTTGCAACAAATACTTTCTTCACTGTAGATGTCGTATCAAAACTAGCAAATTTTAATTTCCCAACATAAGTCTGTCTCCTAAAACAAAATTGAGTTTTTAATTAAGTATTTTAAATAAGATTTCAGGCAGTATTTTTAACTATATATAAAAAAAAACAAGGTTATGACAATCTCAAGATTTTATTACTTCTCCATGCCATGACTGGCTTAGAAGTCCTTTGGTCTACCATCTAGCTGCCGGCCTCATATCGACAAGTGTCTTTTCAGAAGTGGACAATCATCCAGCCACTATAGAGATGACACTTGGTCAGCATGTTGGATCCCCAAGTCATTATACCTCATTTTCTCAACCTGGAGATGCTACTTATTGAAGCTATTCAAATTCTCTCGTTGCTGGGTGGGCACCAGTCCCATGCTGGTCAAAATTCTATGAGAAAATTTCTTTCCCACTCAGGGACTCGGTACCATTGCATACCTCTGCACCAAGATATGATGCCTTACACTAGGCTAGGGCAAAGGTCCAACTTATGAATAAACATAAAAAAAATATTGAACTTTTATAGGAAAATGTCACTATGAGGTTTAATTTAAGACTAAATTACAATGCTTCATTCCTCACCTCATATCCAGCCTTCTAATTAGACTGCAATTTCAAGACCTTGGCAGCTTCATGTTCAGTAATTTCTCGTTGACTGACGTTATGTCAATCAGATGTACTTCTTCTTCCCTCTGTTGGTGGATCGATAAACCTCTGGATCCAATCAGAATCAGCAGGAATTTCGAAATTTATAAGGTTTTCTTTTACATTAAAAAAAAAAAAACTTATGAACTTGAAAATTCCCACAGATTCTGATTGGATCCGGAGGTTTATCGGTCCACCAACAGAGGGAAGAAGTAGTAGTTCTTCTGATCGACATCACATCAGTCGACGAGAAATTACTGAACATGAAGTTGCCAAGGCTTTGAAACTGGTCTAATAAGAAGACTGGATATGAGGTGAGGTATGAAGCATTTTAATTTAATCTTATAAGGAAAAGTATTAGGATAACTTGTCCATGAATTTGATATTATTTTCACTTATTATCTCCTTTTAGTGTTTAATTCTCAGTATATCTGTGGTCAGATCATCTTTTGGTCAGTATTACTTGTCACAATATATATAGATTTTTATAGTTTAACTAAACTTTGATCTTAGTTCCTTATGATTGGATGTATTAAAAAATGATAACAGATTGCAATTCTGTAAGAGTAGGGAGTCAGAGATATTTTGAGAGTGAATTTTATTGGTTATTGGTGCATATTATGCAGTTCTCAAATACAGAATAATAGTAATGAGCAGAAATGTACGTCTGGTTATTATTGGTGATGTGACATGATATGACTTTTTTATTGTTTTATGTGATCTGAAAACGGTTAAGATTTTACATTTGCTTGAGTGAAGTTAAACAGAAATGTCCAGTTATGCAGTGGGTGTAGGAAGATTTTCTTTGAATCTACATAGTTGATACAGCACAATATTACCTGATTCTTTATTGTATTGTACACAGTGTGTTTAAATTAAATATACATCAAACAACAAACTAAATAACTCACTATCCAATTCAGAGGTTATGGCTATGGGGACCTATACTGCAGCCACTGATTCTCCGGCCTTGATGTTTTCACGACAGTGTTGCCGATATATATATTCAGTGGGAGTGGCCGCTTCATGTATGCGATTAGCAGACATACAGCTGACATATCAGCAATTTCAAACCTTACTAGAGCGCTATATCTGCAGAGCAATGATTGGTTGTGGCAGACATCTACTACCACAACAACCATTTCCTTATTGGCAGTAGAGGGCAAATTCTCCTTTACCCCTCATATAACCCAACCTTCAGAGACCAGAGATATGGCGGCTGGGGTATAAGCTCTCTCTCTCTCTACAATATATATATATATATATATATATATATATATATAATCCTTAACCTGAACTAATGTTTTTCAATCATTCCCTATATAATCCACCTCTTTCAAAACATGTTAGTTATTCCCACCTCATTCTGTCCTATCTACTGGGTGTTTCTCTCTGGTTTTCCTACAAGAAATTTCCATGCCCCTCTTTCGTTCTATATTCATGACAATTTTCTTTCCATTACAGTCTACAAGACTTAACTGTTTTTATTATATCTGGTTTCACATAAAGATCACATAGCTCACTATTGTCTAAGTTTTCTTCATTCACCTGTCTGTTAGTCTCACTTTTGTCTAAAAATTTTCCTGAGAACTTTATTCTCAAACATTCGTAATTGTTTCTCCTCTCTTAAAGAGTAAGAGAACACATTTTGCATCCATATAACTGGAAGAATAACCATACTCTATATTTTTAGTTTAACATTTTTTGAGAGAAGTTGGAGTCCTGTTTGTAATTTTATTGCTTCTAGTATTTGAATTTTCCACTTCTTCAAAATTTGCCTCAAACAAAATTCAAAACAATGTTGGATATTTGCCTTATAGCTATCAAGTTATTTAACTTGCACTATAACAGCTAAGTTCATTAACGTCGCAATTCAAATCTGGAAGAGAAAGGACTGACAAATTTCGAACAAAGTCCTCTTTTTTCAACCATGAAATTTTTTTATGTGCAGTAAATATATGATATGGTACCCAAGGCTTTAAGTTCCCTTCCAAATAATCCCATACTCAGGATTTTTACACCCTGAAAAATCCATCGACCCCAGTCAGGTTTTAATCCACAAACCTTGGAACCCAAAGTCAGCATGGTAAACCATCATCTATCAACAGGTTATACATATGATGGATATATCACTACTTGCATTTTATGGATAATGATAAACATGCCTGACTGGAATCTCAGGAGTACCATGTTTGATTCCAAGCTAGAATATAGAATTTTTTAATACAGAGTTCAGAACTGAGTTAACTCAGTCTTATGAAGACAACTAAATAGTTGACTGAATTGAAAAATAGTAAAATCTGGTTAAGAAAGTTAAGATATTGTTGAAGGATTGTGTATTGAAGACCAATTCCACAAGTAGACAACGGTCTCAGGATGACTATTTAGTGATTTGCTTTAAAATGGCTTTTTAGTGATGTATTTTAATTGCAATTTAATGTTATAAAAATATGAATGGCATATTTTCTTTTATTAATTATAGTTACATTATGTTCTTATTAATATTTGTAGCTATTAAATTTCCAATGACAATGTGAGTTGATTTTGCTATATATATATATCCATCGATAGTAATTCTGCCGGAAGGCAGGTCCTTCACTGCAATCATAGTATTTTCATGCTATGCTTGCAGCTTTACTAGGGAATTGTGTAGGTGTGGTAGCTTCCCGTTGTTTTCCACACTGGTGAAGGATGATGATGATGATGATAAAGATGATGGCCATATGATTTCGGGGACCGTTTGGGCCTTAAAGTTTTCCTGACATTTGTCTTACAGGTGAGGAAAAACCCCGATAAAAACCTCACCCAGAAAAACTGCCCCGACCGGGGATCGAACCCGGGCCCGCTGCATATATATATATATATAGTAAAACTTGCATAATCTGGAACGTGAATAATGCAGAAATCTGTCCAATGTGAACAAATTTATTGGTCCCGGCAAAATAATAGTAATTTTACGTGTATTTATTTTGTATAAAACAGAATCTGTCCAACGCGGAAACAGAAGGACATTTCTACATAATTCATGAAAAAAATGTTTATAAGGCAGAAAGATAGAGAGAGAAATAAATTAGTTTCCACTTCAATGAATTCCCATTAGGCAAATTAACAATAAGTGATGACTGGTAACTCCTGCCTCTGGGAGAAGTAGAGTTTCTACCTGTATCTGGAATTTTCTTTCAGTCCCACTGCACACAGGTTCATTTAACAAATATTTGGTGTGTGACATCTGTCTTACAAATAACCAGTGCAATGTAAAATCTTAAAATTATTTTAAGATCTGAGACCGATTGTGTATGTATCTTTCACAGGTAGTGTTCGGAATTTACAGAATAAAGATGGCTAAATGGTATGTATCATTGTCATTAAACGAAAAAGTGAAAGTGATTGAAGATAAAGAAAAACAAACTCTCAGTATGCGAAATAATGACTAAATTCAAATAATTTATGAGATTTTAAAACACAAAGAAAAAAATAATGAATGAAATGGTCAAATGAAGAAGAAAGAAAGAAAAAATCCAACGAGATGTGGGAGTGTTTTATATGTCCGCGATCAGAAAACCTCCAAATTTCTGGACCATAGTTAGTGAGTGGAAACCGAAACTGCATACTTTAATTTCAGGATATGCACCTAAGAGACATTTTTAAAGCTAAAGAAATGGGACTGGTTTTTCGAGCGTTACCATCAAAGACGCTCTTGCATACTGTACTTCACTTTCCAATGGGAGTGGAACTACTATAGTAATCCAAGGTACATAAAAAGACATATGTGGTACTCTATAATCACTCAGAAAACACCATCTCCAATTTACTTAGGTGTGCTAAAGATAATATACCTCTAGAATCACAAGGCACCTACGAGATCCCTTGCACCTCTTGCGAACAAATGTATGTAGGACGTACCAACAGACGAATTTCCTGCCGAATTCAAGAACATAAGGCTGCAATAAATTGTCAAGAACCTACATCAACTCTCGTGCAACACATGAAACAGAGGGGTCACAAGATCGACCCCACCGGATCTAGAACGTTGGCTAAAATAGATCATGAAAAATCAAGAATCTACAGAGAAGCAATAGAGATTGAAAAAAGGCCACATACTATGAACACCCAAGATGATGCCCAAAGATTACCATCTACATGGAAAACTGCTCTCGCTGCTCACCATGTCATCCTTAGAACAGTGAAGAAGATATGAAGAAAACAACGGTTGGGCAACATCGAGCATGGTTGACGCTTGGATGGGTGTACGGCTTCCGAAATGGACCACACTGAAAACTGAAGGTGGTTAACCATATAAGAACTGAACTTTGTATGGGTGTACGGCTTCGGAAACGGACCGCACTGAAAACTGAAAATGTTTAACTACATAAGAACAACCTTGGATGGGTGTACGTCTTCGGAAACGGACCACAGCGAAAACTCTATTTGTTTAATCATATAAGACCTTAACCTGTGACTCGAACTTATCATTCCTTGATAATGGCATGTGGGATCATGCCGAAACGTCGGAGTCAGTGGCCAGAGGCCGAACTTGAATCCAAGACGCGGAAAACCCAAGAAAACTTTCTTATTCATATATATATATATATATATATATATATATATATATAATTTATGTATAAATTTAAATAATTAACATAAAAATGGATTTTCACCAAGTAAATCTCAAATCAATTGATTAGATAAATATCTTGACAACTCAAATTTTGACATGAAAAGACCGATAAATTTTGTTAAGAGACCTCTTGTGGATCTTTTACATACTGTAAATCTATAACATGGGACTTATGGTATTACTTCTTATCCAAAAGAAACCAAATTCAGAATGTTTAAACTCTTAAAATCTATCAACTGTGGATAAGTTTGAACCTGCAAAACTCAGGACCAGAGATGAGCTAGTTAACTTCTAGTCCACCAAACTGACTCTAACCAAGTGTCAACTGATGGACTTAACTTTTTGAAACTCTTATGTCATGATTATTTTTTCACTGGCTACATTCAAGGACCTACATTTTTGAAAACTATATTCTTATCTATTGGAATATATAAAATTTTAAAATCCTTCTCAACAAAACAAACTTCTGTTTATAAACTTTGTCATTCATTAAACAATGTAGGCATTTCATAAATATGATCTATCATCAGCATATAAAATGGTACTTACTATAAACTATAATCCAGCATTTAGGCCTATAATATAAGTAAATGCATCATTAGGATGGCTGGGCTAGGATATATCAATATGGTTGGTATCTAATGTCGAGCACTTGATAATGAAATCATTCGCTCTCTTGCACTCCAATATTTAGCAGAAAGGCTGGTCTCTTCTACAAAGGCTGGACAACGGAGGAGATGGTTTCTTTCCATATCTTCATTTAAATTGCAAAAAGGGCATTTAGGTGAATCTGTTATGCCAATTCTGTGTAGGTGTTTATTCAAGCAGTCATGTCCTGTTAGCAGCCTGAATGTTGCTACTGCAGATTTTCTTTGTAATGTAGTAATGTCATAAGCTTGTAGATTTTCCCATTTCTTTCCAGATGTTTTGGTGGTGTATTCTTCTCTAAGTTTATTGATGTATTTATTTGAGATAATTCTTTTGATAGAGTGAAAGGAAACTGGAGCAGAAGTTGGGTTTGAAACAATTTTGCTACCCTTCTTGGCTAGAAAATCGGCTATTTCATTGCCTGTCACTCCACAATGGGCCGGAATCCATTGAAGTACAACTTTTTTATGTAGACGGGATAAATGTTTTATCATTTTGTGACATTCGATAATTTTGATGCTTTTGGGTGTTGTGTCTCGTGTTATAGCAAGAATGGCTGCTTTGGAGTCACATAGAATTACAACTTTTGTAAATTTTTGGATGTGATATAAAAGATTTTGTAAACTTAAGAAAATTACTAGAATTTCGCCATCAAAGTTTGTTGAATTTGTGTTTAGTTTACGATAAAAGGAAAAAAGTGGACATACTGCACCAGCACCAGTGCCACCGTCATTTGGTAGGCTGGAGCCATCTGTAAAAATATGTATCCATTCAGGAGCTGGGTATCTTAGATTTATTATTTCCAGTGACATTTGTTTTAAAATATATGGAGGAGTTTATATTGTACATTCACTCATTAACACTGCCAGACAATGACGATGTTTCAGACTAAAAACATCTAATTCATCTGTATTTCTACCTATTGAATTAAGAAAATCACCATAAAAATTAACAATTAGTTCTTGCTTTAGAGATACAATGACATGACATTTTTAGAGTTTACATTTTAATTTTGAGAATAATTTTGTTTTGGGAATTCCTATTCCACCCGAAAATTTTGTGTTTGAAGTAGAAAATGAAGATAGTGTGGAAGAAGAACCAACAAGCGTTACACAACCCATGACCCCAATTTTGAGGAAAAAGATGATAAACTGCACAGACTCAGTCAAGTGGAATTGAGTGATCTCATTTGAGACCTTCACTTATTAAACGAAAAGGCAGACTTTTAGGGTCAAATGGAATCTTATCCAATGTGATGTCAGGGTCTCACAGTACAGACATCACAGAGATCTGCTTCCTTTTTTTTTTGAGAATAAAAAAAGTTTTTTTTTGCTGCGACGTTAATGGCTTGATGACATATTTGAATTTTAACCATGATCCAAATGAATGGAGACTACTCATAGACTCCTCCAAGCTTAGTTTATTAGTTTATAAAGGCAACTGTCCTCCTTCTATTCTTGTTAGTCATCAAGTTCACATAAAGGAGACTTCAATGCAAACATGACAGCCCTCCTTGACTCAATCAAATATGATGAACACAAGTGGGAAGTCTATGGTGATAGCTGTACTCTTAGAAATCCAACTAGAGTATACTAAATACTGCTGCTTTTATGTATGTGGTACAGTAAGGATAGCAAATCACATTATATTCAAGCAGACTGACCCGCAAGAAACCTTAACCCTAGGAAGAAAAATGTTGTTTCTAAACCTCTCGTGATCCAAAATATGTTCTTATTCCACTGGGTTTGATGAAAAATTTTGTCAAAGGTATAAATAAAGATAGACAGGACTTTAAGTATGTAAGAGACAAATTTCCAAAATTAAGTGATGCAAAATGTTAAAGAAGGTATTTTTGTAGGGCTACAATGTAGACAACTTGAGAAGGATACTGCATTTGACCGAGGTTTGGAGGGGAAAGAAAACGGAACTTGGGAAGCCTTGAACATAGTTATTCATGGATTTTTAGGCAACTAAATAGATAACTACACTCAGTTGGTGACAGTACTTCTGCAAAAATACCATCAACTCGGATGCAACATGTTCCTTAAAATCCACTTTCTTCACATAATTCTTTTCAGATCCAATCAGCTGCCAGGTAGAATACTTAGAATGTAATTAAAATGTATTGTTTTCTCTTAATCTGTTGAAATTAAATCCTCCCAACCTATTGTATATAAAAAAAAACTACAGCTAAGAAAAAATGTTTGTTATCATATTAGCTTTCTCAACCCAAAATTAGTAACATTTGACTCAATTTTTTTTTCTGTTGGGCAGTGTAATCTGCCGTTACTATATATATAATCTAGATTCCCCATACACTTAACAGAAAAGCCAACAAAAAATTTCATCAAGAATCGAAACTGGGCAGTGCTGCAAAGGGAATGATAATTAAAATTGTGGAAAAACTGCACTTAAATTAGGGTGAAATATTTTCAAAGTCCTATAGAAGAACAGTGCACATGCGCCAGAGTTCATAGAGCCAGCGATAACCCACAATCGAACCACATATCTATTATCATCCTCGATTACTATCCATTGCTATGAAATTTAAATGACCAATATTTGCAATAAATCCCCAAATCTATGTTAAAAAATATATTAATAATATTCAAATTACCAAACATTTATTAAAAATGGGTGTACACTTACTTATCACTCCCTAACGCTGATCCAACCTGCGATAACCCAAAACAGCGATAGAAAAATCATAGACTAAGTAATATACTCTGTGGAGAAAATAGCAGTTAGCATCACAATATTGTCTAACAGTGTCATAATATTGTGATTTGCATATTTATAAATACTTCAAAATTGTCTAATAATGTTATAAAAATTGTTTGAAAAAGTATAAAATATTAAATAATGTTAGTAAATACAGAAGAAGAGCTATAGTTTACAACAATATAACTGAAAAATCAAGCGCTAGTAGAAGTGCAGTTGAGCCAAAATTGCAATTATTTTAAAATTCGGATAAAGTTTCCATTAAACGCAGTGAGAAATTTTTCCAAGTCCATGTGCATGCACCAATTAGCACGAAGCGGTTTACACTATGGAATCATATGATGCAGCCAACATATACACCATATTTAACGAACCTAAAAGCTAACCTAACACAATTTAAGTACTCCAACCTCTGAAAGACCAACCTAAAAGCTAGCAATTTAAGCACTCTAACCTGTGAAAGAATGCAATGCCCAAAAACAAATAGAAAGTTCTGAAATTTTAAAGTACATACTCTACGTTGGCTGCATTGAAACATGTTGTTACTGTATAGAATACACGTTAAAATCAATATGGCTGCCACGTTCATGTTATATATGTAGTTAAATATCATAGAAAATTATATTGAAAGAATCGTTAGAAAAAATGTATGTTGTAAATGGTGGGAAATAATTTGAAAATAAAACCCTGTTGGTGCATGTGTGTGGTGTCTGCCTGGGACAAATTTCTAACTGCGCTTATTGGAAACTTCAGCCTTAAAATTCTATAAAAGGTATATACCGGTAATGAGAAAATTTTTGGTTATTCGTAGTAATGACTTTGTTACTGTTCATAATTTTTAGTAGTCAAGTTTTAATATTAAGTCCTTCACCAGAGCAAGATAGATATCCTTGTGAGGTTTTTCTAGGCATTATCAGTCCTAGTTAATTTTCACATTTTCCTAGCTTCCTTATTACGTGTCTGTTCTTAACCCCTCTTTTTTTCGAAGTTGCAATGGATATACTTTCCTTTAAGACCGGAGAAAAATTTTCTAAGTTCTATAGAATCGCAGTGCGCATGCGCTAGTGCTCCAATTATCCCAGGTAGATAAATGCAGCCTCCAGCAGTTGGCGGTGTATATATGTGAAATCAGTATGACCAACATTGACACAAAATTCCCAGAACTTGTCTAAAAATGTATAATTTATTTTACGTATCAAATCACTTTTAAAAAGCAAGGAACCTAAAAGCTAACCAAACCTAAATCAATTACTGTAATACAAATCAATTACTCTAACGTAGGTGAAATCCAGGGAACATGGAATCACATTTAAAAAGCAAGTTTGGGTTGTTGATGGTGGCAACGCTGGAACAACATAGGAAGTGGAGGGAAAAAGACAAAGAGCAAGAAGTAAGAAATGTAGCACGACCATGTTTTACGCAAATATATAAATATGGAAAAAAACTCGTTGGAACATTGGAATATGTTTAAAATGTGTTAAAAAGTGTTGCAAAATGTTTTGAAAGTGTTTAAGAGTGTTTAGTGCATCAGTGGAATAAGATATAAAATTGGAAAAATTTCCGGTCCTAAAGGAAAGTACAGCCGTTGCAATTAAAACTTGAGCTCAATAATTTCATATTTAATAAATAAAATATGGATGTGGTAGGTTTTATGCCTCTCACAATTCTACACTTACATGATTGCAGATACATTACTTACTTGTTACTTTCCATGTTGTTCCAACGTTGCCACCATTTGAAAATAATTTCAAACCATATTTAGTGTTAGTGTATGTAAAATTAGTTTATAGTTCATTAAATGATATGCATGTCAATTGTTTTGTTACATTAGGTAATGGGAAGTTGGTTTACGTCCATTTTTTTAAGCATTTGGGAATAAATAATATGCATGTAAATTGTTTTCTTTAGTTAGGAAATGGCAAGTTAGTTAACGTCCATTTTTTTTATGCATTTGGAAATTTATTCCCAAAGTTGGTAACGCTGACTGCAGAGCCATTTACCAGAGGCTATATTAACCATGTCCACCGCTGTGGTCTCGAGGTAGCATGCTGCCTTGTCACGCAGCGGGTCCAGGTTCGATCCCCAGTCGGGACAGTTTTTTATTTGGGTTTTTCCTCACCTGTAAGACAAATGTCAGGAAAACTTTAAGGCCCAAACGGTCCCCGAAATCATATGGCCATCATCCTTACCATTATCATTATCATCATCATCATCATCCTTCACCGGTGTGGAAAGCAACGGGAAGCTACCACACCTACACAATTCCCTAGTAAAGCTGCAAGCATAGCATGAAAATGCTATGATTGCAGTGAAGAACCTGCCTTCGGGCAGAATTACTATGGATGGAATGGATATTAACCATTACAGCAACTCCTGCAACTCGCGCATGCACACTAAGATTTTGTGGAACTTAGAAGAATTCGTCTGAGACATATAACCGACTTTTTCCTAAAATATAAATAGTTAATTAAATTACACTTGATTATGAATCATTGGGGTATGCCATAGCATAGTGGTTAAGGCACTACACTACAAGCCAGAAGAACGAGGGTTCAAATCCCTGTGGGGTCAGTATTTTTAAACTGACCCAAACATCTGGCAGCACTATGACCCTAGGGTCGACTCAGCCTCTAACGGAAATGAGTACCAGACGCTTGTTCTGGGGGTAAAGGCGGCCGCCACGCTGGGCTGACATCAAGTGCCGATTGTCCAGAAAATGTGGGAGCCTTAACCTCCTGCTACCCCAAAGGCCCCCTGAGGCCTGTAAAGGGATCGCTTTACCTTTTCCTATGAATCATTAAGTTACCGGGCCAATTTCTTTAAACTTGAAGAAAATTATTATAATAACCAATTAATGTTGGGATATGAAAGGTAACTACTGTGTGTATGTGGGTGTATATATATATATATATATATATATATATATAAGTAAATAAATGGAAAAAGTCGGTTTTATGTCTCTCAGGAATTCTACTTTTATATGCTCTAAAACGATTACTATTTTCCATGAGTTCACATCTTGTCATGTACTGGAGGTTAGATTTACATATGGTTATAATACTATTTTTTACTTAAACAAACATACCAGTCAAATTTCCCAATTTGATCTTCGTATAAGCACAGCGACTGTGTCAAGAAAGAAAAGAATATAACAGTAATCACAGAATATTTTATTTTATCCATTTCACTTTAATAAAATATGTTTAATGACTATAACATACAGCAACGATACTATACGAACATATGATGAACATCATAGAGAACGAACGATGAACATTGAGCACGATTACAAATTAGTGATAAAAGAATACACACGTTCTCGTTCTCTATGCGTTACACTTCATAATCCTTGTCACTACCATAGAGCTGTAGTGGGTTACCTCTGGAGCCAGCGTTAATACATAGAGCATACTACAAAATGGCGGACAAGTCTACATCAGCACCATCTTCTATTCTTTTGAAAAAGTACTTTAAAGCCGTATATGGTTGCTCAATCGAAAGTATAACGCGTCCCTTTCTTACATCAGGAAAATTACTTGTCAGACCCCTAAAAAACAAATACTATCTCACTTGAAAAAACTAGTGTAATTTTTTCATCATCACACTATTCTCCAGAGTAGATAAGACATTATATTTAACAGTTCTGAAATAACAATACTAAAAAAAGAAGCAATGCTAAAAAGAGAAAAGCTGTATTGAATAAAGGCTAATGCAAAATTAAACAAAAAGACTATGTAGGCATAAGTTCTTGTTGTAGCATGACCCATAATTGATATAACTGTTGAATAGTTTGCAAGATCTATATCCATGATTAGGTCCATCGCTGTGGTCTCGATGTAGCATGATGCCTTGTCATGCAGCGGGCCCAGGTTCGATCCCCGGTCAGGACAGTTTCCTGGGTGAGGTTTTTCCTCACCTATAAGACAAATGTCAGGAAACTTTAAGGCCCAAATGGTTCCTGAACATCATATGGCCATCGCAATCATCATCATTCATATTTGATTAAGCTTAGGATTAAGGACTCTCCTCGTGCACCACTATCATCATCCATCATATCATCGGGGCAATTTAACCCTGCCTTCTAGATGCCCCAACCTTAGAAATGGGTTACAATTATGCCAATGCCAGGAAAGAACACCAGAAATGTCCAAAAAGGACAATCTGAGGCATTAAAAAAATATCCATGGTTGGGCCTACTCACTCAACGATCCTATTACAATATGACTTCAGAATTTAAATTTTTTAAAGTGGGGATGAAATAAAAAATGAGCACCTGATATTAAAATTCTGTTCAGGAAAAGGAATTAGATTGAAACGAGAGGTTTTGTACAGATATTGATGCAAAGTGACTCAGTAAATCCATAAGAAAAGAAGCATTATTAAAAAAAATAACTATCGGTATTGGTAACATATATCCGTTTTTGTAATTTTTTTTATCTCATAATTTTACTGTATACTGAAAGTTTTACTTACATATGTATGGATTCTGATGGGAGGAAAATGTCCCTAGCTATTAGCAAAATAAAACCTTTAAACGCCCAGGAGCCCATATGCTGGGTTTTAAATTGTACGTCCAGTCTGCCCGTAGACCCAGCGTATGGGTTCTGAGCAGGCGGACCTGTTTGGTTGCTTGAAATTATACTGGATAATACTATTTTTGTTACATACCTTTTTTCAGTGTTATCAGATGCTTGGCAACGTGATGTGAAGATATCATTTGTTTATTAAATGTTTGTTTTTGTGTGATAAGTCTCGAAACAATCACCAATACACAAACCGACATCACACTTTTTACACTTTACTGGCACAAGTTTTCTGATTCCCCGTGCCGAACACACATGACAAATTAGTCTTTGTAAAGCTACCGACCAATGTTGACTAAAGTTAACTTCAAGTCACGAAATGTCTATACTCAATATACTAGATCTACCAACCAGGGAGTCATCTACCGGGTGTTCTACCAGCCTGTTCCAAAAAATATGTGACAAGTCTAAGTCGGAAGTCTCTATGTGTTGTTTTGGCCCAATGTTAACTAAAGTTGACTTCAAGTCATGAAATGTCTGTACTCAATATACTAGGTCTACCAGGGAGTCGTCTACAGGGTGTTCTATCAGTCTGTTGCAAAACGTCTCTGACAAGTCTAAGTCGGAAGTCTCTATCTGTTGTTTTGGCACCAATGAAGTCAGAAGAAGAAAACTGTATAGAATGGTCAAGTCTAACAAATGAAAAAATAATTTCTTGGTTGAGTAAACAAGCTATAACGGCTGGGGGACTCGACATGCTGACCACATGTCACCCATGCACTGGCTCGATGATCATCAACCTTTGTGATTGACATATGTGGATGTGAGGCCAGCAGCTGGCTGGTAGAATAAGGGCCTTCTAGGTCTGTCGCAACATGGAATTATTATTATTTTTAGATTATTAGGCATCCCTTTTCTCTTAGGTCTTACTATCCCACAACATGTCATATCACATTAGAATAATTACGCCAAGAAAAAGGTACATTTCTGATTCTGTCATGTCAGGGGGAAGAGCACATTTTTCTTCACTGTCAATTCTAGTTTCACGAACCGAAGACCTGACAAAAGTCAAATGTCTCACAGCTATAAGTGTCGGTTGATTGTAGCTTGTAATTGTCATTGTTATCGTCTTCGTCATTGTCACAGTCCGCGAATGTCTTGTATTTCAGCGGAACTTAGTGATTTTGTACCAGACATATCGTAAACTTCACTCTGAGTCACAAAACTGTGAATGAATATGGGCTGTGGGTGGAATGTGACCTGTTATTTTTTTCAAAGCTTTTCTGCTTTGGGGGAAAACTGACTGGATGCAACATAATAAACAAAAGAATGAAAGAGGGTTAGAATATACCTAAATCTATATATAGTTTTTCACTTCTAACCTGATTCACAACACTCTATAAAGTCCCTAAAGTTATTTGGTAACTATCGTGAATTAAAAAAATATCTCTATGGTATGAAATATCACTACGGGTTTTTGCCATGAATACCACCGATTTTACAATAATATTTAACACTTTAAACGTTGTTTGATGTTTGTGACCCCCACAGATTTAAAAATATGAGTTAATAAACTTAGCAAAGTTATAGTCAAAAGCCAAGGAGTTTAAAAGCTAGGTGGACATTTAAACCCGGGCAGCCTGTCGCTACGTGGCCATTTAAACTTGGGCGCTTGAAGGTTAATAGGAAAATTCTATCCATGGTGTGACAGGCCTAGAAGACCCTTGCCCTACGATCTGTTGCTGGCTTCACATACAAATGTATTAATCACAGATGTGGATGATCATCTAGCCAAATAGGGGTGACATGTGATCCGCATTTTGGGTCCCCCAGTCGTTATAGCTGGTTTTCTCAACCTGGAATTGCTACTTACTGTAGCTACTCAAATCCCTCACAATGCTGGGCCCTTGTTGGCTGAAATTTGTTGAGAAAATTTCTTCCTCATGGCATTACACCTTCAACAGCTCAGCTATGTTATGGGACAATAAGAAAATTATATGGATGGTTCCTGTACAATGTTTGCATTGATAATAATATATTATATTAATATTTAACACAAAGGAATCAGTAGTGCCAACCTCCACTTCCTTAAAAAGCTAACTGGATGTTCACAGCTGCACAGACATAAGTTATCCATACTTCCTTATACTGAACTGTTTTTCAGACATTCCTTGTATGATTTACCTCCCTCAAATTATGTTAATATCTTTCTCCTACCTCATTGTTGGCCTACCTATAGGGCACTTTTCCTCTGGTATTCCTACAAGAAGTTTCCATGGTCTTTTTTCATTCTCCAAAAATGCCTCATGTCTTGCCCAACACATTCTTCGAGACTTAGCTGTTCTTATTACATCCAGTTTCCCACGGGATCATGTGGTTCACTGTTATATATTTTTCTCCATTTCAATGAATGAATAAATGAGTCAATTCTTATCTTACCTCATACTTCATGTTTGAAAAAAGAAATACATGAAGCATGGGGTAAGATAGGAATTGACTCATTCATTCATTGAATTAAGAACCTCATAATGTTATTTCCCATATTTAACTTACGAATTTTCTCCATTTGCCTATATGTTTATCTCTCTTTGGTCGAAAAATTTTCCTAAGGACTTTTTTCCAACTACTCATATTTTTTCTTCTTTCTTAAAGTTAGAGACCATGTTTTGTATCCATTTAGTACAAATGGAAAAAAAAAATATCCATTTTATATAGGCCTACGTTATGACCCATAAAGAATATTGTCATAATACTTAAAGAATATCATTAATTTATTAGATTGATCCCTCATATATTATATTCCTGTTTCAAAAGGTTACAAGCAAACCAGATCTGTCATAACAAAAATGAAAGTCATATGAAGGAATGCATAAACAATATAGGGTCTTTAACATCTCTCAATACAAGCCAAAGATTTAAATTAAGGACTTTCTATCCTTGGCGATTCTCACTGAGCAGGGGGTCAGAGACCAAAGTCAGAGTCATGGACGATACAAGGAACCTACATTGTTAGAATGGGAGTAAATCATATCACACTTTGATTGAACCCTGTTCATCCCATGTGGGGATAATGGGTGCTCCTTACCTGTATGCCAAACTTTGGAGATAAACCCAAGACAAAACTGTATATTTTACTGTTTCACACTTCTAAAAGACAGCGTTTTCCAATGGAGATTCTAATGACATCTCAAACTCCATTTTGACAAAAAAGTGACTCTTTTCCAGGTAAAGTAAAGTAAAGTAAAGTACCTTTAGTTTATTTACGATAGTCTAACCTAAAAACTCTCTCCCTGCTTTACAATAACTCAAAAATAGCATATATTTTTTTTACTGTTTCTTCTATGCAGGAAGTTTGTTACCTATGCTAGACTCATTGCCTATGTTGAAAACTGTTAGCATATTGCACAAATTCCTCTTTTTAGTTAGGAATTGTTATTCTTTCTAGCTATGCATTTTGTATGCAGAAATAGATACTAGATAGAGTCTTGTGCTCTTTGTATACAAAACTCCACCCTTGGTAGCTTCTTTGGTCTTTGGTAATGTAATTGAACTCTATTAGCTAGTATTTTCATAAAATAGAATACGTAGTTACTTGTTTAAATAATCTGTCTCTATTAAATAGAAAAATTCACCTAAAAGACATGTTCTGTTCCTAATTATCATGAGATCAGTGGTTTAGAACACTGATAAGGAAAACCAGAAGACCTTGGGTTCAAATCCCAGTTTAGGTGTACATTTTTCTCTAGAAAATAAAACATTGAAAATAAATAAAGATACTGTATTAACATAGAATGATAAAAAGCTGAATGCAAGCAACAGAAATGAGAATTTTGAGAAGCATGGAAAGAAAGACCAGATGAGATAGAATTAATAATACTGAAATCAGAGAATGTTTGATATTAGACCATTACAGTAACATAATGAACAAAAGACGTTACAATGTATTGAACTATTATAGGAAATATCACTTTGAGGTTTAATTAAAAATTAAAAATTAAATTCTTTCCACCTCACCTCATATCCTGTCTTCTAATTAGACTGGTTTTGTAACCCTAGTGGTCGTGTAAATAGTGAAGATGTAACCACTAAGGTTACAAACTTGTCTAATTGGAAGACAGGTCATGAGGTGAGGAGGAAAAGAATTTTATTTAAAATTTTAGGTTACAAGGGTTCGGACATCTTAAGCGAATGCATTAAAGAGAAACTGTAAGAAGTATATTTGAAAAGAAAAATATACGCCTAGACTGGGGTTTGAACCCAGGACGTTTGACTCTCTATGTCAATGCTCTATCCAAGTGAGCTACTTAGGCCTCCAATCTAAACGCGTATTTTTCTCTTCTACAATAGTTAATTCCTTAACCCCAAATGCTACGAGCCGTTGCTACGATTTTTGCAAATGGCGGCTCCTTTGTTAAGAAGACTTTTTATTGGGAATTTAAACATTACTTATAAAGGCCCAATAAAAAGTCTTCTTAACAAAGGAGCCGCCATTTGCAAAAATTGTAGCAACGGCTCATAGCATTTGGGGTTAGGGAATTAACTATGTAGAAGAGAAAAATATGCATTTAGATTGGAGGCCTAGGTAGCTCACTTGGATACAGCATTGACATAGAGAGTCAAAGGTCCTGGGTTCAAACCCCAGTCTAGGCATATATTTTTCTTTTCAAATATAATTTGTCCATCATTAAGATGTTTAAAAAAAAACAAATAATATGAATACTGTAAGAAGTATATTGGATATGAGAATAACAAATATGATCATTGGGAAGAGTAAGATTGAGGTGGATAGACCAGAGATGGGAAAACCTACAGGCAGGAGTAGAATTAACAACAATCATGAATGAAAAAAAAAATGCAGAGAGAATAAAGAAGTAAGGAAGAGGCTAAGTCAGATGACCCATATATAAAATTGAAACATTCTATAGAAGAATGGGAAGTAGAAGTTATTTATACAATGATAGAAAATCAATTAATGAATTAATTATCAAAGGAGGAAAACATTTCTAAGCATATTCGTTTCGACTCTAAAGAAACATGTAACAAACATTGTGTTCATCATTTTTAGTAATTCTGTTTTATATGTAAAAATGTTTCAAAACAGTACAAAAAAGTAATCCTTAAATTAGATCATATAACGTACACAAAGGAAACAACATGGGATAAATTGGTCTAGTCTCCTCCAAGACACTAGTTTATGCAACAATAAATACATACTGTAAAGTAAAAGTAAAGTGATCCCACAACAGGCCTCAGGAGGCCCTTGGGGTAGTAGGAGGTTAAGGCTCCCACTTTTTCAAGACAATCGGCACTTTATGTCAGCCGGGTTGTCAGCCCTGCGTGACGGCCGCCTTTACCCCAGAACAAGTGTCTGGTACTCATTCCAGTTAGAGGCTGAGTCGACCCCAGGGCCATAGTGCCGCCAGAGGGTTTGGGTCAGTTTAAAAATCCTGACCCCAACGGGACTTGAACCCTCGACCCTCCGGCTTGTAGCTCAGTGCCTTAACCACTACGCTACGGCGTGCCCCAAATACATACTGTAAAGATGAAAAATTCTTAAATTTCTATTTTTTATTTGCAGCATTAAAAGAATCACATTTTTATGCAACTGTACAGTTTTCTTAAAAAGAAAATTATAGATATGCATTTAACATTTTCATTACCATAATAGTTTGTTTTAATGATTTTCCTTACTTTTGGAAATAATAAATTATTCGTAAACAAACATTACTGGAACTTTAATAGACTATGAATACTGACTTCTATGTAGTTAAAAAAATTCGGTCTTTAGTATTAAAATTTGAAAAATTGATTAAGTCTAGAAATTCTGTCACATTTATCCTAGTGTAGCTATTTAAATGATCAATAAAAATAAAATCATTTATAGCTTTTAGAATATATAAAAAATCAATAATTGTTCAACATATTTTTATCAACCTCTTGCTTTATCTTCTCACACAATTCTTATTAAATTAAATATATGTATATAAAATATTTCTGTTTTTTTATAAAAATGTTGTCAACTCATTTGTCACTAAAATGAATAACTATATGTACTGAACTTTTTCAGGAATCACTATGAGGTTTAATTTAAGATTAAATTAAAATGCTTCATACCTCTCCTCATATCCAGTCTTCTAAGTAGAATGCGATTTCAAAGCTTCATCTTCTACTGAAGATGAATTTAAATTTAATCATAACTATATGTACGTTAATTCATGAGAATATAAGTTAATGGATGAGAGTAAGAAGGGAAAGGTCCCATAGACCATAGTTTTGAAAAAATTAAAAGGAAAATATTGTAAAGCTTAAGCTAATTATTTTATTAAAAAAACTCTTTATATGAAGTTATATACAACCTTCTGTTAGTAATTGTTAAAACTTCTCAGTTTAAAATGACTAAATGTGGAATCTTCTCCTTCTTCCTTTCATCCATTCAATTTTAGAATAATAATTCTCCTATAATCTGTAATTTATGCATTTCAAGTTTTGGCATTTAAAAAACATAAAAATTCTGATTTTGAGTGTATAAGACAAATATCTGAAAGAAAAACTACTTAAGGTTTATCCTCAGCATATATACAAGAATATCATGTTATAAAAATATATAAAATATAATTTAAAGAAATAGTTTTTATATCAAATTGTATATTTGCAACAAAACAATTCATTATTCTAAAATCATAGTTCACTTGATGAATTTCTGATTACATGATGATGCAGAGTTTTAAACTCTTCCAATATGACTGGATAAATACACTGGTCCATTCCCTCCCCTTTCACTTAATTTATATGCTTTTTATGTAGTATTTGCATGTTGTGGACACTGGGGCTTGTCTGTGTTGGAACTTGACATAGCAACTTCATGGCAAGTTGGAGTCATGAACATCAATGTGGCTTCATGATGATGACTATTACCCCCATCTGGATACAATTCCCTTACTGTAACTCGATACTTGCATGAGAAATTTAAATCATACAGATCGTACTGTGCAATCTGAAACAAAAGATAGCCTAAACTCATCAAAAGAAACTGGAAATGTGGGATAGCATAAAGGCAATTAAAAAGCAATTATTAAGACATCTGTTCAGTATTAGGAGTGAATTGGACCATGAAGGCATTTAAAGTGAAGAACCTATTAATAGTGAGTGGAGAACATATTTTTAACGACTCACCTCATATAATTTCAAATTTCTTTGATACCGGCAGTTTCAGACAATATCTTTTCCCTCTTCAGTCATCGCTTCCACTCAAGCCATGACTGAAGAGGGACAAGATATTGTCTGAAACCGCCGGTATCAAAGAAATTTGAAATTACATGAGGTGAGTCATTAAAAATATGTTCTCCACTCACAATTAACGATATAACCTCATAATGTTTACTTCCCAATATTAATTTAAATATGAAGAGCCTATACCTAGGAAAAGTATGCTTCCAATTTGATGCTCGTTACTTCAATGCAGAGTTTCATTCAATAGCTCTTCACCTAAAATTCATCTCAGGCTGCTACTAGATAGAAGTTAGTTTTTCACCTGCAGTTGATTGTGCTATGATGTACAGATATACAGCTGCCATGTTGCAGAATGTACATACTTAGACATAGTTTTATAAATAAGCAGATAAGGTGTTAAATAGGGAACCAAAGGTGTAATATGTGGTGTCAAGAGGGTATAACTTGCTGACTGTTACGCTCCATCTAAAAGCTCGAAAAATATCATTTATTCCTACAAAGTCCTACGCATGTATATCCTCATCTTGACCCCTGGGTAATGCAAAACATGCAAGGGTGAAAAAGTGAATTTCTGATGCTTAAATTGGGACCCGTCAACTAGGGAAGAAAATCCCAATAGAAAACATCATCCTGTCAGAATTGCTAGTGCTTTGGCTTAGGAATAACAACCCTATTCTGTAAAAAATAAAACTGTTCAGAAATCTCAAAGCAAGCCGGACAGATAAGTTGGAAAATGGAGACAGAAATGGGCAGGAGGCCAAGGTTTTTAGAGGACCATTGAGCAAAAGAAAGAAGGAGGAGAAGAAGAAGAAGAAGAAGAAGAAGGAGGAAAAGAAGAAGAAGAAGATGTTAAATAATTTTATATGTGTGTGTGTTTTCCAATGTCAGTCACTACACTTTTTATATTTTGGATTCCACACTAAATAGATAAATTATATTAATGTGGTCTATTTTAAAGCATGCACCACTTTGACAGACCACATTATGTATGTGATGTGTACTTCTATTGTATACAGAGCGGATTCTGTTTATGGAGTATAAGCGTGTTGTATGAGGGATGATGACAAAACGATGAGAGAAGATGAAACATGGTACCAGCACTCCTAATATTCCCAACTGACGAATAAATTGCTAACAGTACTACATGCCTTCTCAACATGTCCACTGTAGAGGGGTAAGGAATTTAATTCAGGTATCTGGTAAACATTTAGGGGTTGAAAATTGTGCATGCTCCTAGCCCCGAGGTTGTGATACTGATTTATTAAAAATATCTTTTCAAATCCTACTTGATGTAAAATCAGGTCATAAGACATAATTTCATGATGTAGAAAAAGAAGATCTTTTCAAAACCTATGTCCATTATAGATAAGTTCCATGTAAAATATGACATAACACATGAAAATTAAAATTTCTTCCCTGCTTCCCAATATGGTATATGAATTACTAAAAAATTTCAAGTGCCTGCATACCAAAATATTGCAGAATATGAACAAACTCATATGTAATAAAGAATTATTAAATTTTAGAAAAAAATTATCATCTCACCTCATACTCTATCTTGTAAGTTAGAAGACAGAGTATGAGGAGAGGTGTTACATTTTTTCTTAAATTTATTAGATACATCATATTTTTAATTCTTATAAAGTTAAAAAATAATTATTTGTTTTAATTAAAACTCTACACCACCCAGAAGCATTATTTGTTACATCAGTTACCTTCATTTTATATAATTAGTGACTAAAGTTTATTAGAAAATAAAACTCAAAACAATTTTTTTGTAACTCCTCCTGCACATATTCACAATTACTTGTTGAAATAAAATTGTAACTTCACAGAGATTATTATTTTACTCACTCTGTAAAACACGATGCCATTATATAAAATAGAACTGATATGACAACTGTTTTAACAAATACAACAAAATAAAAATGTTTTTACATTTAATGTAACTTATAATTACAGCAGATGGGAGAGGGTGAGAGCAAGTATCCGGCGCTCACAAACCGGACCCACTGGCTATGGGAGCACTCCCAAACAGAAAAGCAGGCAAGTTCAGAGGCCTCAACGTGGCAACCCCACCACTGAACTTTCTCAGCGATGGGTTGGTAACCCATTCTGAGGAGATCTGTACATACTCAGAATCTAAAGGAAAGAAATGACCGGAAAACCTAAGAAGAGATGGAGGGATCAATTTCTTTCCTGAAGTGGAACAGGCCAATGGCCTAATCCATGCCTGCCATTGATGATGACAACAAAATAAAATAACATTTTAATTTTTTTTTAGTCTTCAGATAGTAGGACACTTCTTCTTCTGTTCAAAACATTTATATATATATATATATATATATATGTTTAAATCTCTTTAACAGAAAATATAGAGTTTCTATCTTTAATAATCATACTTAAAATGTATGGTTTTATATTAGCAACTGACGTAACTGTAGAATGACATCATGTTTTACAGATTGAAAGTAAAATAATCTCTGTGAAGTTGTAAATTTTGTTTCAACAAGCAATTGTGAATGTACTGGTATATATACAGGAGTTATAAAATACATGTTTTGAGATATATTTTCTAACAAACTTTAGTCATTAATTATATAAAATAAAGGTAACTTATGTTACAATTAACATTTCTGGTTGGCATATGAGCTTTAATTAAAATAAATAATAATTATTTGTTATTCATGAGTTTGCTTTTTCTACAATATTTTAGGATGTAGGCATTTGAAAATCTTTTTAATAATCCATATACCACTTTGGAAAAAGGGGAAGTAATTTTAATTTTCATATGTTATGTCAGATTTTATGTGGAATTCACCAATACCTACTTATCTATCTTAACACATTCAGTACCAGGCACTGAGCAGGGCATTTAAACCCACAGGCCAGCCATTTAAATACCCCAGCTACCCTTTTCGTGGCACTTCAGAAAATGGACCATTATTCACAAACTATCAGTCCTAGAAAATTCAAATTTTGTACATACCTAAAGGAGACATCCTAGTAGGATTTGATGGTGAAATAACTTGGGTGATTGACATCACATGGTATCGGCGTATCAATTTCAGGAAGTGGAAGTTCATTTTCACTTTCACTTTGTGAATCTTCTAATTCAGGAATCAGTTCATCACCTGAATCATCATTATACAAAATATTCACTAATTCTTCTTCAGTGAGATATTTTTCTTTCGCCATGGTTTCACTCACGCACAAACAACAGCGCGATAACGAGAAACATATATGACTGCATTGGAGCCTGGAGTCAAGTTTGGGTTAACGAATTCCATGTGTTGTTTGTTTTAAAAATAAAAGGGGATTCACCAAGGTTAAACGTGTCAAACGGGAATAGAAAATGTACATTTACATGCCATCTATGATCTCCAAGACATACTAAGTCAACACAATATTTAGGCGCCGAATATAAATGCGGTTTGTTTGCGCCCGCTCTAAAACGAGTTAACTGACTGATGGCCGCATACACGATAGTCTCTTTAAATGCCTTAACTGGTTTATGGTACTGAATGTGTTAAATGAAATATAGATACTGTAATTTCTTTTTCTTTTTCTTTTCAATAACTATAAAATAATTATAATTTATCTGAGTTATGCTAATATTGATCCTTCTTATGCATTAATGGTGGAGGGGCTTGTGTGATTAGAAGAATCTTGGTTGTAAAAGTGACAATCTTTCACTATAAAAGTATAACTGGCTTGAAATATAAGCACATGTTCCACTGGAGTAAAATTTGCCATAGATGAAAATTCCCCCATTCAGATCTCTAGCTGTAAACTACTTCAGGAGATCCATGGAAAATTGTACACTTAGAAACATGTTCATAGGAACATGGAATGTTAGAACATTATATTGTAATGGGACACTAGAAATATTAAATAATTTCGTAGAAAAATATAGGGAAAGTGTCCAGTAGGTAGGCCTAGAATGAGATGGGAGACCTTGATTTGAGGGAGGTGAACTATACAGGGAATAATTGGAAAATATTAGCTCAGGATATAGATGTATATATGGAGAGGATATGTTAATACAGCCATGAACCTGTGGGTTTGACACTATGAGTATGATAGTTACACTAAGATTGTAGTTCTATTTACCTGGTAGTTGAATGTGCTTACCTCTGTAGTTGCAGCCAGCTGCATGCGAGGTTGTGGAGTGATTGTAGTTTGATTACGACAGTGTCCTGACCACCAAGCCACTGTGTATTTTGGAGAAGATGTCTCTTTCAATACAGGTCTTGACAACCATGATATCCTTGCCATGAGCTGACTTCGATGCCAGAAAACCCTTTGAACCTTGAGCCCTTCTATCCGTCCAGTACTTCGTTTGCCATTTCCTTCATAAGCTCCAATTGTTACTTCTGTTACTGCAATTGAGAATAAAGAATATCATCAAACAGGATAAATAAAAAATTATATTACACACTTTGGGAGAAAATCCACATCAAGAAAAATAAAGGCAGAATAATGAATTTTGAAATCTGTGGGGAAAGGGATTTAATTTGGAAATTCATCGGTCAGCCAGGAGGTGGAATAGGAACAGGATCGCCAACCAACAATTCAACAGTTAGATGGAGCTGAAGATAATATGCAGAAGTATTGAAACATGTTCTTGAGAAAATTTACAATTATTAGGTGAGGTGTTAAATTCTAACCCAATTATCAATTAAATATTAATGATCATTTTACATCTTTTGGAGCTTGTACATGAAGTTCTAATAGGTAACCTGTGTATAGAGGAAAATCAAGTTTTCAAATCTCATGTTCCATGTTTGGCAACCCCATCGACAAAGATTGGTGTGGTCATGTATTTATACTTGTATTTTGTTTGCAATTGGATTTACCACCTAAGAGGTTCCAAATGTTTTAATTACATGTAAGAATTAGCTTCCTAGTGGAGTTTTTGGAAGATTTAACAGTGAAAATTCTTGTGAATATATGGTTTTAATAACAATAATACAACAACATGCAGCATTCTTTTTGTCTAAATATTCAGGGACAGATGAATAGTTTGAGATGAACCAATTCCTTGGATTATTGACCAAGATTAATTGAAGAGTACAAGAAAAAAAGAAAGTAAGAGTCTTTTCCAGCAAACATAAATATCAGTGATAATTCCTAAAATAGTTCAATAAAAAGCAGAATTTTAATTATTCAATGTGCTTACTTATTTACGTGTTCACCAAACTTTGAAGGTAAATTATATTTGAAGAGAAAAATTTTCGCCTAGACCGAGACTCGAACCCGGGACCATAACTAATATGTTATTTTTATTGTTTCACACTTCCATGGAGTGTCTAATAGCACCTTAAACTCCATTTTGATAAAAAAGTGACTTTTAGGTTCTTTTCCTGTACCCTTCAATTGAGAGATTTTATTTAATCTTCAAATGATTGTGATTGATTCAAAGAATAAGCATTACAAATAAAAGAAATTTGTTGAATACTAAGAAGGGAACTATCAGTACTCTCATGCCAAAAATTACCTTGTTATTTTTATGATCATAACTTTGTACTGTTTTAAGCCATGAGACAAAACATTAACTGCTAGTTTTAACTATAAGTGACAAAATTTCTTGAAAATAAATCAGTGAAATTTAAATGTTAAGCTAGGATAGCCCTTGCTCCACATTGAAATGTATGCCAAGAAATGGAGAGTGTATGCGGGGTTGTGGTGCTGCCATGCTACAAAATATGCCAGTCTTGAACTTAGGACCTTCCAGTTGGAACTCATAGTGGATTTTTTGTAAATAGGAATCTTACTGAATGACCATATCACTAACAAACTTTGTAGGTAGATTTCAATATAATAACATATATATATATATATTTTTTTTTTTGGTCCCACTACAGGCCTCGGGAGACCCTTGGGGTAGTAGGAGGTTAAGGCTCCCACTTTTTTCTAGACAATCGGCACTTAGATGTCAGCCGGGTTGTCAGCCCTGCGTGACGGCCGCCTTTACCCCAGAACAAGCGTCTGGTACTCATTTACGTTAGAGGCTGAGTCGACCCTAGGGCCATAGTGCCGCCAGAAGGTTTTGATCAGTTTAAAAATCCTGACCCAACCGGGACTTGAACCCTCGACCTTCCGACTTGTAGCGCAGTGCCTTAACCACTACGCTACGGCGTGCCTATATAGGTTATATCAAAAGTTAGAAATATTAAAATGAAACTGCCCCAATCTAATTTATTTTTAAACTTTGTTGATCCATCCATAGTAATTCTGCCCGAGGGCAGGTCTTTAACTGCAATCATAGCATTTTCATGCTATGCTTTGCAGCTTTACTAGGGAATTATATGTGTGGTGGCTTCCCATTGCTTTTCACACCGGTGAAGGATGATGATGATAATGATAAGGGTGATGATGATGGCCGAATGATTTTCAGGGACCGTTGGGCCCTAAGCTTCCTGAGATTTGTCTTACAGGTGAGGAAAACTCCCAAAAAAACCTCACCCAGGAGCCTGTCCCGACCGGGAATCGAACCCGGGCCCGCTGCATGACAAGGCAGCACACTACCTCGAGACCACAGCGGTGGACACTTTGTTGATAATATTATATAAAATTTACTCTTCATTTAGAGGGCATGTCATAGCATAGTTGGTTAAGGCAATACATTACAAGCCAGACAATCGAGAGATTGAGTCCCGGTGGGATCGGGATTTTTAAACTGTCCAAAATATTCTGGTGGGTCCATGATCCTGGAATCGACTCAGCCTCTAAAAGAAATGAGTACCAGATGATTGTTCTAGGGGTAAAGGGGACCGTTATGAAGGACTGACAACCCATTGACATCAAGTGGGGATTGTCTAGAAAATTGGAACCTTAACCTCCTATTATGTTAATTAGCAAAATTGCTTAAAATCAATATAACTACATAAAAGTAACTAACACTGGCTCTATTGATCCCATAGGTCTATGGCAGCGCGGACATAAGCTCTCCATACATCCCTAAACTGACCTAATATTTTCTAACCATCCCTTGTATAAAAATTTTGCTCAAATCATGGTTAATGTTATTTTCCCATCTCATTCTTGGTCTACCAAACGTGCGTTTTCCTTTTAGTTTTCCTACAAGAAGGTTCCATACACCTCTTTACATTCCACCTTCATGCAACATGTCCTGCCCATCGTAGTCTATGAGACTTAACTGTTTTTATTATATCTAGTTTCCTATAAAGTTCATGTAGCTCACCAATATATATATATATATATATATATATATATAATACTAAATTATTGAAATATTCAAGTAATAAATAAAGAGGAACCAAAAAAAAAAATCTTGTAGAAAATACAGGTATGGCAAGATTGAAAAAGGGATGCAAAACATGGAAGGAGATGAAGATGGGACAGAATATGACCTGGTAAAAGTGTTTTGTAGAATCATTTAAGCATGTGCTAGGAGGTAAAGGAGATAATGGTGAATAAATAGAAAGAGGTGAAATTGTAAAAAAAAAAATGCTTTATATAATGTTTGGGTAAAGTGACTGTATTCCCAATCACTCAACTTTCCTATTATGTGTATAATCATTTTGATTTTTCAAATAGTTTGCAAAAAATACCATTTTTATAATCAGCTGTATTAAGGAATATTGCAGCCTTTTCTCCTTTCAGGCGTTCTCGTCCAAATTGTGAAAGAGCTTGTACTTGAAGGAAGTATAAAGATTCAGGTTCCAAATGTTTCAATGAAAACTTCAGTACATCCTGCAAGGAAAAATAAAATAAATAATTAAAATTCTTTAAGTATCCACATAAATATAAATGATAATAATAATAATAATAATAATAATAATAATAATGATAATAATATAAAATAATACCCCTTAATAACAATAACATAAATAAAACAATGATAAGGATAATTCCATATGACTCTTTGTATTTCAATTCCTTCTGGATTTTTTCACGTTGAGACTTGAAAGTAGTTTTGAAAAAACAAAAATTATAGCATTTCAAGGTGTAGATCCTGTCAGAAGTAAAATTGTACTGGACAATAAAATTTTGGAGCAGGTGAATAATTTTACATATCTATATGAATATGCAATATCTCATATGAAGAAGAAAAGGATGTAAATGCAAAAATATCTAAATTTTTAAGAATTTTAGGGTTAATAAATTCTATCTTCAAGCCATAGTTAGTCCAAAAGCATTCAAGATTAAAAGTGTATAAAACACTGGCTCTTCCAATTCTTTGGTATGGTAGCGAAGAATGGACGTTGAAACAGAAGGATATACAGAGACTTAGATCTGCTGAAATGAGATACCTTCGGAGGACTGCAGGATACACACTACTAGATCACACAAAAATGAAGATATCTTAGAAGAATTACACATGGAACCTTTAGAAAACAAAATTTCTGATTATAAGTCAAGATGGATGCAACATGTACATCGAATGGAAGATCACAGAATACCCAAACAAATGTTAAGATATCAACCTGCAGGAAGAAGAAACCAGGACGTCCACTCAAAAGACTTTTGGATGGTGTTTCTCTTGAGGCCGAAACAGGTCAACAAATGGCCTAAATTCGTGAATGTACTATGATGATGATGATGATGATGACTCTTTGTATTGTCTTTGCTTATAGAGACAGCAATCAGTTCAGATGACCTTCTATCTCTGTAGGTGTCATGCAAGTAATTTATTATTATTATAACTTAAATAATAAAATAAAAGAATATCAAGATAAATACTGAAAAGGAAACCGCCAACATTGCTTGCCGAAATCTACCTTGAAATATCTCCCAGAGGAGCGTGAAAAAGTGATAAGAGACGCAGGTCTTAATATAAGGGGAACCATATTTCATAAATCTGTGCAACTTCTTGCATATGCCGATGATATATATATATATATATATATATATATATATATAATAGGAAGAAGTCAATTAGCCATGAAGAATGCATTTATTAGCCTAGAGAAGGCAGCGAAAAGAACGAATCTTAAAATTAACCAGGCCAAGACAAAATATATGCCTGTGATTAAAGGTAAATGTGAAGCCTACCCATCTAGTTTGGAAGTTGGCGCATATAAATTTGAACTGGTTCATAGCTTTATTTATCTAGGATCTGAAGTAAATTGTAGAAATGGCAATTTAGCTGAAATTCACCTGTCGGATATTGGCTGCAAACAAATGCTTTTTTGGACTCAGGAAAATATTTAGATCTCAGTTTATATTTAGAAAGACAAAAATACTCATGTATAAAGTTCTCCTTATACCAGTGTTAACATATGTATCAGAAACTTGGAACATGTTGAAATCTGATAAGGAATTATTAGGGCGTTTGGAAAGGAAGATGCTGAGATCCATTTTTGGTGCCGTGGAAGAAAATAATGTACGGAGAAAGAAATACAATAATGAATTGTATAAACTGTACAATCAGCCAGCTATTCTGAATTTTGTTAAAGTTAATAGATTGGCATGGGCTGGACACATTATTCGTATGGACAACAAAAGGATTACACAAAAAAATTATAATGAGCAACCTCTATTGACCAGAAAAGTTGGATGACCTAAATTAAGATGGGAGGATAGTATAATTCAAGACATTAAGATTTTAAAAATTAAAAAAAAAAAACTGGAAGAATGAAGCTCAGAACAGGGAAGTCTGGCATAAGCTTCTGAAGGCGGCCTAGGCCCACATGGGGCTGTCTAGCCATTGATGATGATGATGATGAAGCGTTGTGATGTACCGAGGGTGTATCAAAACAATTATCTATCAGTTTTAACTGTAAAGGACTAAAATCCCAGGGCCAAATCTATCATTTAGACTATAGGAAAGTGATTCAACTCGTAACTCAGTAGACTGGATAACCCTCTCTACCTGCCGTCTGCGCCGCTTCTCACCTCACTTCACTTCACTCTTATTCAAGCAGGGAGTCCAGCTGCTCCGTAAAATGGGTTGCCATTGCTGAATTCTGACTTCGATTTATGTGTCTTGCAGATTTTTTGGACACGGTAGGTTTCGGCATGCAATGGTTGTCAGTTCCCTTGTAAGATTATTTATTACAGATGCCAAAATCCCGACTTCCAAAGAAGAGCCTAAAAAACAAACCTAAAGAGAGAGAGAGAGAGAGAGAAAGAGAGAAGAGAGAGAGAAAGAGAGAGAGAATAGAGAGATCAGGAGAGAGAGAGAAAAGAGAGAGAGCAGAAAGAAAGAAAAGAGAGAGAGAGAAACGATATAGACAGCACCGCAAAAGATCTCCTCTCCCCCTCTCTCTCGCTCTATCCACCTCCTCTCCGCTCCCTCCACTCTCGCTCCCTCGCGCTTCTCTCCTCGCTCTCTCTCCCTCTCTCTATCCCCCCTCTCTCGCGCGCCCTCCCGCGCGCCCCCGCTCGCGCGCTCCCGCGCGCGCTCCCCGCGCTCATCGCTCCGCGCCCGCGCCCTCTCTCTCTCCCCCTCTTCTCTCACCTCCCTCTCTCTCCCCTCTCTCTCTCTCCCCTGCTTCTCCCTCCCTCTCTCTCCCTCTCTCCCCCTCTCCCTCTCCCTCCCCTCGCTCTCTCCCGCCCTCCTCTCCCCCTCTCTTCTCTCCCCCCTCCCTCCCTCCTCTCCCCCTCTCCCTCCCTGCCCTCTCTCTCTCTCCCCCCTCGCTCGCCCTCGCCCCTCTCCCGCTCTCTCTCTCTCCTCTCTCTCTCTCCTGCCTCTCTCTCTCTCTCTCTATCACGCCCTCGGCTCCCCTCCTCTCTCGTCACTCGCGCTCGAGTCTCGCGCTCTCTCTCTCGCTTT
The DNA here is from genome assembly GCA_030220185.1 of Diploptera punctata. Lineage (NCBI taxonomy): Eukaryota > Metazoa > Arthropoda > Insecta > Blattodea > Blaberidae > Diploptera > Diploptera punctata. Next base: position 2,979 of record JASPKZ010009836.1, on the reverse strand, counting down.
CGCGACTCTCCCTCCCTCTCGGACCTCTCTATGCTCTCTCTCGCGCTCCCTCCTATCTCGCTCGCTCGCGCGCTCTCCCGCGCTCCCGCGCTCGTCTCGCTCTCTCGCCCGCTATCGCCTCTCCTCTCTCGCGCGCGCTCGCGCGCGCTCGCTCGCCCCGCTCGCTCCCTCTCTCTCTCGCTCTCGCTCCCGCTCGCGCTCGCGCGCTCTCGCGCTCGCGCGGGCTCTCTCCCTCCCGCCCTCGCTCTCCCCTCTCGCTCGCGCTCTTGCCGCGCGCGCGCCCTCCCGCGCGCGCGCGCTCGCGCCTCCGCAGGAGAGAGCAGAGAAGGGAGAGGAGTTAAGAGAGATCAAAAAAATGGACGAGCATTTCTCTGGAGAGGACCAAATGAATCAAAATGCCCTCATCCTTATGGCTGATTATTATTATTATTATTATTATTATTATTATTATTATTATTATTATTATTAGTGGTGGTTTTACCTATTCTGTTTCTAATGTGTGGTTATATTCCTGTGAAATAGGATTTATTATAGATATAGTAACACAATAAGGAAAATGTAAATGTGAATTTGTTAATGGAAAGACATAAATAAAATATCTGAGTATGAGGAAGATCTGTATTTAGAAAATGATACTCACAGTTATTATCCAACTCCATTATTGTTCTTTAATGGATTACACATTCTTGAGTGCAAAAATGTATTTAAGGCAACAAATCTGTTTCAGTTATGGCGAAAATCCTTAATAAGAAAACTACAAAATTAACTTACTGGCTCTATCGAATATGGAGGATCATGGCCAGATAGTATTATTATTATTATTATTATTATTATTATTATTATTATTATTATTATTATTATTATTATTATTATTATGTACAGTACATTATATTGTGAGAAATTAACATTTACTTTTATATAATTATTCTTGAAACTTAATAAGATTTCTGATATAAATGTGAGGCGATTTTAATGTAAAATAATATTTTTCAGTGAATATTTTAATAGAAAGAGCATTTGAATTTAAATGTAGGTCGTGAAGCCGTGGACAGACGTCAATTGACTCCTTTAACCTTACTTGACTTCAGCAAAGCTTTTGACACAGTAGACCACGGCTTACTTATGATAAAGCTCAAGCACCTACACTTGTCTGACAGCGCTGTATCCTGGTTCGACTCATACCTGCACGGTCGTCAACAATACGTTTCAGTAAACTCTAGATCGTCTTGGCGCAACGTGCCGGCTGGAGTCCCCCAGGGCAGTGTTCTCGGACCTCTTCTTTTCTCAATCTACATAAATGACTTGCCAACTGCACTAAAGCAACTGGCCGTTATCACCTCTACGCTGATGATCTCCCAAATTTACTTTACATTCACCTCCTCATTCTCTCTATAACAGCTTGACAAAAATGAATGACGATCTCATATCCATCTTTAACTGGTCTTCACTATCGGTCTAAATCTAAATCCTAACAAGACACAAGTAATTCTAATGGGACAAAAAAGACAGACTGCTTAATACAACCTTTGACATATCTACACTTCTAAACATTACTATAAATAATTAAATTATCCCTTATTCTTCTTCAGTAATAGATCTTGGACTACATCTAGACGCAAATTTAACCTGGCAAACACAAGTGAACACATATGTAAAATACTTTCTCCATCTTACATTATCTTAGACGTTTAAAGAATTTTCTCCACGTTTCGTTAAAACAAATCCTTGTGCAGAATCTTGTGTTACCACACATACGATTATTGTGACATTATATATAATGATCTAAACTATGACTTGTCGCAGAGACTGCAGCGTGTTCATAATGCTTGCGTTCGATTCATTTTTAATATCCGCCGTTTATGACCATATTTCCGAACCACTTTAATAACCTCTCTTGGCTCCGTCTTACTGACAGACGTAAATTGCACTCTCTTTCACTACTTTTCAAGCTTCTGAATTCCTACATCCCTACTTACCTGGCGTCCAGATTTGAGAAGTTATCCTCTTACCACAATATTGACACTAGGTCACAAGATAGCAGTCTGCTAACAATTCCTCTTCATAGCACTTCCTCCTATTCTACTTCCTTCACAGTAGCCTCTGCCCGGCTCCTGGAATCTCCTTCCTCAATATATCAGGGGTTGCCGCACACTTGGTACCTTTAAGTCACGCTTATAACAGTTACCTGTTTTCTAATAATTATTTTTCTCTATTTATATTAACTTTATACTATGTCATTAATCTTTTCCTTGTTTTTTATATATCTTGTACATATTATATATTTAATTCGTTAAATTTAGAGTAAATCAAAATACATTATAAATATTAATTGTATTGTATTCATAACTTGTAATCGATTATCTATATATTGTAATTTAGATTTAAGACTATTTTTTTGTTTGTATTTTTTTAAACCTGGTTGAGTGGTAGACAAGGCCTTAAGGCCTTAACTCTGCCAGGTGAAATAAAGCTATTAATAAAGCTATTAATAATAAAATTAATAATTAATAAAATATAATACTACGCCGTAGCGTAGTGGTTAAGGCACTGGGCTACAAGCCGGAGGGTCGAGGGTTCAAGTCCCGTTGGGGTCAGGATTTTTAAACTGACCCAAACCCTCTGGCGGCACTATGGCCCTGGGGTCGACTCAGCCTCTAACGGAAATGAGTACCAGACGCTTGTTCTGGGGTAAAGGCGGCCGTCACGCAGGGCTGACAACCCGGTTCACATCAAGTGCCGATTGTCTAGAAAAAGTGGGAGCCTTAACCTCCTACTACCCCAAAGGCCTCCTGAGGCCTGTTGTGGGATCACTTTACTTTACTAAATTCTGTATTACTGTTAATCGGAGTAACTTGAATGCGTCAATTATAATAATTATTATATCGATGAATTTGGAAGATCCAAAATATTGGAACTCCGATTCTTCTATATAAAAAAGATAGAGAGATAGACAGAGAGAGAGGAGAGAGAGAGAGAAGA